>CM054117.1:85460209-85970652 GCA_028673005.1 Tanypteryx hageni | reverse complement strand
TACGCCCTGCTACCAGTGATGGACAACGGCCGAAGTTCCACAGCGGGCAAAGAAAGGTATTTGTACTAATTTTTATATAGGAGGGAACCCAACGACTCAGTTATACCTGCAAGTAGACGATTATTTCCTTTTTCGTAAAGGAACACCCTCAAGTGATTCTCTACCAAAGAAGGTGGAATGGAAGATGGATTGAGTTACAAAAAAATGAGATAGAGGAATCACACTTTGAAAAATAAAGGTAGAGAGAGCGAGAGAGTTGCAAATCGGAGCGCTTGAGGAAAAGTCGCTGGAGAATGAAGAATAAGGAGTCCAGGAGGGATGGAGAGTCAGTTAGAGATGAATGTTTGAGTGGAGAGGGAAGAGGATTGCGTGGGAGGATTAAGAGAAATGTTCGCTGGCACACGTACAGAGAGAAAAGAGATAAAAGAATCGCGGTCTGTGGAAAGAATGAGAAGAAAAATGTGAATAGAGATGAGGAGACAAGAAAGAGGTGAACAAAGAACACGGATCCTAAGATAAAAACTTATGAAAAAGTGCAGAAAATAGGGTGTTAAAAGGAAGAGGAATGGCGACTAGAGTAAAGATACGAGTTGCGATTTTTGGAAGCGAGGAACAGTTTGGGAGGAGCAGGGAGGGAGAAATGAGTGAAGAATAAAGAGAGGGAGTGAAGTTGCTTAAACAGAAAGTAGAAAAACGACGGAAAAATAAGAAAGCGGAGAGGAAAGAGACATGGTTAGAAAGATAGGTGGAATATAAGAAGGTAAAAAGAACGACAGCAATATAGGAAAGTAGGACAAGGAACGATCAAAGGATGTAAAGAAGGGAAAAGAGAACCAAAGCGGAATGGGAGGAAAGAAAGGATAAGAGGGAAGGAGGAAGGAAGGGAGAGACAGAGGACAAGAAAAAGGAATGAGTTTCATAGGAAGAAGAAGCGAAACAAAAATGGTAGAAAGTGCATGGAACGGGAAGAGGAGAGAAGGGAGGAATGCGAATGGAGAATAGAAGTAGAATGTAGAGAACAATAAATAAGCCATAAAGGAAAGAAAGTGCAAAGTAAATAGAATAATGGGAGAGGGAGGGAAAAGAAAAGGAATCGAGAGGTGGGTGGAAGAGAAAGGAAGGCAAAGAGAGAGAAGAGAGGGAAGGAGAGAGAGTACAGAAGGGGAGATACATAAAGGAAACGGCAGGAGAGGTGAGCGGAAGAGGTGAAGATTAATCCAGGCAGAAGTGAGGAGGAAGTGGAATGGAAAGGAGGATTGAAAAAAAAGCTGTGACGGGAGAGGAGAGCGGACAAAGGGAGGGAAAGAGCGGACTAAGGGAGGGAGAGAGCGGGCTAAGGGAGTGAGAGAGCGGATGGAAGCTGCTTCTTTGCCGATCTGAGGCATCCTCCTCACGCCTGCAAACCCTTCACTGCCGCCACCCACAACGAGGATTTCTTTTCATAAATGGGAGGAGGAATAGGAGGTGGAGGTCGCAGGTCCTGGAGCGCGGGGGTCACGGAGGAGGTCCTCCCCCCCCCCCCCTTCCTCTGCCACCTCCTCTCACTCCTCCGTGCGCCAATCCACCCATTCCACTCCGCTCCACGACGGGACCTTATCTCGCCGAGATCTCTCGCCTTTTCAAAATGGCCGAAACCCGTCTCCCTTCCCCCCGCTCACTCTCTCTACTTCCCCACTCCTTTTCCCCGTTCGCTCACTCCCTCCTCCCTCTATCTCTCTCTCTCTCCAGTCCGCCCAACTCCATGCCGACCGACGGGTCTGCAAGCGGCAGTGCCTGGGCGTCCCACTGCCGAAGAAAGGTCCACCGATCGGCAAAGGAGAGGGAGGTATGGAGGGAGAGTGAGATGGGGAGTGAGGGGGAGGAAGGGGAGTGAGGGAGGAGAGAGCAGTAAGGTGGCGAGGAGGAGAAGAGAGAGAGAGGTGGATGCATAAAAAGGAGAAAAAGCAGATGTGGGAAATTAATGCCTCAGTCCTCCCCGGCAGCGTAACCTAACCCTCCTCTCACTTGCGGGTACACTTAATTACATCGAATATATTATGAGGTACAACGAAAAAAATAAAGTTGTTTATATCATTTACAGCGAATTCGGCCTGCGTTATTTTGACATCATAAAACTCAATTTTGTGAAAAAAATGCGGGACCTAGTGGGCATTTTTCTGCATCTCTTCCTCGATATTTTTTGTGTGGATGTTTATTTCATGTTCGATACGAAAGAAATCGTTTACAGACCGATTAACGTCATTGGCGCAGCCTTTTACAAATAATTAACCAAACATTCGACGCAAAGGAGATGTTTTACGCTTGAAAACATTCGCGAGCACGTATAAAAAATATTTTGCGTAATTCTTTCAGGTTGCTTTTTGACCGAATTGCATTGAAGGTGGCAGGGAAAAAAAATTATTCCAAATCTTAAATAAGAAATTTAACTAAAAATATTTTAATCACATCATATTTATACATGTATCATTATAAACCTACATAGTCAGGTCTGATAAAACCGAACACTCTTTCAAGACTTTATTAGTAAAGTACAAATGCAATCGGTCCATCAATTACGGAATTATCAATTGAGCTACGGTGATAATTTTACATCGGCATAATATTTCCACCCGATAAACTACAACTAACAAATTCGCGAAACCCAGTTGCGCATTTACTTCGTCGATGTTTTTTAAACACCTCCCCCTCTCTCGCTTCCCTTTCGTCAGTTGAAACATTTTAAGGAGCGGTATCTGTATTCAATTTTAAATCTGTTTAGGCTCCAGAAGCAAACCCATCTCAGTCAGTATTAAAACTTGAATCTTTGGCAGTGCTTTGCTTCAGAATGATAAAGATAAGAGAAATCGTGAGAAGAGGTCTTGAGAAGGCAGGGGTTGTCATTGGGCGGGAAAGAGAATGGAGGTAGAGATGGAGAGAGAGGAAGGGAGGAAGAGAGGGATAGAGAGGAGGGGAAGGATGGAGAGGGGAGAGGGATGGGAGGAGGGGGGAGAGGGGAGGGAGGAGAGGGAGGGCAGGGAGGGGATGGGAGGTGGAGAGGAGGAGGGAGAGAGGGAGGGAGGAGGGAGAGAGGGAGGAAGAGAGGGAGGAAGAGAGGGAGGAGAGGGAGGAAGAGAGGGAGGAAGAGAGGGAGGGAGAGAGGGAGGGAGAGAGGGAGGTAGAGATGGAGGGAGGGAGAGAGGGGAGGTAGAGTGAGGGAGGGAGGAGAGAGGGAGGTAGAGATGGGGAGAGGGAGGTAGAGATGGAGAGAGAGAGAGAGAGAGGGGGGGAGGGGAGAGATGAAGGGTCGATGGGAGGGAGAGATGAAGGGTCGATGGGAGGGATGATCGAGGAGAGGTTAGGGCACATGGTGGTGCGAGGTGAAGGGATTAGGTCCCCAAGTTTTGATTTAGGGTCGAGAGGATAAAGAGGAGGCGGTAGGCGGGTTGGCAAGAGCAACCCTGACCCACGAAGGACAATATTTTACGAAGGAAAGCCGTATCATCCTGTTCCCACTCACGTATACACTAGCGATTCTATGAAATGCGAAAAGATAACTTAAGTGGAGTTAAGGAGGTAGGTTTTCAAAATTGATTCATGCAAAGTTCTCAAGATAGCGTAAGAGAGCGTATCAGATTATCTAATTTGTTTTGGTCTTTCATCTTATTCTATACGTCGGCGAGACAATTTGGCCGTTTAGAGACGATATTTTTATTCGTATTAGAGAACAATATGCCTCATGCAATCGTTGCCCTGAGGTTCTTATGCAAATGATGGCAGAGCTTACAATTTTATACCGTGGAACGACTAGATTGCCTTCACAAACTCATATCTTTGTTTGTTCCATTTCTTTCCCCCCCCCCATGCCTCTTATAAGAATCGCCTATATAGCGCAGGACACAGATAAACGAGGAAATTTACATAGGCCTACATAAACCTCTTAAATTTTTCACCTTGAAAAGCGCTTCCACTAAGCGTCTCAAACCGCTTCCGCAGTCTGCTTAGGATATGAGAGGAGATATCTTAGTGGCTCTCTCCTAAGACGAATCCATTAGAGAAATATCCCACATGTGCAGGTTAAGGAGTCAAGTCCCTCCAACATTCACACGCCATACTCTGCCCCTCCCATCGCTCCCCTCTCGCCTTACCTCCAAAAACCTCTTGTTCACTTTTCCTCTCTCCCTCCCCCTCCCCCCCCTCCTTCCCCCCTCACCTATCTATCTCTCCCTCTCCTTCCCAACACGCACACGTCCTGTCGCGTCGTCCCTCAGCACCGCGAGGCCATTCCTCCATCTCCCAGCCAATTCTCTCGCCCCGAAAGAGTTAAGACAGCCTCCCTACATGGGTCTCTCTCACACACAGCATCCCACGGCCTCCCCTTCTCCTCCTCTCCCCCCTCCCTCCCTCCATCACTCCTCCTCCCCCCCTCCCTCCATCTCATCCTCATCTCCTATTCCCGCCACACACGCGCTGCTGCCCCCCTCCTCCCGAAAAACATACCCCCTCCTCATCCCTTCCTTCCCTCCTCTGCCTCATCCCCCCTTTTCATTTATTTCCCACCCCTTCTCCTCCCCCTCCCGCGTCGGGGTGACTCCTGGGCCATCCGCGTGCCCCCCGGTCCCCTTTCTCACCCTCCGCCCTTCGCCACCCGTCCAACGTCGCATTACGAGTAACGTTCCAAGCCGACGATAACGAACAATTGTCCGCCAGCTGTTTGCGACACGGTAGCCATTTTCTTCGGTTCGGAAATCGTCGATAAATCGTGAATCCATTCCGGGACCGTGAAAAAAGGGGTATCTTTCTTATTTTTTTCTTCGTCTTCTCTCTTTCTCTCAAATCCGAATAGTTTTAAGGGTGAATATTGAAATATATTACACGTGTTGGTAGATGATTGGGACATAGATAAGGTGGTTTTCCTTGAAAGAAAAAGCGCCGTGGGTAGTCTTTGGGGAGAGGTTTCACTATCCCCTTTCTCCCCCCCCTCCCCCCCTCTCTCCCCAATCCCTCTCCACTCACACGGAGGAAAGATTTAACCCGTAACACGAAATAAAAAGGATCGGAGCGGCGAGAAAGGAGTAACGGAATCCATATCGAATGGCATAAATTTATCCGGTTTTTGTGGGGCTAAATAAGTGTATGCCGTGGGAAAAGGGGCGGCCGCCGCATCTATTATTGCTTCCTATGGGGAATTCCCGAAACATCGGAAGGAGATAAAAAGCGCGTGTTTATAGAGGAGTCCTACTTTGCCAAAGGTTTTTTTCGGGCGAGGAAAAAATGTCCGTGATATCTGTCATAAATCATTTGGATCGAGGCCAAAAAAAACATCGATATTCATTTAGGTCCTTTAAATTTTTTGTACCGACTCTTACTTTGCGTACCTGTAACGTTCGATCTTTATAAAAGGCCCGATCGAGGTGGCATTTTGAACGCTCATATTCACTTGATCTTTTCGGCCTGACATTTCGCGTAATGTGCCATGAAATAGAATATTTTACGAGATAACGAATTAAATGGCAGATAAGTGGTGAGTAATTAAGTACAGATAAATAAAAATATTCTAAATGAAATCCTTATCATAGTTCAAAAATTAAATACAGATAAACGAAACAATATCGCAGGCCACATTTTTAATGCCAAGCAGCCACATCGTGTTAGAGCCCACCTTGTGTAAGTTCAAATTTATTCCAATTTATGATCGTTTCCGTTAAATAATAAGACTTTTAAAAAATTTCCTCATTTTATAATCGTATTTCGAGAGAAGAAGTAATGAGCGATACTCAGAAGACAGGAATTATATTCCTAAGAGAAAATTCGAGTCATAAATGGGGGAAAAGTTCCCAAATACTAAATGAGATTATTCCAGAATAACTCCCACGTAATAAAAGTCAGCGTATAACCATAAATATTCAAAGTTCTGGCGAAGTTGATGTAAAAGACGTTTAAAGCGTCGCTTTGAAATTTCCCTTTTTTTATTTGGAAACGCACATCTACAATCTTACATATAAATGACAAACCAAACCACTGTAGTAGTTGTTCACAATGTTGCTTTGAGAAATTTTTATTGAGATTTGAATACATACATATACGATCTTAGACATATAAAACTGGCAAGGTTAACATAAAAGCTGTTTAAAAAGACCGCGGGAAACACGCTGAGCGACAGGGTTGCCATATCGCACAGTAATCATTCAGATATATCGCGAAAAAAAATCGTGCGAGCGAAGCCGTAACTAATCGAGAATATTTGCGTAAATTATGTTTTAGCGAGTTTTATACCGTAAAGATTACTGGGCCGAACCTCCCGAGTATGTTCCGTATCCCATCTTTCCTCGAATTCAACAATTATTTGAATTATTTTGTACAAATTATCCTCCTAGTTGGAATATTTAAACTTATTCCATGTTCACGCTCACCAGCCAAAACTATTGTAAATAATTGATATGAATTAAATCATCTGATCCCCGCAATATGAAATACATTTCACTACATCTTTTGAGTACATAAAATATTTCACTTTGAATTAACTGACATCACTGCGCGTTGAACATAATTTATTATATTATATCTTTATTTTCGGTGGGACAGACAATTTTTGCTTTTAGGGCGTCATTACATTATCTGCTATAATACTTATGCTGCTAATTTTCATGGCAAAATGGATCGCCGTCATTCCAAGTAAATGGATCTTATTACACGTTTGCTGCCAGCGAGCCGATTAGGCCGGTGCAGCATGATGCCATGCTAAGACTGCCACGAGCTGATTTAGCCAATCCGATGTAGTTTTTTTCGTTTGCACGTTTATTAAAGATGGCATAATCATTCATTCTGAACGATTCTCTGTGCTTTCAAACCTCTTATCTTAAATAGGTTAAATACCAATAGCTTACATTTGTCGGAAAATTAGCCTAGCATTTCTAGCAGGGTATACAGTAAAAGGGTTGAAACAAAGTAATTATTGGCTATGATTAGGGTACAACATACGTTTTAAATGCTACCATGACCCATAAAAATTCTGCGAATCTATTGTGAAGAAAATACCAAAGAACTTCCAACTGTAATAAAGATACCCTCCTGAAAATGTAAGCGAAATAATAAATCGCTGATTTCTTAAATGTTACCTGAATTATTTTTTCGTATAATTCATGCGAAAATTATGGATTATCCATCCATCGAAACAAATCGTCATCGTATACCCTTTGGATATCTTCCTCAAATTTGTACAAAGATACTATTTCGATTAATCTCAACCATTTGTACCGGTCTCATAACCTAATATACATTTTAATAGCGGCATTTTCCGGCAAATTTTTAACAGATGTACCCGTTTTAAAACCTATGTAGCATTTCAAGTCAGGTTTTTTGCGTATCAATTTGTCTTCGAGGACTATCCGAGTATTCCGAAGGGATGGTTATATATAGGCGTCGATACCTTATCCAACCTCTCCTGACAGCCTCACCCTCCCTCGCTTTTTCACCTCACCAATCTCTATTCCGGCCTCCTGGGACCCCTCGCCGCCCTCCGTAAGTGGCGTGGATTGATGGCGGGGAAAGCGGTAGGAAAGAGGGCGGAGTCCACCCTATGCCTTCGGAGGATCCATTGCGCACCCAATGGACCTGATTAACCAACCCAACCGACCTCCCTTCTCTCCTTCTTAGCTGCATTAGATCATCACCCAACACAGCTTTGCGGCATCATTCTCTCTCTCTCTCTCTCTGCCTTTCTCCATTGGCAAGAGATGAAAACAAAAGAGAAAAATGAAACTTGAAGCATGTATCTCATTTCGAGAATGCCTTAGTCTTAAAAAAAACTTGAAAAAGAACTTTTGGCTATAAACAGTACTTCTACCTAAATATACTTAATTGTGTATTTATGCGTTTTATAATCGTGGGGTGTCGTTATGTGTTTAATGAGAGGCAGATCCATTGGATGAACTTCGCTTTGTTTTGGAACAAATGAAAAACATTTTAATGGCTAAAAATTGAAATTTCGCTTACAGTGAATGAACTTATTTCTAGGAAACGAATCAAATAATTGTTTAAATGGTACTTAAAGTAAGTTGATAACTATTTACATGAATATCCACTTAAGTAAAGGGACTAATAGTTTATTTCAACCTTGCATACAAAATATAAATTAATAATAATATATAGAGACAACGAAAAACAAAGATAATCCTGCGTGAAACTAATTAGCCAGTCAAAGTTCTTTCAAACAACTTATGTTAATAGCGTCAGCAACCGTTTGAATTAATTATCCGCCCCTGATCTCTGCTCTCGGCTGTAAAGTACCTTTGACGAGTACTCCCGGATAAGCGATCAAGACGTCTCGTCCGTGCTTCGAGGAGAGAAAATAGTTGTCCTCCATTTCACGTGCCCTCTTAGATAAGCGTATTCCTCAAGACGCGTTCGACGGCAACACAAAAAATTGGCGATCATAGACGAGCGCGTGACAAATGACTTCTTTTAACCGCAAAAAAAAACGCTGAGGCCGTAAAAAATTAATCGCGCAGCTACACCATTGTGTTCCGCCTAAAACCTAAATCCAAACACCCGAACACAGTCGTAAAGGAACCGAAAAACTGGTCACGAATAGGAAACGCCCTTGGGATGTTCATTTCCTCCTCTTCTCCCTCCCTCCTCTCATTCCCTCCTCTCATTCCCTCCTCTCATTCCTTCCTTCCCCCACTCACTCCTTCCAGCAGGATGAGCATCCCGTTAAAAGGCTTTCGCGCCGGTCCGAAAGAATTCGGGAGGAGCCTCCCTTCTCCCCCTCTATGCGGCAGAGGGCCACACGTCGTGCAAGAAGAACACAGGTGCGTCCGAATAAAAAAGAACGCCTTTCTCCCCCGCTATAGCCGAGAGAGTGACACCGAGCGCCATTTTTTCCACCACCCTCCCCCCCTCCTCCCCCTTTCTGTTGGCAAGCAGCACGGCAGGAGCAGAAGCACGGGCGGTGGCGGCAGGGAGACTCTTGGGAACAACCTCCGCCCCAGAGCACATCTTCTTCCCCTTCCTCAATCTCTCTCCTTTTTCTTCCTTCCTTTCTCTACTTCTCTCTCTCTTTTGCTCTCTCTCTTTCTCCACTCTGCCTTGTCAACGACCTCGTTGGGGAACCTGCCCTATCATTGGTGGACCACCCACCCGCGCCCCACCCCGCCCCCCGTCGGCATCCATAGTGCCACGCGCCCCGCTTAGAATGCGCGCCGCGCGTGACGGAATGCGAGGAGGCTTCGCGACTCCCTATCTCCATTTCTCTCTCTCCCTCTTGCTCACTTCTTACTTCTGCATCTCTTCTCCCCCTCGCTTTCCGCTTCTCTCGTTCTCCTCCCATCCCATTTCTCTTTGCCTCTATCTTCCCCGAATAAAGACGATCTATCTATCTCCTCTGCTCATCTCTTTCCATACTTTTATTCTGTCCTTTATCCCTTCCTCCCTCTCTTCCTCCCTTTTCTTACTCTTTCTTCTTCCCTCCCTCTCTGCCTCCCTTTCTCTCTCCCTCTCATCTTTCGCTGCTGACGACATAAGCGTGCCTCTCTCTGTTTCTCAAAGTCCCGCAATGGCGAAAGAGCTTCGAAGAGCAATGAACTAGGGTCACGTCTCCAGAGACCATTTTTCTGCATTTTCTGGATTTGTTTACCTCGTTATTATTTCTCAATGATAGATTAAATCGGAAATCTAAAGATCCAGCTGAAAGTTACAAAAAAGTTACCTGCTATAATCCGGTCGGATCTTTTTTTTTAGATTTCGCACATGTTTGCCTCCATTAGCTTAACTTCGAGAATACTTTATAGGACGATTAATCCGTACTGTGTCCATCCTATTCTGCCTCAGCAGATCAGTAAGTGATTATAATTAATAATTCAAGCTGTCGTTGACACTCAACTTGAACATTTTCTTACTTCCCTGGAGTGAAATGTTTAATTAAACTCAACAAATGAAAATTCAAAAAATACCACTCGACTGATAGAAAAAATTGCGACGGTATATCTAAATGCCTAAAATACAAAGTGATTCAGATCCTATATAATTAACGAATTTATCAACGAGATCCAGACATGTAGAACCTTTTAGGCTGCACAACTCGAATATTTATTTTTTCAAATCGGTACTGGAAAAACACTGGAGATTCCCTGTGCGAGAGGTGGTGAGTCTAGAAGCAGCAGCAGCTTAACCGATTCCACTGTCCAAAGTCAGGTCGCCGTTTTTGATATCTTATCGGCGCGACACGACAAACGCGAGCTTAGCCGTCCGCCAGATAAAAAGGTTTAACTGTGTGCGTGCGTGCGCGTCTCACGATTTACCGACGCCTCGGCGTTGGTAGTGACAGAAAATGAAGCGTTATTGTTGAAGATCTGAGGGAGAAAGAAAGAGAGAGAGAAAGGAGAGACCTTCAGATACGAATAGACGGGTCATTGCGGTGGTATCGTACAAGCTGGATATCGTACGAGCGATAAAAGCGGGATGAAAATTGTATGGAATTAATTAAGCGATCATTACGAGCGAAATGTATTAAACGATTCATATCATATATGATAAACATAAAACTGATATAAAAATGGGTGTGCATATATTAAAAAGAACCAATAGACTATATATCTGCATCAGAGTTCGGAGATTTATATATTTTTAGCTCAATGACAACAAAAGTGGTTCAATTAATAAAAATCACGAATTGTAAATGAGTAAACAAGAAAAGCGGTGTAACATAATTATAAATATTTCGCTTCATTCGCATAATATATTTCGGAAATATTGCATATTTATGCAAATGAAGTTTTAAATGTATTCAGTACCGGAATTATTAACCAAATTTTCTCTCCCACCATTCCCCGCTTGGGAAGGGAGCAACGACTTGATTTCGAAAAAGATGCCTGGAATTTTCATCATATTGACCAATCCCCGAATGAATCAAATAGTATAAACGCCCCTTAGCAACTTGACGCATCGAGAATGAATAGGGCGAAGAAAAATTAGCGACAGCATTGCCCGCGGAGGGTTTTGAACCCCATCTAAGCACCTTGAGCCGGCTGCCAAAAGAAACTCAATCTCAATTTACTCTAATATGGACGTCACTACATCATGCGCGCATACAAATTTGTACGTAGGAGGAGTCCAGCGGTCAACAAAAAAAAAACATTCGTCGAATTGATGGCGAACTTGAAACCCAAAAAAAATACACGAAATTATTTCGTGACCGGGTCCGGCAGATCACGATTGGTCGCGAGGAATGCCGTCTCTTCACTAGAGGTCCCTCGTGGGTAATTATTGCGTCCGTGCGAGTCTGGAAGGAAGGGGAGGGTGAGAGGAGACGGAAGATTGAGGATGTGAGGTAGGGAAGAGGGGGAGGGGAAGGAAGATATAGAAGGGAGAAAAAGAGGGAGACGGTGAGGGTAGGAGGAAATGTCCACTCAAAACCACCGCCGCGGGAAACCGCCCGAAACAGCGTAATATTGAAATCGTAGACAACACAAACAAGAGACACACGGCCGAGCACTCAGTCATCGAGCTGTCAACGCGGGCGACATGTTCCTGAGGAATGGAAGGTCGTCTGTGGAAAGGGTAAACAGTAAGTGGGATGAAGAGAGAGAGAGATAGGGAAGGAGAGGGGAGGGGGAGAAATGGAGGAAGAAGAGCGAGAGGGAGGAGGAAAAGCAGGGAGGGAGAGATACGAGAGAGAGGAGGGTGAGACTGTTTAATGAGTATCGGAGGGCATTCCTATGACAGCGTTAAAGCCGCGCGGTGCATTAACGAAGTCATAACAATTGACGAGTGATTTTGAATGCATTCAGCTTGTGTGCATCATGGGCTGCCACTTGCATGTCCATCACCACCCGACCAGGAAGTGTCGAGTCATTCGTTTGCAGCACTACTGCACGGATACGACGGCGCTAGATAACCTGACGTGAAACACGGACGTCTACGAAATCGAATCCGGCGATCGAATGAGCAATTAGGTTCACGGTGAGATGAAACCGCTTAATAAGTGGCTCTTACGGCGGTCATGGATACTTGTGGTGCTGTTACAGTTATATAAGCAACAGACGATTATATAATACGGAAATGTGACATTATTCCTCGTCTTTGGTATTTGTGATTATTTAACGTCCATTTTCTAGCTCTGGCAGTGGAAATGATTACAGTTTAAGACCAATAGCACGGAAAATTGAAGACTTTCTTCGTTTGTTCGAACAAAAATGGCTGCCAAATCGTCTACCCAACGTGAATGTCTTCTTAAATGTGATAAAAATCAAAGTGGATAATAGTTAAACGTATTTTTGATAGCACAATTGTATTTTTTTCAGTAAGACGACTGACGAATTCCGAAAGCGTAAGATGTCGGCCTTTTTACGGCGGAGAAGACGAACACCAGTTAACGTCGCGGCGTATCCCCAAGACTTTAGCCCGTGTGGAAAAAAACGAAACCGCATATTCATAAAAAATAAATTAAATCTTCCATTTTCCTACTTTCTTCCTAGAATTGGGAACCGTCCAGTAAGAACGAGATCCTTCGAAGGATTTTTTTTAAAGGAGGAAGAGGATAAAACAAAATAATGACGAAAAAGAGGCGGAGAGGTTTGAGAAAAAATCCGAGAATATTAGACTCCGTCAGTCGGTGCGATTGGACGGAAAGAGCCAATTTGTGAGGCGCGAGGAACGGGGATAAGCGCCTGGCGAGCAAGGAGGCCGTTAAGTCGCCTTGATGAGAAGTGGAACCACTACTAATTGCGTGTGGTTAGGTATAAGTGCCAGGAGAGGGAGGTAAGGAGGAAGGGTGGGAGGCGAGGAGGGAGTATAAGACGGGGAGGAGGAGCAAAGTGCCTGATGAGGGCCACCGGGGAGTGAGAGAGAGCAAAGGGTGTTATAATCGCCCTCGTAATCGAGCGTATCCTAATTCAAAACGTGTAATTTTCCTTTCTTCCGCCCCAAAGACGATCTCGGCATGAAGATCGAACCTGATCCGGACCCAACTAACGTTGCGACACGGGTTATAAAACTGGATGCAGTTAAATATTCGACGAGCTCATTTAAGGGGGAAAAAATAACACCCACTTAAAAAGCTGCTGGATTAGTACGCGTCACCAGAGCGACGGAAGGGACAAAGTCCCCACCACACGTCTTTGATTTCCTCCATTCCCTTCTTATTTCAATATAAAAGTTGAGGTTATTTGCTACGAATCGCACAAAGTTAAGCACCGGTTCGAACTAATATCACCCTTTTAATGACGCCGATTTTTCTCTAACTAAACTTAAAAAAGATTTAGATAACATGCCAATTATGATATATATATATGATAACCACTCAAAATAAAACACTGTGATGTATAAAGAATTATTACTTTGAAGGAGTGTATTCTTCGAACTGAGTACCACAGCCAAGAAGGCTTTGTACCTTTGGTGATGTCTGCGCAGGCGATGTCCTCGAGTCAGTATTCTCGAATTTTAATCCATGCATATGGTACAACGACAGCGAACGAGCGAAGTCGGCATCCGAGGCACTACTACATCGAACCGCACTATCGAAACCATTCAAGAAATATGACGCCGCACAGAACGTTGGTCGGTTATACTTCCGTATCAGGGTGACGCTTAAATTTTTCGTTTTTCACAAACTGTTTGATAATTGGCTGTAAATGGGCCAATAGCTCTGTGTATTTCAACCCGAATTGGCTGTCTATAGGGCGACCGAAGACGAAGATATCCGAATGAGTTACACCCGTTCTAACAGAGTGACGTGCCGTAAAAAAAACGAAGTTCCATGTTAATAAATATTGAAATATATTACAGAATGGGGTCATATTTTTCTAAAGAATTATGTAAAAAGCACGAAATCGAATGGCATTTTTTTCTGAATTATTTTTCGACAAAAATGACTATCTTAGTTCTCATTTCAACCGCTTCGTAGTTATGGCGCAAAAATATAGTGATACCGAATACTTTCTTTTGTTACATAAGACACATTTGGATGGCAGGATAACAAAATGAAATATCAGCGAGGACGAATTCCATTCATTCTGGAGATTTTTATGTTTTATTCGATGATAAATGAGCGGACAGCATTTGGGAAGAATTGAGGCGTCAAACCGTTCAGTTGCCGCAACACGACTTATCTCTGGAATCCAATCACGGCTGACGTAAAAGCTGTACCGTTTACGAAACGATGAGTAAAACAGAGAGCGCCAGGTGAAAAATTGATTGTTTGAAAACGGAGAATGGTTCTTGATAGCGTGCAGCAAGAAAGTGGAACGGTGTTCTCAAACTATGTTTTAATCCACGGGGCTAGCCTATCTACTCCGATCTCAATCTTCGCGGTAACTCAATAGCAAGACATAACTTATGTTTTTTTTTCAAGGAATGAGATACGCATTACATCCTAAACGATTTATAGAGTGGGAAGATTCAGGAGAATAGGTCTCTTGAGTTCATTATAAAAAAATTATTGTATTATTTATAACTTCATCGCAACTTTCACGACCATTCTCTAAGGGAAACGAGAGAAGTGTGGTAAAAGTTTTTATTAGGGAGGGGAGGATAGTAATTGGGAGGAATCGAAAGAAAGAAAGAGGGTGGAGGTGGAGAGATTGGGGAAGATGTATGCGCAGGGGGAGGGGAGAGGTAGAAGAATCGTTAAGAAATTGGTAAAGGAGAAGAGGTAGCGGTAGTGCCGTGATCGAGGGATGGAAGTGGAGATGGAGAGAGGGAAGAGAAAAAAGTAAGTTTGAATGGAGAGTGAATGAGGCAAAAAGATAGAGGAAGAGGTGGTGGCTCCGGTGTGAGGGTGTGGTCCGGTATTTTGAATTGGCGCCTGGAAATGTAAGATGAGGAGGGAGAGAGGGATGGAAAGGGTTCAGGGGGAGGGAACGGGAAAACCTCGAGATGGAGGAGGGGTGAGGAAAAATATGGGACGGGAGAAAACGGAGCAGAGACATAAGGGGCAGAAAGGAGGAGACGAAGATGAGCGCGAAGAAAAATGAACGAAGAGAAAGAGGAAGAGGCCGCGAAGATGAATGGACGCTTAAAAGCGGGTAGAAATAAAAGCGAGTATAGGAGCGAAAGGAGGAAAGATAAGCGAAAATAAATGCAAATCAGTTGGGCGAAGGAATGAAAGGAAGAAGATGGAGGTGGAAGGTCATTTTGGAAAAAAAAGTTGAATGACGAAATAAAAAAGTTGAATGACGAAATAAAAAAGTAAATCAGGATGGGAATGATATAATTGGAAGAAATTGAAGAGCGGTGTCAGGAGGAGAGAGGCGAGAGGAATAGAGACACCGAGGGAGAGACATGTTTGCCGTACGAGGACGAATTACACGAAGAATGCGAAGAGAAACGATCAAAAAGAACGACGGAGAGCAAGAAAAAGGGCAGGTCGAGATATTTCACACGAGCGATGACTAAATGGATAGCGGGAGAGGATGGCGCGGAAAGAAGTGGATATCTCTGTGGATGAAAGACGCGGCGAGAAAGAGAATAAAGAGATAGTATATGTATAAGAGGGACAGCGCCGGGTTCTGAGTGTGCGTGAGGAATGCAAAGAGACGAAGAGATAAAGAGAGGCAAGAGAGTACTGAGAGGAAGTTGAATAGAGAATCCCGAGTGAGAGAGTAATGGAGGAAGGTGAGTTATTGAGCGCGTGGGGGAAGATGGAGAGAGGGAGATAAGTGTATTGAAAGGGTTCGGGAGGGAGGAAAATGGGGGAGAGAGAAAGATAGATAGGGAGGGAGGGAGGTGGAAAATGTGAGGAGGGGACGGGGAGTAGTTGGTCCACCTTCGTGAGAGAGGTCCAGGTTTTCTAAGAGGATGGAGACTGGCGATTAAAGGTAATGGAGAATGTAATTCCAGACATAATTCATGGCCTACATCTTGGCATCCAGTTTATAATTATCGTTAATAACTCCCTCCTCATTGGGCATTTTCATCTCTTTCCTTCTACCTCCTAACCTCTCTCTCTCACTTTCCTATCTCCCTCTTCTCTCTCTCTCTCTCTGTCTCCCTCGGCCTTTTTTCCGTTGAGGGTCCGCGCCGCGTGTCTGCCCTCTTCTCTCCCTCCCCCCGCCCCTTGTTTATTTTCTTCAAGGAGGCGGCGGCCAGGCGATGAAGGCAGCGAGGGCGAAAATGAAAAAAGAGGGGCAAAGGAAAGGGTCTGTGGAGAGGAGAGAGGGAGGGGCTAACTGTGCGGAGGAAGAAGGATGGGAGGAGGCGGGAGAAAGATACCGGAGGAGATGAGGTGTTTCTTGGAGAGAGAGAGAGAAAGAAAGGAAGGGAGAAAGAGAAGGAGAGTCGGTCAAAGGAATACCCGCACCCTTAAAAGACTCCACCCCGTTTCGAATGGGGATCTCCCAAAGGAACCTCTCCCAAACCTCTCTGTCTCTCGAACCGCCTCCGCCGCCTCCTCCGCCTCCCATTTCCACCTCCCTCCAACCTCTCTCCTCGTCTCCCTCCCCAGCCTGTTGCTCCCACTTATTGGCCACCCACACGTCTCCACCTTATAATTCCAAAGAAGAGCTATCCCTCCCTCCTTCCCACTCCTATTCTTTCAACTCCCTTCGCTCTCCCTCTCTCACTCCATTCATCCTTTTTCCTTCTCTATCTTACCGCACCTTTCTATTTTTCCAATCCTCCTCTTCCTACGTTTAACAAGCTTTTTTTCTACATATCTCCCTATTCTATCCGTTATCTTAATCTTTCTTCTCATTCCTCACCTTTCTTCCTCTCAATTCCTCCTCTCCTCCTTCCCTTTTCACCTGCCACTGTTCTCACTCTCTCACTCCGCCCCCCTCCATTCATTATCTCGCCTAAAATTCTTTATTTTTGTTCTAATCACAAATAAATAAAGCCACGACACGTTTTTGCTATTATCTCAACATCGATCTTGATTAATCGAGTACGTTTATATATTTTTTCGCCTTAAAGTTTTGGCGGCTCCACTGTTTCTCAGTCTCTAGAACTACGTTTTGGTTTAAATGGAAGCTACACATCTGATTAATCCCACTCCGCACATGGGACGACAATCATTTCATCTCCCTCGTTTTTGGATTCTCCTCCTCCTCTTTCCCTATCCCAAGACCCGCCGACGCAAAAAGAAACTGCATAGTTTTTTTTCTCTTCGCGCAACTCGCGCATGTGCGCGCTTTAAATACGCCGAAAGAAGTCAATGCACCATTTACCGTTTTATTCTGAGAGATTGAGCGATTTTTACGACCGCTGATTCTCCCCGATTTCCACCTCCTCTTTCGTAACGACAAGTGGTTTTGGGTGAGGGCCATTCTTTTGGGCTATTGCAGCCCTCCATCTTTCTCCTTCCTCCGCCGCCTTCCCTCCTTCGCGCCCCTCCTTCGGCCTCCCCTCGACATCCACCCACGCCCACCGTCCCCACTTACAACCCACGGCCTAGTGGGTGGGCGCTAAAAAGTTCCCTGCCACAGGTAGCGGAAAATCAGGTGGCGCCGCGGGCGCTAAGGCTCCGGGCTCATGCATTTATTCATAGTGACTCATTATGAGCAGATAATCGTGGCGATTAGAGGTAAGCTGACATGAAGAGGATGTAAATCTCTACTAAAACAAATAGAATCGCCCCTGACCGAGTTCTTGTGGTACGCGTGTGGAATAGGTCGGAAAGGAAAGACGAAAAGAACTGCGCGTGTGTGCGTGCGATAGAGAGAGAGAGGGCGTTCTAGGGCATTATCCCGGTCCACGCGTTATGAAACTTTTCTTTCTAAAAACTAAACCTTGTGAATTTCTCTCGGGCGCTAAAACCAACCGAGCTAAAACAGCAGGGAGAAGGAAATTTTTTTTTTCAACAGATCCGAGCATTGATGAAAAAATGGCACTCGGCGGGTCTTTAATACCTGTTCGCCGACTTCTTTCTTTTGTAGTTTCAGGTTTCGCCGGCTGTAAATATGTTGGGACATAACCTTCACACCATAAGATCACAAAAAACGAGAAGCTTTTACTCTCTCCTCCTCTCCCGCCGTCTATCTCCTCCTTCCCTCCTTCATTCTCATTTCACGCACAAGCTACAGGAGGGAGAGGTAGAATAGCAGTCACGGCGGTGAAACCATTAGCGCCGCTCTGCGTCTCCTATTTTACGAATTTTAGCGAAGATCGGCCAAAGTTCAACAGACCCTCGTTAGAGAAAGCAGACTCCCGAGTTTGCGAAACTCGCGACGGCGCGAAGGAAAAATTTTTTAAATGAGAGGTCGCCGTTTTTTTTTCTTCTCGGAAAAGTCAAAGAGTGTAGACGCAAGACTCGGAAACTCGGCCGAGGATATCGATCGAACGCGAATGCGAAAGCAAATATAAGAAAGACTTGTTTTTTTGTGTCGCCGCCCAATTCCCCATCTCTCTCCGGCAACTCCCACACGCACACGTAGCTTCCCAGCGGGAAGACGCGTTCTCGCCACCGGTCCGTTGCCTCCTAAGAAGTGGACATCCATAGCAATAATTTATCAAAACTTTTAGATATAACGCACGCACGCTCACCCTACCTTTTTGTGTAATATATATATATATATATATATATATATATATATATATATATATATATATATATATATAATGGCCGTTTAAACGTTTGAAGAAACTCTACCTTTTGTGTCTAGTATACCTAGGTACAGTACTGTAGGCAGTTGTCCCGCACATAATGATTTGTCCCGTTATTCCGAAAAGATCCGTGGCAAATTTTGTAATTTATCCAACACAATTTTATTTTTATTATATTATCGATAAAATATCTTCCGCGCCAGAAGATAATGAGTTGTTCGTCTCAAATAAAGAATCGAGATATGTCCAAAGAAGGAAAACATTCATCTTGCAAGTTCGACCGTTAGAATCCGTAATAACGTCCCTTGGTGGTTGGAGGGACCATCCGACTCTAAACATTTCTATTGGAGATTGCCCTTCATTAGAACGTGTCGAAAAACAAAATGAAGTTTTCCGATGGTAGTTGTTGATCATGCCAGGCAATGTGACATAACACCCACTCGATATTTACGAGATTCAACGATGAAGTAATTGAATAAATGAGTGCGATAAATTGTTTCGCTCTTTGATGATATGCACTGTAAAACTTGACTAAAGACATTATCAAGATAAAGGCGTCACCGCCTTATAAAAACCCCACACTTGAACGAATCCGCAAACCTCAGTGCATCAGTCGGTAAAAAATAAAGAACCATGACAGCGGGAGAATTACGTGAAACGAAGAAATAATTGGAAACTGTTGCAAATACATAAGTTGTCGCGTCCGAATAATGATGCACTCGATCTCAAGCCGAAGACATGATATAAAAAAACTCGGGAAATATATTCATACAAGAGACACATGTTTCGATGCACTTACACCGCCACCACAAGGTTGCAAGTGATGGAACCTGGGTCACATGTATATGTTAATACAAGTCAACTTTCTTTTCGAGGACTTTCCGCCGAGGATTGTCTTTTTTTATGCGTCTTCATCAATTCACGCGATTCCACCGAGTCACGCCCAGCCGCCATTAAATTTTATTAATGCAACCGCGCGGCGCGGTTGCCTTTTCGGTATAAAATTTATTTATTGATTCAAATATTCACGCATATACATATAAACGTTTATTTATTTATCGTATATAAATTTACAAATATTTTTTGTATTAATAAAAGGAGGATCCCTAGAGAAAAAATCGCGAGGTATGTTCGAAACGAAAAAGCGCGGCATGAATAGCTTCGCAATAACTCACATTTTGTTTGGGTGAGAGTGGTGAGTTATTAGTCATTCATTGTTAACTCCCATTTATGAATTTGCATTAACCGTATAAGTACGAGGCCGCGTGGGTTACAAAAAGAAACAAAAAACATGACTCATCCTCTATCGCATGTCCCTCTGGGATCGACAATGGTTGCGTCTCGTCGGTTGCCATATGGAATGAGCCGACACTGACCCACGCCACGGATTACCTCTCCCTCCGACCCTTTTTTGAGAAACCGGCGCGTCGCATGACTGTCGGTACGCGCCGCTCCCATCGCGAGCATGTACCTTCCCTCCTCCCCTCGCCTCTCCCGTCTCCCTCCTTCCTCCTTTTTCTATCCCTCTCTCTCTCTCACCGACGAGTATGACAATAACGCATCGACATTCGCTTCAAAATCCAGATTACTTACCGCTCTTTGTCACGCGGGCGGGAAGTAACAACCGCGCGAAGAAAAAGACGTAACGTACCAGAGATAGCGGCTTTTTTTTATTTTCGCATCTCGGCAACTCGAGATGAGGAAAGCTGGGCGAAGCGGACGACACGTGCGGGATGATGGAGAGGAGAATGCGGCGTGGAAGCTTAGACGAGAAGCGAAGGATGGAATATTCGCGGTTTAAGACGCTAGGAGTATTCGCTCGATTCCGATGAATATAATAAAAAGAAAGCCACTTCCTTCCTCCGTCTCCATTTCCTCGGCGTTCTGTCGAGACTGAATCACTTTCTCGTCGGAGGGTTATTAATATCGTTTCCTCGGGCGAGGATGTGGATACACATGTGTGCATACACGAAACCGCAGAGGACGCGGAGGAGATTCACTCGGAAAATTCCAGGAAATTACCGAGAAGCCACGTTCGCGAGGAGTGGAAAAGGAGAGATCCTCGAGAGGGAAGAGATGACGAGGAAAGAATGCACGGTTGGTGGCATTGGATACTAGGATCGGATCCACGCCCGAATTCCTGCAGTGGAGGGTATCTATAAAACATGCGATTAACACCAGATCGAGAAGAACGATCGAAAAATGTTCTGAGAATCCTGGATTGTTTCGATCAGACGTATCTATATATTAATCACGTCTTATTTATGCTACGTTCCTGGGAGATTTTAAGGCATAATAAAAATATAATTATAAAAATGTTTAAAAATGAATCATTGAAATATAACGCTTTTCTGCTCGATCAGTACACATTATGGTAGATATTATGGGGTAGTTACTGCGTTGTTCTTTTAATAAAATAATATTGTATTATCCGATGAAGTTTGAAGAGAAAGAACTTTAGCAGTTTTAAAAGAAATAGTTGAGGAGAATCCAAACCCAGTGAACTGGTAAATGTTCACCGCTGTAATACTTAGCTTCTCGGATGATAACGATCAAAAGCATTGACATGGAAAAAATCGTATTTACGCCACTTATTTTTAAAAGCTGTTCTCAACGATGAGGACATTTACTTCATTATGTAAATCGTTGCCTAAATTGACAAACGTTCTTGATCTTTCCTCAACTTTTAACCAAGATTACGAGGAAATCAACGATCTCACGATGATACGGTCACGAAACAATCTCACAAGTCAATAAAACGTTCAAAGGAATGAAAAAATTAAAGAAAAATGTTTTTTGTATGATTCATTCAAGCAGACCATCTTTAATGCTTTGATACATTGCTCTTTATGCTTGCGTATCACACGCATGAATCATAGTTTTGCATGTGAGAAATCATTTAAATTTGAGAGCAAAATATTTTTCTTTCAACTTTATATTCCTCGACACCTGTCACGAACAACTTTAACGTGAGGACGTTTTTAATAAACCTCTTCCCAATTCTCGCACGTGGAGTCGCTGTTTCTTCCACCTCCGATGAAATTGAGCTATTGACGAGCGCTAAAAAAATCCCTCGATGGGTAACAACGTTTCCTTCGAGACAAGACATGGCATTGTCTGAAAAAGGGCTGGAGATGGGGGCGGAGGAGAGACGGTGGGGGCGGAGCGGGGAGAGAGCGTGGAGTCGGAGGACCAGACGGAAGAAGCACCCGACACGCCCTACGCCACGGACACGCCTCGCGTAATAATCGCAGCGACACGCGTCTTGCCTCCACCTCAGCCGCCACGTCAGTGAAGTTACGCCCCTCCCTTCCCCGCTCCCAGCGGGGGCCTCTCTTGCGGGTTGGGAAGGGGCGGGGTCGGAGGGAGGCCGAGGCGAGGGTGAGAGCGAGGAGTAGGTGATGTCGCCAACGGGGTGGACGGCAGAGAGAGAGGGCGTTTTCTGCTGGAGCGGTGTCCTGCGGAGACGTGCTCCGCTCAATCTACACACTCTACGTACCAAGCGGCGATGTCCTTTTATCGCTAGCAAAGAAGAGATAGCGTTGCTGCGCTGGGCTATATACTCTTAAGGGAGCATTGTTCGCAGAGAGAGAAAGAGAGCGCGTTAGGGGAGGGAAAGAGGGAGGAGGGAAAGAGGGGGGAGGGAAAGAGGGGGGAGGGAAAGAGGGGGGAGGGAAAGAGGGGGCAGGGAAAGAGGGGGCAGGGAAAGAGGGGGCAGGGAAAGAGGGGGCAGGGAAAGAGGGGGCAGGGAAAGAGGGGGGAGGGAAAGAGGGGGGAGGGAAAGAGGGGGAGGGAAAGAGGGGGAGGGAAAGAGGGGGGAGGGAAAGAGGGGGAGGAGGAGGGGGAGGGAAAGAGGGGGAGGAGGAGGGGGAGGGCAAGAGGGGAGAGGAAGGGGAGGCGGGGAAGGGGGAAGGTGGGGGAGGGGATGGAGGAGGGGGAGGGAGGAGGGGAGGGGATGGAGGAGGGGAGGGGAGAAAGGAGGGGAAGGGGAGGGGGTTGGGGAGGGGGTTGGAGGAGGGGGAGGAGGGGAAGGGGATTGGAGGAGGGGGAGGAGGGGAAGGGGATTGGAGGGGGAGGGGAGGGAGTAGGGGAAGGGGATTGGAGGAGGGGGAGGAGGGGAAGGGGATTGGAGGAGGGGGAGGGGAGGGAGTAGGGGAAGGGGATTGGAGGAGGGGGAGGAGGGGAAGGGGATTGGAGGAGGGGGAGGGGAGGGGAGGGAGTAGGGGAAGGGGAGGGAGGAGGGGAAGGGGAGGGAGGAGGGGAAGGGAGAGTGTAATGGGAAGGGGAGGAGGGGAGGGGAGGGGGGGGCAGGAGAGGGGAAGATATGTGAGAGTTGGAGAGAATAAAAGAGTGGATAAGGAGAGTTAGAGATAGGGTATGTTATAGAGCAGGGCGGCAACATACGGCCCGCAGGCCGGATGCGGCTCCCGAGAGCGGTTTATGCGGCCCGCGAAGCCATAATGAAAAAGTGATCGGTACAATTTAACAGAAAATTTCTTATTTTTTCTGTAAAACTTTGGTCTCAAAACCTTTGCTGATGAATATTTAACGTTGGTAAATTATTTAGATATGATTTTTTCTAAGAATCTCTGTAAAACTTCGGATGCAATCACTCATCCTGCCCGCCGAAGTACTCGTGACTTTCAATGCGGCCCTCCGAAGCATTCACATTAGGAATGTGGCACCCCATGGACAAAAGGTTGCCGACCCCTGTCATAGAGAGAGAGGTGACGGATGGGAGAGGAAGGTAGTGGAATTAGATGAAGTGAATGAAGACGAGAGAAATGAAAAAGGAAATCATTCGCGGAAGGGGCCGATATCTGGTAGAACTCGAAAAACATGGAGATGGGTGTGATTTAAAATAAAACAAATTTGTGGAAATAGCACAAAGTTTAAAAATCGTGTCCAATTTCTTTTACTTCAAGTTAGGCCCATTCGGTTGTAGGAGAATCAGTTTAGAAACTAGGGAGAGGGAATAAGGTTTGGCGAGATGGGTTTAGAGATATAGGAAGATAGGAAAAGAGGAAAAGGCGAGAGAAAAGGGTGTGCGCATGCGTGAGAACGCTCTCGTGCGTGCGTGCTAGCGCGCTCGGGCGTATGCGTCCATCTGTCTCTCTCAATAAATAAGAGTCATCCTGCCTTCCAATGACGCAGAGAAGTAGACCAAACACAGAAGCGAATCAAAAACACATCACAGCATCTGAGGCTACAAATTGATTTCAATAAAAACTCGAGTGTAAAATTTGAGCAGCACGTTGTATTTTATTTATTTGACAGTTTTATTCGCTGACAAACATCATACACATTTGTTTATTTCTTTTGGAATATTATATTTTGATTGGTATTGCGTGACTTGATTTTGCTATTATATTGCCTTGTCCAATTCGATGACCTATGACTGAGCGAATAAATAAAAGAATTAACTCGTATATCAAATTATTGAACAAAAGGAAAGTCAAAGCAATAATGTTCTCGGCCTTCGAAATATTTAAATTTAAACCCAAGCTTTATATTCATACCAACTGATTCGATTGTTTGTGATAATTGTTGAATATTTCTCCTTAGCCAGATGACTTTTCCACGGGGAGAAGGAGTGCTGTGATAATGATCCTGGCCTTAAATCTCTTCTTCTGACGCAAGATAAAGATACATTGGGTCAGACGTGCTCCAGTTCAGTGAGTAACGCGCTTTTCGATACGTGGGCACATTAACCGCGCCAAGAAACGCAATTTGTAATCGCATAATCGTGACATAAGGCAAACTCGTTTTGCGAGCTCTATCCTGCCTATTCTTATTGTCTGTGACTGGAAAGATTCAAAACTACAATTTCAGTAATTAAGTATTTGTAAACGTTGGGTCTCGAATTTGACCGCGTTTTAAATTTCATTTGCGAGTCAATTTTCACCCTAATAACTTTGCCGAGTTTCAAATGCGTATTGGGAAAGAGAAAGCACATTTTACACATGCATACCTAATAATAAACGGCTTAATCTTGATGCATTACTTATATCTACATTTTCATTGCTTCCCCTTTATTTGAGAAAACTTTGTCTTCAATATTGAATTAAATATAACAAATTATTTAACCGTGGATAAAAAGAGCATGTAACCATCGCATTATTCTCCAAGGAATAAATAAATTATACTTCCCAAGATTTGTCGGGTAACTTTTTTGTGTGACTATATTGAAATAATAAGTGTACGTTGTAATTATCTATAATATATAAATTTTATCTGAATTCTCGTAAGGCCTTCGTGTAGGTGCTCATTTATTGACCTTTACGACGTACTGTATTTCATCATTTGACGCAATGGCGAGAGAACAACCTAAAAGAATAAAGTAGGTGCATAGCTATAACTCTGTTTAATGAACTACCTCTAAGTTCCAATCCCAATCTCCTCTTCCATTCTCCTTGGATTAAAGGAATGACGAAAGTAAGCAAAAACCTTCTAAATGCCTCTCGTGCGATTGGTAAACCTTTGAATTCCTTAGTAAGGAAAACAAGGCATCGAAAAAATCCGGCTTATCAAGAGAGTTGGAGGGGAGGGGGGTAGGGGAGAAATAGATAAGGCGGCGCCTGTTCAAGGGAGACAAAAAGGAATAGCGGGAGGAAAAGGTGAGGGAAAGAGGAGAAAGGAAGCTCGGAGGAGAAGGGAGTGAAGAAGAAAAGGGAGTGAAGAGGAAAAGGAGACACGCAGGTGGAAAGGAATGGGGAATGGATAAAGACAATAACAATAGTATCAAGGCAACATAGAAAAGAAGAAAATGAGGCAGAGCAAAATAACGGATAGAGGTAGATTTGGATCGAGAGAAGAAAATACAGCCAAATAAAATACAGTAATGCCCCGTACGACGCTACCCCGTACAACGCTGATTCGTTATAACTCTCTTTTTTCTCGGTCCATTTTTTACTTTTTCCGTACTTTTTGTGGGCGCTCTAACTCAGGACCCAATTACCGAATCATGACCAAATTTCACATTTAACATTTTTATTATGAGGACAAGAGCTGATTAGTTATTGGTTAAAATCGGTCTTCTGAAAGAGCAGGTTTACTCGTTTCATTTTTGTCGTTTTTTTCATTTTCCTCAAATATCTCTTGTGAATGGTTTTGTTTACACATCTCACGAAATTGGGCACCTATTGGTGATATTGGGCGCTGATTATAAGGGGAGGGTGTGTGGAAAAATGACAAAAAGTTATTATATTGCAGGATTTCTGATATGTAGCATATCTGCTATATTGCGCATTTAAGAATTAATTATTTACAGTACAGTTTTAGCGTATCGGAGAGGAGAGCGGCTATACTAATAATTTCAAAATAGGCAATAAATTACGATTTTAGGAACGCGTCTCCAACAGGACTACTCTAAAAAAATTGACTCCGAATAACGCTGATTCAGTTAGCGCTCTCGTTTTCAGGAACGCATTCTGAGCGTTAAACGGGGTATGGCTGCAATGGTTAAGGAGGAAGAATGGAAAGAAACGAGAGAAACGGAAGAGGCAAAGAGAGAATAACATATTAAGAAGGAGAAAGGAGGGTGGGGGAGGGAGGTTAAAGCTAAGGAGGTGTTGATTAAAAATAGGGCGACAGAGGTGGAGAAAATGGTGAATGAGACGAGGAGCCAGGATGAATGGGAGAAGAAAAAGAGATGGGGAGGGGGAAAGGGGAAGGAGAAAGGGGAAGGAGAAAGGGGGTGGGGGAGAAAGGGGGTGGGGAGAAAGGGGGGTGGGGAGAAAGGGGTTGGGGAGAAAGGGGGTGGGGAGAAAGGGGGTGGGGAGAAAGGGGAGGGAGAAAGGGAAATGGGAAAGAACAGGGCTGGAAATTGGGAAAAAGGAATTCAAGAAGGTTCATCCAGGGGACGTTAAAAGAAGTGACGTCAGAGACTAGAGAAAATCTACCCGTTCGAAAGCAAGAATTAAACAAAAATACATCGGAAAATAACCGCAGAAAATTCTGAAATAATATTTTTAGTAAAAAAAAATGGGGGAGGCAGGAGCGACGGATTTCGCGTCGCGTTTAGCACGCTCGGCGCGACTACTTACCTCTAATTAGAGCGGTTTACGCGGCGACAGCGAATGTCGGTGAATGAACGGTTGAAGTACACACGAGCGGAACCCTAACGCGTCTCCGTCCACGGTTGAAAGAAAACCAATGTTCGACGACTTTAAGTGATTCTAACCAAAACTTGAACGATAATTGGGGAACGGAGGAAGGTACGCAAATCTCGCGCCAGACCGTCCCATTGAAGTCCGGAAAGAGATGAGAGGGAGAGAGAGAGAACAAACGCAGGTCTGGGCCATTCATCACTCTCCTGCTACTTTCAGGAGTGTGCCTTTTCGTCAATTTGGCGAGCGTGCTGGCGAATCTGAGCGGGGCCCAGTGTTTGTGCCTCGGAGTAAAAAAAAAGAGGAAAAAAGAGAGCCAAGTGCGAACGCATTCATCCGCGTCGCCCTCATAATAATTACGCAGTCGTGTTTTCGCGGCAGACCCGAAGGACGAGAGTTTTTCCCCCCAAATAAACGAACGCGTGCTCCCGCCCGCCTAGCTGCAGCGACTTCCGCCCTTTTTTTTTAAACCCGGTAAACGAGTGCCTCTTTTTTATTTCGCTCGAAACGTTCGGCTTCCTCGAACGAAAGCGGTCCACTTTCACCCGTTGCCAAGAATTCTTCCGACGACGGCCCTTACTTGACTCGATTTCGGTTTAGGATCGATGGCGACGCCACAGCGCGACCGATGCGGTTCGGGAAAAATAGCGATTTCGACGAAGAATGGATGGAAATTAGAGCAATTTTATATCGAAGAACACCTGAAACCTCCAAGCAAATTCCACACTTCTATATTTCTATTTCAAAGGTCTTTATTTATCTTTAACGGGTTTACATTATATACTTACACTTTATTTCCGTGTAATTACAGAACCTGTCTTGGACATATCCCTGCTTTAAGCCTCTTCAGGGTGGACAATACATTCTAGTTTTTAATAAAATCTTGAACCATGTGGTAGCACTTCTATAGCGTAATATATCCAGATGAGCGGATGATCGAGCACGATGACGTAAGCTGCAGCTCCGAAATAAAAACATTCTCGGCGTCGGGTCGATTTCAGCGAGATAGGAAAAATAAGGGGAAATTATGAAATAAAATTTCCGACTTTTTCGTCTCGAGGGTTCTGGAGAGAAAAGTCGGTGAGTTTGACCCAACTCCGCCTGGAGAAGGTTATTCGAATGATGATACGACTGCACCGACGGGACGTATTGCTGCAATAGACCGAGTTTTCTCCTCCGTCCCTCTTGACCAATACATTCGTCGATCGCCGCATGTGACTAATAGAATTTCTTCATCGGTTGTATCTTTCATCCTCATTTCGAAATTATATCGCTTCCCGTAGTAAACAACGCGGTCTAATATTATAACCGCGCTTTGGATTTATCAGGGATGACGGTGTTTTAATGACATGGAAAAATATCGTTCATATTTCGCATCGACTCGGGAATACGGTGATCAGGTTGTCATAGACTGGGTGTTCATAGAATTTAGTTTAGAAATCGAGATTGAACACGATCTCAAGCGCAAAATTCCGGCTGGTTGTTCCTATTCTGTTTTCCAGTTTGAGGCGAGGTCTTGCTTCCAAAATAGTTTCTTTCGAGGAACTCATAAATTGAGATCCCTCGAAATTATTAGCTAGCGTAAGGAATTCGTGGCTCCGCTAAGAACTACTCGAACAGATTTTTAATTCTCTCACACTTTTACTGCCGCCAATAAGACACGGTCCGAGTTTTCGGAAGATAATACTATTTCTCAAGAAGCATTCCTCGACTCCGAGATTCCTGAATTGTTTTACACACATATACGCTCATTAAAAGGCCTATTTCCCGGAAACACATTCAAATCAGGGGACGCGAGAAGCGAGCTTACAGGCAATCGCGACGCCTTCCTCAACCCCGCCCGTCGCGTCGCTGTCTCTCCAGCAAAAAAAAAAACATTAGCGCTCGGAGAGGAGCTTGCGTCTATTGGACGCTAATTGCATTGTTTGTCCACGCGTTTTTTTTTTCGCGAAGACGTCGCGGAGAACCGTTTTCTAAGGAAACTCCGCTCGCGTCCTTCGGCCGCTAATCTCCGAACGGAATTCCTAGAGAGAGGATCTCCTTTTTTCCCGTTTCGACGTGGATCGCTCTTAGGAGATGGGGCCACGCGCGAGAAACGGGAGATAACGCGATGTATGCATTCCCCGACGCCGAGCACCCTCCGATCGATTTGTAAAGGAAACGGCGTATATATCTATCTTCGCGAGCGTATGAGGAAAAGTACGCGAGAGACTCGATACGGGAGATTGCGCGCGTTATGACACCGCGCGCAATTCCATGTTTACAGTCTGTCTATTTCAAGGACTGTCGAGAAAAAAACCCTTTTGACGACTCGTCATCCGAGTTATTACATGTATAATTTAGGTCGATCTTTTCTGCTATACGCGTCGATAGCTTAACACGCCGTTCTCGTCGTTAAGGAATCAGTAGCGTCTGAAACATGAAGAGATTATGCCGGGAAATCCCAGGTTTATTTCGAGAAAGAAAGAGGCGGTAACTTATCGATCACTTTAGCGAGCTTTAACCTTCAATAGAATAAAATTCCAAGTTGCCAAATTTTAAATGATCAATTACGCCACTCGATTAATGAATTGTATTTGAATCGAAGTGTAGGTATGTTAGTTTCGAAATCCGTCAAAAAAGCATAAAGTTTCTGCCTCAGTGAGGAATGCCCGAAACTTGAATAACGCTGTTTTTAATTGATTGTTTTATATCTGAGGAAATGGGCAAATATTTCTAATTCTAACAGTGTCCCTCGAATTCAAAAGAAACCGAGAAAAACCGCATAAAAATGTGGAAAAATGTTTCGAGTCGGCATGTCCGTGAAACGTTTTATTCGAAAAATAATTATCGTGAATGTAGCTACAAATTGAGAAATGTCCTCAATACGACGCAATAAATACGTCACTCGAAACAGGAGCTTAATCTTTTGAGATGTTTCGGTTATATTTTAATTAAAGATTTCGTTTCGTAAACACGTCCAAGTATTAAGTCATACCGAAGACAGAAAGACGATAAGTGCGGAAAAAGAGAGAGAGAGAAACGTCCTCGTGCTTCTAAAAAAAAGCGGATTCGTTAAGTCATTCGTTAATTCGAACTTCACCGCCCGAGCACACAGTCGCATTCTCCAAACATCGATCTTTATCGGTCGGATTTTATCGCACGCGATTAATCTTTATCTGTCGCGAAACGTAAATTCTCTTACAAAACAAACGTCAGAAAAAGAGATCGCGGCACCGTAATGTCGCATTCCTTTCGATTGGTCGGCGAAAACTCTTTCCCCGTCCGATAAAACGTCAGCGCCAATGCGAGGTTTTGATATCTCCGGCATCCGAGACGCCCGCTCGGGGACGAAAACAAAAAAGCAGCGCACGAGATGCGAAACAAAACAACTCGCCCTCGAGAATCGCCGATACGGGACTCGTCTGATACGCTATAAAAGGGTTGTTTTTTGACTCAGTGTGAGAGAATCTCTTCCTGTTGCCTCGAGTTCATTTCCACTCCAATTGTATCGGAATTTACCGTCTATAGATTTCACCTGCTACGAATTCACGGCTCTGTCATTCCGGCCGATCAAACCAGAGGCAGACGCATAATCCGGGAAGGACGCTATTTTGTAATTCATCTTTCCCGAGTCCGCGACAGGTGGCGAAAAGCGTAGTCGTCGGTTCGATCCCATTGCAACAAAATGGACGTCATGCTAGCTAACGGAGGCTCGTCGATAGTGGCAGAGAAAAAGAGAGTGAGTGAAGGAGGGAAACCACCGTAAATCGGTCGCGCGGCGAAGAAACAAAACAAGGAACAAAATAACGTCGCCATATCGTCTTTCCTCTTATTTTCGCATGCACAGACCGAAGATCGTGCGCCACCTAGACGTTTACGACGGGGGCATCCGAAGGGAGACCTCACTCCCCTTTCCCCTTCTCTCTCTCTTCTCCCCTCCCCCTTCTTCCATCCCCTTTCCTTTCCCCTTCCTCGCGTCTTTCCTTCCTCTACTACCTTTCCCTCCGGGACCGCAGAAAAAAATAGGAGAGAGTAGGATGATGGCGATGTTGAAGGGAGGTAACCGGAGGAGACGCGTGGTGGGCACCGGGAATACGTGTCCCGTTGCCTGGGAAACCGAGAGCATGGCACACGAAGAAGTGGACGTGCGCGCTCGGCCGCTCTTGCGCCTAAACCACAAAAAGCTCATCGTCTAGCACGCAAGGAGAGAGGGTGGAGGAGGAGGGGGAAGGGGAGGGGGAAGTGGAGGAGGAGGGAAGGGGAGGGGGAAGGGGAGGAGGAGGGGAAGGGGAGGGGGGAAGGGGAGGAGGAAGGGAGGAGGGAAAAGGGAATGGGGAGGAAGTGTGGGGGAGGGGGAGGAATTGTGGGGGAGGGGAGGAAGAGCGGAGGAGGGGAGGAAGGGCGGAGGAGGGGAGGAAGGGCGGAGGAGGGGAGAAAGGGCGGAGGAGGGGAGGAAGAGCGGAGGAGGGGAGGAAGAGCGGAGGAGGGGAGGAAGAGCGGAGGAGGGGAGGAAGGGCGGAGGAGGGGAGGAAGGGCGGAGGAGGGGAGGAAGGGTGGAGGAGGGGAGGAAGGGCGGAGGAGGGGAGGAAGGGCGGAGGAGGGGAGGAAGGGTGGAGGAAGGGTGGAGGAGGGGAGGAACGGTGGAGGAGGGGAGGAAGGGTGGAGGAGGGAGGAAGAGAGGAGGAAGGATGGAGGAGGGGAGGAAGAGAGGAGGAAGGATGGAGGGGAGAATGGGAGAAAGAGAGGAGGAAGGGAGGAGAAAGGGAAGAGGATTGGTGAAGCAGGGTATCAAGAGAGGAGGAGATTAGGAGGATATTAGGAGGAGATTAGGAGGAGGAGATTAGGAGGAGGAGATTAGGAGGAGGAGATTAGGAGGAGGAGATTAGGAGGAGGAGATTAGGAGGAGGAGATTAGGAGGAGGAGATTAGGAGGAGGAAATTAGGAGGAGGAGAGTAGGAGGAGAGGAGGAGAGTAGGAGGAGAGTAGGAGGAGAGTAGGAGGAGAGTAGGAGGAGAGTAGGAGGAGAGTAGGAGGCGAGTAGGAGGAGAGTAGGAGGAGAGTAGAAGGAGAGTAGGAGGAGAGTAGGAGGAGAGTAGGAGGAGAGTAGGAGGAGAGTAGGAGGGGGAGGAGAGTAGGAGGGGGAGGAGAGTAGGAGGAAGAGGAGAGTAAGATGAGGAGGAGAGTAATATGAGAAGGAGAGTAAGATGAGGAGAGTAAGATGAGAAGGAGGAGGAGAGTAAGATGAGAAGGAGGAGGAGAGTAGGAGGATGAGGAGTAGGAGGATGAGGAGTAGGAGGAGGAGAGTAGGAGAGTAGGAGGAGGAGAGTAGGAGGAGGAGGAGAGTAGGAGGAGGAGGAGAGTAGGAGGAGGAGGAGAGTAGGAGGAGGAGGAGAGTAGGAGGAGGAGGAGAGTAGGAGGAGGAGGAGAGTAGGAGGAAGAGAGGCGAGTAGGAAGAAGAGAGAATAGGATGAAGAGAGGAGAGTAGGAGGAAGAGAAAGAAAGAAAGAAAGAAAAATGTCTTTATTGGCGAAGTTGAAGGAGAGTAGGAGGAAGAGAGGCGAGTAGGAGGAAGAGAGGAGAGTAGGAGGAAGAGAGGAGAGTAGGAGGAAGAGAGGCGAGTAGGAGGAAGAGAGGCGAGTAGGAGGAAGAGAGGAGAGTAGGAGGAAGAGAGGAGAGTAGGAGGAAGAGAGGAGAGTAGGAGGAAGAGAGGAGAGTAGGAGGAAGAGAGGCGAGTAGGAGGAAGAGAGGCGAGTAGGAGGAAGAGAGGCGAGTAGGAGGAAGAGAGGCGAGTAGGAGGAAGAGAGGCGAGTAGGAGGAAGAGAGGCGAGTAGGAGGAAGAGAGGCGAGTAGGAGGAAGAGAGGGGAAGTAGGAAGAAGAGAGAATAGGATGAAGAGAGGAGAGTAGGAGGAAGAGAGGCGAGTAGGAGGAAGAGAGGCGAGTAGGAGGAAGAGAGGAGAGTAGGAGGAAGAGAGAATAGGATGAAGAGAGGAGAGTAGGAGGAAGAGAGGAGAGTAGGAGGAAGAGAGGCGAGTAGGAGGAAGAGAGGCGAGTAGGAGGAAGAGAGGAGAGGAGAGTAGGAAGAGAGGAGAGTAGGAGGAAGAGGCGAGTAGGAGGATGAGAGGCGAGTAGGAGGAAGAGAGGGGAGTAGGAAGAAGAGAGAATAGGATGAAGAGAGGAGAGTAGGAGGAAGAGAGGAGAGTAGGAGGAAGAGAGGCGAGTAGGAGGAAGAGAGGCGAGTAGGAGGAAGAGAGGAGAGTAGGAGGAAGAGAGAATAGGATGAAGAGAGGAGAGTAGGAGGAAGAGAGGAGAGTAGGAGGAAGAGAGGCGAGTAGGAGGAAGAGAGGCGAGTAGGAGGAAGAGAGGAGAGGAGAGTAGGAAGAGAGGAGAGTAGGAGGAAGAGGCGAGTAGGAGGATGAGAGGCGAGTAGGAGGAAGAGAGGGGAGTAGGAAGAAGAGAGAATAGGATGAAGAGAGGAGAGTAGGAGGAAGAGAGGAGAGTAGGAGGAAGAGAGGCGAGTAGGAGGAAGAGAGGAGAGTAGGAGGAAGAGAGGAGAGGAGAGTAGGAAGAGATGAGAGTAGGAGGAAGAGAGAATAGGATGAAGAGAGGCGAGTAGGAGGAAGAGAGGCGAGTAGGAGGAAGAGAGGGAAGTAGGAAGAAGAGAGAGTAGGAGGAAGAGAGGAGAGTAGGAGGAAGAGAGGAGAGTAGGAGGAAGAGAGGCGAGTAGGAGGAAGAGAGGAGAGTAGGAGGAAGAGAGAATAGGATGAAGAGAGGAGAGTACGAGGAAGAGAGGAGAGTAGGAGGAAGAGAGGCGAGTAGGAGGAAGAGAGGCGAGTAGGAGGAAGAGAGGCGAGTAGGAGGAAGAGAGGCGAGTAGGAGGAAGAGAGGAGAGTAGGAAGAGAGGAGAGTAGGAGGAAGAGAGAATAGGATAAAGAGAGGAGAGTATGATGAAGAGAGGAGAGTATGAGGAAGAGAGGAGAGTAGGAGGAAGAGAGTAGAGTAGGAGGAAGAGAGGAGAGTAGGAGGAAGAGCGGAGGAGAGGAGAATAGGGTGGAGGAAGAGGATAGGAAGAGGATAAAGGGAGGAGGGAAAGAGGAAGGAAGGAGGGAAAGAGGAAGGAAGGAGGGAAAAAGGAAGGAGGGAAAAAGGAAGGAGGGAAAAAGGAAGGGAGGGAGGAAGGAGGAAGGGAGTACGGGAGGGGGAAATAAAAGAGGAGGGGAAAGAGAATGGGAAGGAGGATAAAGTAAATAGGGATAGGAGTAGGAGGGTGCGGAATGGGATTAGGGGGATGAGCAAACAGTAGATCGGGGGAGGAAGAGACTCCGGAAACGGAATCAATCGAACGTGAGGGAGTGAGAGAGGAATATGGAGAGAGATGCTGAAGTAACGAGTCCGGGTGAGGATAGGAGAGAGGTGAGGAAAGAGTTGGAAAGGGAAGTGAACGATCAGAGTGTTGGGGTGGGTAAAGCGGAGTGGGATCGAAGTGAGATGGGAAAACGGAGGCTGAGGGGGAGGAGAGGAAAAATGGAGAGGAAGAATGGAGATGAAGGGGAGGGGAGTGGGTGGTTTTTGCGAGTGGGGCCGGTGGGAGGAGTGAGCGGGAGGAGGGAGGAGGGGCGAAGAGGGTGTAGAGACGGGTCGAAGGAGATAATTAGAGGAAGGAGGCGGATGGAGGAGGGGAGCTGCAATTGGCACGTCTGGCGACGCACTCTGTAGCTCTGGAGATGGACCATTTCCCGTGCGGCCACGTGAGACTAGTTGATCAGAGCGTGCGACGCGGGCGGAGACAGATACATACACGCGGTGGCACGCAGCACGGAACTGTGTCGCGGCCCACGGGGAAGAATCCCCTTACCTGGCCGACACAAAGGATAAGAGGTGGTGAAGCGTAACATACTACACTCGTCCGCCATTTGTAAAGACATTAAATTCCCAACTGAGCTCCAATGCTTTTTTTCTCTCTTCTTCCCTCGCCGGCAGCTCAGACAAATTGAAAGGTTAATTTTATGCGCCGAATCGGCGTAGGTAAAAGACGTTCTTTTTCAAAAACTTTTAATAAGCCGAAATGACTCGATTATTTTGCTCTGAACGCATCCGAAAGATAGGCGGCAAAATATATTTTGGGATACTCAAATGCGCACAATTCATAATATGAACAGTAATGGAAGCGGTAAGATACTATCACAAAACCGTTAAATATTTGGAAACTGGAGAACTATATAACGCGCTATCAGTGAGAGTAAGGTTGGTGATTTTATGAGTTACTACTGTAACACCGCCATCGCGTTTTCAAAACAAATTATTATCTTTATCTCCGTGTTTTATTGACATAAACAGCGCTTCACGCAGAATAGAAAACCATACATCTCAAACTCGACAGGATATTAACGACAATAGGTAATTTCACGGGACTCGGACGGTGCATGCTCACAGAATCGTTTCCAAGAATTTTGTAACTTTACGATTGTTTCCAGTCCAAAACAATAACATTTCTAACACTTATCGCAAGGCTATGCGAGGGAAAAATTATGATGTACATTCTTTTTTCATCTACGCTCCTTCTACAGTAATTCGCCTCTCTCTCTCTCTTTCATTCCGAGGAAAAAAGAACGAAAACAACGTGAGTGAGACACGAGGAATGATGTACAAATGCGTTACGGTTCACGTGACTGCTTCGTGGTAGGAAGCCACGTTTATAACTACCCCCCCCCCCACTCTATCTCTCTCTCTCTCTAAAAAAAGAAAACTGCGAAATGTTTTGAGTCAGAAAGACTCAAAACAATGTGCTGCCTCGCTGTGGCAATGTCCGCCGTCGCCTCCGCCTTGGAAGGCGAGGAGGAGACGCCCGCTAAACAGGGAGACACCGAGAAGCTGGTTCACGTTCTCTCTTTCACTCTTTTAGGTTCCTCTTTCAATTGGAAAACGTGCGAAAAATATGGCGGAAAACAATTCGATATCGCCGAAGCGAAAGATAGAAATGAAGCGGATGACGAAAGTTTAAATTTAAAAAATAATCGGTTGGTTCGAAGAGAAGTATAGGCGGGGAATGAGCGGAAAAGCGAGGGAAGGCAGGACGGAGGCGGCCCTTTTGGAAGGGAGAACGGGAGCCGATGATCTACGGGGCGACGGACCCGACGAAGAATCGCGAAATTGATCGACGCGTTTTCCTCATTGCGCAACCGAAAAAATCGTTAAATTTGACATAAAAGTACGTCCCGTAGGCGCGCTTGGGAAATAAATCGTGCGGAAAGGAAGAAACAAACCCGTTGCGGGAGTACTAAAAGCGGAGATTTTTCTTTCCTATTTTATCTTATATTTTTTGCAGACGAGACGCGATATCTTCCGCCGGGTGCATCCGACGCCGTTCCGCGATCGATTGCGCACGGATGCACGCGACTACGCCTATCACGGCGCGTCTGTTTTCAGCGCAGGGCGCGCTTTACCATGTGCTCACACCTTGCCGCCACCTTATCGCTTCCCTTCTCAAACAACAGCCATCCCCTCGACGAGGACTATGTGAGGAAGGCCATAAAGCCCACCGCACGCTTCGAATTTTGTAGTAATAAAGTAACGATGAGGAGATCCCGGTTGGCATAGAGCGGTCCATTTTGCATCCAGAGAGGATTTTTTTTAAGCTCCAACTGATAGCGACGAGAAGCGAGAGATAAAAATTCGCGAGAGAAATGCGCGAGAAAATTGGAAGAGAGAGGAAAGAGATGATTCAGAGGCCAAAATATCTTCTATCGTATGGTCCACCTATGGCGAGAGACGGGAATAATGATCTCGATCAAAAGGATAGCGGTGTTAAATTAACCAGTGAAGGAAATTCGTATCAATATAGGATTGGGAACATTCCGCATGCCACAAGATAAGTTTTGGTCCAGAAAAAGCGACGAATATACGATGTTCCTGTTATTAAACCGCTGGAAATATTTTTTCAAACCTTAACTTGGGGTTCTTATTACGCCAAGTTATGCTAGCATTCGTCGGTGCGTCGGCCACCGGAACAATCCAACCAATTTTTGAGAAGAGGACGCCAATCACGGCGAGAAGTTTAGGCCCAGAGAAAGCGACGAATATACGATGTTCGTGTTATTAAGCCGCGGGATATATCTTTTCAAGCCTTAACTTGGGGTTCTTATTACGCCAAGTTATGCAAGCATTCGTCGGTGCGTCGTCCACCGGAACAATCCAACCGATTTTTGAGACGAGGATGCCAATCACGGCGCGATAAGTTAATTTTCCGCGGGGATCGGGGGACCGTGCGCCGAGGAGAGTAGGAGCTGCGGTAGGGGTGGAAGGGCCACTCGGGAGGGACCGCTACCGGGTAGGTAGGCTTCTCCCGGGGGCGACGCGGACGCCGCGCCCGGCTCGGCGGCCCGCTCTCTCCGTCGCCGCCCCCGACGGCCGCGCGCTTCGTATTTATTTATTTATTTCAATTTTTTACTCACGTTCGCATCCAGCGGACGGTGGCGAGCCGCCGCGTCAGGCCCTGGCAGCCTGCGGCGGCGGCATAGGCCCCTCCCGCCCCCCGCCTCCTCCGCCCCCGCCTCCCGCGCCCCCCTCCGATGGCGACCGCGAGGACACTCCGGCCTCGTCCCGCGCCGACCACGGCTCCCGGCACCCGCTCTCACATGCCGCGCCCAGGGCCTCGCTGCCGCACCTTTCCGCCTCCGCACCCGACCGACCGACGACAGACACTCATCCGAGACGACGAAGATATAGCACTCACAAAAAAAGGGCTCGGAGGATAAAAATGCCTTTTTAGAAGGAACGGCGTAAATGGGACGCCTCGGGGTAAACGACACACAACTGAGGAGGTCCACCGTCCCTAGCGGAGGTCCGAGAAACACTGACGCCCGATGAATGCTTGCGCACCTTGGCTGCCGCTGCCTCTTTCGCCCTCCCCTCCAACAGCCGTCTCCCTCCTCCGCCGCTTCACTTCGCCTGTCGCCACCGGCTGTTTGAGACCGATAAACGTTCGCCGCGCCCCCCCCCCCCTCCCTCCCTCCCCATTCCCTCTCTCTCTCTCTCTCTCTCTCTCTCTCTCTCTCTCTCACCATCTCCTCCCTCCACCCTATCCCACCCTCCCCTTCCCACCTGCCCCCATTTCAACCATGCGACTCCCCCCTCCTCCAACCCGCCCCCTCCTTACAAATCCCTCTTCCATTCCTCTCTTTCCATCTCTCTCTCTCTCCTGCCCCTATCCTGTCTCCTCCTCTGTGTCTCTGCACGTCTCCTTTTTTCCTTTCTCCCTATCCCTTTTTCTCCCGCTTTCTCTCTCAATTTCTTTTTTCTCTATCTCCATCTCCTTTTGTCCCCCTTTCTCTCACTATCGTAATCTCTGATTCTCACATATTTCCCTCCACACCCTCTCCCCAAAACTCACTTTCCATGTTTAGCATAATTTGATTCAGATCGAGGGTAATAAACAATATTTATTTATTCAGTCATTAATATTTCACATACAGCACACAAAGGACCAATTTACAGTGAAATCTATAACACAACAGGCAGCAAACACAAACATTCATATCCTAGGCAGGATTCGAACCCGCGACCTCAGTATCCGTTGGCAAACACTCTAACCACCCATCTAACATATACGAACTCTCCCACTGTACATACTCCTTTCTATTTAATGTTGTAGTTTTGTATTATCATATGTACACTATCTAGGGTTTTCGCAGGTTTTTCACACTCCCCTTCTTAGTGGCTGTTTTCCTGCGTGGGTTTTACCTAGGTTTTCCCCACAAACACAAATCTGTATTCAATTTTATCATTTTACTTTGTATGATTTAGGTACATAATGTTTATATCATGTTTTTTGTTATACCTTATTTTATTCTTTTTCTTGTATTTATTATATTGACGAAGGGTTAAATGTCAGAATGGACCTTATGGTCTAAATTTCGCCCGAATAAAGACGATTATCTATCTATCTATCTATCTACCTACCAAGGCCGACATTGCTATTTTTCGTCTTAAAATTATTTCCAATATTGCTATTATTCGTGTTGGTTTGTTTATTCTGAGCATTTAAAATAATTAAGTTTTCAGGAAATGTTATCAATCCATATCATTCCAATTTCCTTAGTGTCGTGGAACATTTAAGCTCTCTCTTTAGTAATTTATCATAATGGATCTGCCGCATTCCTCTCTATTTTTTACAGGTGACCTACGATCAGTTGCGGGGTTAAACTAAAATAAATTCTTGCAGACATTTGATAATAGCATCCGAGTAGGCATCGCAAATTTCACCCTTGCAGCGTTAATTATGTCGTTTAATTCTACGTTATATTTCGCTATGGAAACATGATTCCCGTCATGAAAAACGTTCGCTGGATCGATTCTAATACCTCGCTCCGTCATATGATTCGCATACAAACACGATTTTATACATGTGTGTTTGTCTGTGCATCTCTCTGAATTTGTACGCGTGTTACTACACAAGTCGAAAATCCCACGCTATGTTGGGGCAACGGGCGTGTAACATGCGTGTGCCGGAATAAGGACTCCCCGTGACTCTTCTAACCCATCAACGGCTCGCCACTTCGCCGCTCCATCAGTAAATTTTCCGATTTCTTCTTCCCATCTTCCTTGTGGCGGTCTTTTTGGTTTCTTCTTATCTTCCGAGCCCGATCTAGAATTTCTTTTCTTCCAGCGACGGTCATTTCTCCCCGCGAGGTGACCGACTCACCGATATTTCATTTTCTTTCTCCCTTTACGATGTCAAAGACCCTTCTCTGGCCTCTGACGCATCCGTTCCATCTCCTATATCTATCGGTGAGGTTGTCATGCATCCCATTCTTGCTTTCTTTTCTCGTCTGAAGTTTCTGGATGATTCCTGCATTAAGTGCCCATTCGTCTGGTGCTCGAGTTCAAACTGGTCGGATTAATTGTTCGAAAACTTTCCCCACACTCCCAGAGGTGGTTTCTCTTCGCGTCCTCCCTTTATATTGTAATATACTCTGAATTCACTTTCCTCGTAATTTATTTCAATCATTCGGCCATTTACGGACTTGTTTATTAGCGTTATATTTATTCACGTGTAAACCCACGTTCCCCTCTATATTTAATAATTTAGCGGTTGATTGCATTTGCGATTGTCGATCGAATTTTCTTCCGAGCGCTTATTTATGTTAATGGCATTATTTATATGCTTCGTTCCACTTTTTATAGTACTCATTCCCCTCCCCTCACTCCGTCTCGCATCCGTGTTCCCCCTCTTCTCTCCCTTCCTCTCGCTCTCTTTCTCCGAATGACTTCTTTCTCCTCTCTTTAACATCTCATCTTAGTGCTATTGACAGCTCCCTATCCAATCAGCCGCCGCCTCGTAATTTGAAACCGCAGATTGCGATCTCGAAGAAAGAAATAGCCTCGTCAACGTGTGTTATCCTCGCCAACATCGCAGAATCCTGACATGGCTACCAACAAGGCTCGTAGGAGCGAGGTTAATTATCCCTTCAATATAAGGCAGCCGATGTCACTGAGATCATCAACCCTACGTCCTAATTGCGCGCTTCAGCAATTAAGGAACAGAAATATTTGTAAGATTTTATATAGGTTTCGGTTCGCATAATTGAGTATATATTTTCGTTCAACGTTTTTGGCTTGCTATTCGTTGGCATCTGAAGAAATTCTTCAGGTGGAATTAGTGGTTACAGTTACCGTCTCCCTTATTCAAGAATTTTAACATTCAATATATTTATAGTTTGATACATTCTAGTCCATCTATGCAAATTTTGAGGAACAATAGGTTATCGTTAAAAATTCTCGTGATACTCGAAATTAAACAAGAAGTCCAAACTAGGAATAACGCAGGCTGGTTTCCCAAAGTTTACGTCCCGAATTGATTACTTATATTGACAGGAAATGTTTCAGTATGTGTTAGTCATTCCAAGAAATTCTCATACCATAAATACCATTTGTAATTCATAGTTTATCAATGATAGAGACAAATTGAAAAACAAATTTTTAGAGCATAAATATTAAAATTAAAAATATTAAAAACGATGTCAAAATCTCTCTTTCTGACATTATGTTTTGCATGAATTTTTTTAAATAAACGAATTTAATAAATATTACTGTATATACGCTAATATGTATGGATCAAATGTCCATTGCTGAAGGGTAGTCGAGTGAAAAAGAAAATAACCCATTTGTTCACGTGTCTATGGTTAAGCCGAGTTCGGTAATAATCGTCTCCTCGGCAACAATCCGATAAAATGCGATTTAAAACGCAAAAAGGCTATGTTTCTGTAGAAATTCAAGAAAACACGATCAATTATCAAAATACTACGATAAGAATTATAATCTACATCATTTTCCCCTTAGAACAGCACAAACCTCGCTCCAATATCACAATTTTAAGATATTTTAAAGTATTAAAGAAAACATCACTGCGTGATGGATTTGAGTCTCAGGGAAAAAAGTTCCTGGAGTCTAAACCCGGGACCATCGCAAAATAAAATATAGCTCGGAGGTGGGCCCTGGCAGCACAAGCCTCATACCAAGTTTTATATCATTGATGCAAAAGTTATTAGTAGGGAACACGCACACACAGACAGAACCATTTCATAAGACTATGTTTCCTTTGGATAACCGCCTAAAAAGATAATAGCTAACTAATAAGTAAATATAAACTGTAATAAAATAAAATTATTTTTACAGAGCGATGAATAAATTATCATGTAGTTTGAAAATATCTCAACAAACATTTATGGAGGGGATGTTGTTGTGCCATCTCGCCCGGAGCGCCAAAATTCCTCGGGCCGGTCCTCTAGGGAGAGCAAACAAGAATGATATAACAGTATTTGTGTTTGAGAAGAGAAGGTTAGGGAAACAGTACGAATTTGCGTGGATTAAGATCAGAAGAATAGCTTAAACTTATTAAGGGATTATACAAGTGGAAGAAAGGAAAGGCATAAATCAAGTCCCAATTTGTAATCTCAAAAAAATATTCGCAACTCGGTAGAAATTCGCTTGTTGATCATCACCCCCTGCCATTCACCACCCTAAGTTTCTTCCAATACGTTACAAGGGTGTTAAACGTCATGTAGACCACTCTTTTTATCTCCGAACTATTCGCTTAAAATCCGCTGAGGGATGAGAAATTTATCAAGAGGAAACATGAGTGACAAACACGCAGACGCCACGACAACCGCATAATTGTCGACGGCACAAATGGAAACAAGCCGTTAAAGCTGAGAGATAGATCAAGGAGAAGCGAGAGAGAAAGAGAGAGTGAGCGATAGAGCATTCGAGGAGAGGTGAGAAAGGATAAACATGACATTAGCAAAAAGGTTATGATAAAGCGAAAGGATGAAGCAATGATTGATGCGGCGAGAGGGAGAGAGAGCAGTACGAAAAGAGTGTGGGCGGAGAGAGAGAGAGATGAAGAGGAGAACGAAACGTAAAAGAGTGTAGCATTCAAGAGAGAGATAGAAAAGGAGAGAGAGAGAGGGGGGGAAGTCCAGTTTAATTGATTAATCGCGCGTGCTCGCGTTTCTTCTTTCGAGTGCCTCGGGGCTGTCGGGTAGCGTGTAATGGTGACGGTGAGTGATGAAAAGCATCTCAGAAAAATGTCCGTTTTTTTTATCCCATCCGAGTCGGTGCTCAAACCCGTGACCTCGCGCACAGCAGACGGAAGCGGTGCCCTCGACGATATATCGCGGGGGCGGGTGGGGTGGGAGTGGGTGTGAGAGAAGAGGGGCGAGTGGGAGGGGGAGAAAAAAGGGTAGGGGAAAGAGATGGAGGGAAAAGGGGTAGGGGGAATAAAAGGAGTGGAAGAGGGTAGGGGGAGAGAAGGAGTGAGGGAGAATTAGGGAGGAAGAAGGAGGGAGTGAGAAGGAGGGAGGAAGAAGGAGGGAGGGAGAAGGAGGGAGGGAAAAGGAGGGAGGAAGAAGGAGGAGGGAAAAGGAGAGAGGGAGAAGGAGGGAGGGAAAAGGAGGGAGGGAGGAGGGAGGGAAAAGGAGGGAGGGAGAAGGAGGTAGGGAGAAGGAAGGAGGGAGAAATGGTAGGGAGAAGAAAGGAAGGGGAAGGTAGGAAGAAGAGAGGGAGGGAACAATGGTAGGGGAAGAGAGGGAGGGAACAATGGTAGGGGAAGAGAGGGAAGAGGGAAAGAGGGAGGGGGAAGAGAGGGATGGGGAAGAGAGTGAGGGGTAAGAGAGGGAGGGGGAAGAGAGAGAGGGGGAAGAGAGGGAGGGGGAAGAGAGAGATGGGGAAGAGAGAGGGAAAAAGGAAAAGGGTAAAGAGAGAGGGAGGATGAGGTGGAGGGTGAGACTGAGAAGCGAGAAGAGAGAAAGAGAGATAGCGCTTTATTGATTGATAGATAGTTCGAAGCCCATGTTGGCGCCGTTCCGACGACTTGAGTTTTTCCTTTGCACGTAACCTTTTCCTATGCATTAAATGTCCCGCCGCTATCTTGTTTATTTTACCTCTTGCTTGCAACATGAATTTAATAAATCATAGAAGGAATTCCACAGCTCGGCGATTTGGGTCGATTTCGCTATCAAAATTATTATACCGCCGCCGTCTTCGGAAAACTCAACAAGTGGAAAACACGAAATTTGAAACTAAGAAACCGACGGTTGCATCAGTCTTAAAGTAATAGACTATAAATCATCGCGAAGAACAATTTAGATTTTTTAGGGCGTTTTTTTGAAAACGCACGCTTTGAAAGATAACATAAGAAATTGTAGATCGCCGCTCTTTTTTTTTAATTCGGTGGAATGAAAGGAAATATAATCTAAAAGCTGTAAATGGACGATTTTTTATCGAAATTTATGTTTTTCGCCATTCGATTTTCTCGAAATCATAGTAATAGCCACAATTCTCATTCTCGTGAACATTTTGCAATGCTTACTACACACTAACTATAACAACACTTTTTACTTGAAACATAATATATTAATAAAACTTCAGGGTTATTTAATGTCGTAAGAATAAATGATTAGTGAGAAAATGGCAAATGTATAGTACACTCCAAAAACGACTCGCTTTAAAGTTTACATTCGAAATCTAATTTTGGAATCTTGATAAAATCGCTTATTATGGAAATATAAAAATCGGACATTCGCAATATTTGCGAGTCGTAACGTTATCGCTCTTTCCGTTCTAAATTATGATCATAATCGTAATAGTAAAATTCATCGGTATAATTTCGATAATTATTTCTATCTTTGATTACCGTAGTTACCAAACTATTTCATTCTAAAATACCTACTACACTTGTCAAAATAAAATTTTGTCACGGATAAAATATCTTTTGATATCATTCTATTTCGAAATTCCAAAAGTAAATTGTATATCTTAGCACACATTATTATTTTACCTTTATTTTTATTTATTAGTGTGTCTGCTTTACTAAGGTCGCTTTATCTTGTAAATTAGGTACTCCATTTGTGAAATTCTTATATAATTTAAAAATAATAGGAAATATAATTAAACTAGGTGCCAAAAAACTGCAGTCATGTATTTTCTATGTCTTTTGGTTAAATTTCAGCAATGATTCGAATTCATAATGCTCGAGTTAACTTCAGGTGAAAATCGAAAAATCATATTCGGAGGGTATTCTAGTGCAGATATGGAGTTTGCGATAAATTTTCATCGCTATCGCGATAAAGGAGTAATTTAAACTATAAAACAGTGGTGAGCAACCTTTTCTGCATGGCGGGCCGCATTGGTGCTTGCGATTTCTTTGGCGGGCCGCATTCCAAGTTGTCAACGAAAATCAAGTCTACATAAAGTTTTTGGAGTTCCGCCGAATTTGTAAATCCGGTGCTTTTATATGGGAAATATTCATCGTAATTCGGCTGTAAACTGCTATAAACAATTTCGTTCCTGTTTTTCTTGCATTAGAACGAATAAGAATTACCTTCAATCAACGTTTAAAATCATCAAAGCATAATAATAACGATATAATTAATATTTATTTGTAATATTAATTAAATGTATACAAAATTTAGTTAATGTAAATATTTTTTTTGTAAATTTCCACTAGACACGAATCTATTCGAATTTACAATATTTGTTTTTATTTATATTATCGAATCTTTTCCAAAGGACGAGCATTCCCGAGTGGAATTTGTTAAAATTTTATTTGAGTTTATATTTGAATTAAGGTTTGAACAATTTTGATTGCGACCATACTATTTATTCACTACATTAAATTTTAAATTCAATAAAATTTCAATTAGCCGATGAATCATACTTTTGGCCATAAAACACGCCATATTAACACCCAGAAATTAAAAATTTGACGTGATAAATATAGCATTAATAAATCAAATTTGTATGGAAGATTCACGTCATGCATTAACTTGAAAAGCCGAAGTTTCAGTAATGGTATTGATAAATCTCACTCCAAATAATAAGACTGTTCAATGAGACACGGCTCAGAGTACAGTACATTAAAATTCTCGAAAGAGAAAAAATAGAGCAGAGCGTTGTATTGATTTTCCGTAAAAGCTGAAGGCGGACGAAATTCCGGTTATCAACCTGTTCGGATAATCGATTAATAATAGAATCAAATAATAATTCAACTAGATTTACAAACATATTTATATTGTATTCTTTCTAAAGTGCATATGCGCATAATGTAGTGTATAGTATGTGTAAATAAAAATTAACAACTTCGTAACATTTTATTCAAAATCACAATTGAAATTATGTAGCAGTACACTTGATCGGCATATTTTCAGCTAAATATCTTTCAATAAAAAACTATGTTAGAATAACTGACTTCCAATAAATAACGTTCGGCTAATCGACACTGTGATGTAATATTTTTACTAAAGCTTACTTTATCATTCAGAGCGCGATCACGATATATCTTGTATGATTTTTGTAGATTGAAGTTGGTTCAGTCGTATTATAAACATTACACAAAAAGCTCTTAGAAGTCTTAGGCCACGGATTACAAACCTATGGCACGCGAGACGATTTTCGTTGGCACGCAACTGTCTTCTTAATATTTTCCAATTCTGACACAATAGAAAAGACTATTTCTGGCGAGATTGCATTTATTTATTTATTCGTATAATTCCGTATACAGCGCAAGCCATTTTACAGTAAAATATTATAAAGAAATAAATTAACAATAATAATAACAAATAATAACAATAAAAAGAAAGTGGGAGAAACGAAATAAAAGAGGCGAATGAAGGCGAACTATGATTGAGGTTTGAAGGAAGAAATAAATATCCGTATTGACTGACAGATAGCATCCGAGTTTGGGGATTTTTCACCGAGAACGAGCTTGTTTCTCCATAATAGTCGTTCGGCCATGAATTATCAGAGACAATGGGTCTTTTTAGATGATAGATTGAATTTTATATAACCAATCTGTCATTTCATCAGCGTTGAGTCTGAGAATAAATTATAATAGTCAAATTAGGTATTTCTTTGTAGATGTATTTTAAATTGACACGTAAGTTAGAGAAGGAAAGCCAATTTATTTTTTCATTTTGGCACGCGAGTAAAAAAAGTTTTGCCATCCCTGCCTTACGTAATCCTTTTTCAAAAATGTGCGTGAGTTCTCTAATTGTCTGTGCCAAGGGTTTCTGGCGTGGAGCATCGTCCCGTAAGCCTAGTGTCTCTGGTCCTAGGGGATAATTAACGTTCCGTAAACGGATGTGAAAGTAATTCCATTGTATTATTTTTAAAAGGCTTGGCTTTTATCTATTAGTACATTTTCTTTGCATCATAAATAAGCTCTTCCATTATGCTAAGAGTTAAGAGATGAAATTGTTCGCATTAATGAGAAATCATTGTAGAATTGTGTATAGAATGTAAGGTAAAACGAACATCCGAAAAGAAGAAATGTTTCAAGATAAAGATAAAAGACACGAAAATGGATGTGAAAAAGTAAACACGAAAAAGGTATGGGTTGTTTTTAAAAAATGGCGGAGGAAAAGAGTCAGAGGAAAACAGCCAGAATAAAAAGTTTGCGAGAGATGGAGAGGAAAAGTTGGCGAGGAAAAAACTTATATGAGAGGGATATAAAAGGGGGAATAAATTATTGGAAGAAAAACGACAAATAAGGCGGAACGGAAGTAAATATAATAATTCATGGAAAAAAACAAATTGATGGATCTAAGGAGAAAAAGGAAAATCAATTGATGGATGAACTCCCGAAGTAAAGGTTTGCCGTTGGTTAGTTAATAATAGTGTCTATACTGAGACATGGAGAAAGTACCTATATGGGAGTAGCCGAGAGAAACTTTTATCCTCTCAAATCACAGGTTGAGCGCTTTTACGCTCTCAATAACAAGATATACTTCTCGGATTTTGTGAGTGGTTCGTGAGATCGATAAAATAAGTTTGAAGAAATTCTCCCGGATAATGGCCCAAACAAGTTTGTCAGCAATATTTATAAACCGCGGATATACCTAAATATTTCTATACATTAATATTTTATCCATCAATACAAAAATTGAAAGTTATAATACCTATGATAAAAGTCCTTATGCCCTAATTGTCTGTTTGAGTAACATTAACCCCACTCTACATGTTTGCCTAACACCCTAAGGCAGAGGTGCACAACTCAAAAGTTGACACGGGCCAAAATCGACCTTGATTGAACGTAGGCAGGCCACGCTATGAAAGCTTTGTGCATAAAAAATTTAAGTATACCACTGTACATTCAGCGAACGACGTTTACATACAATTTTTATTCGACAAAAATGAGGTGGCAAACAAATATAATTTACTTAATGGGAAATGCTGCACCGTTTTTCTCTCGCATTCCACTTATATCCGGAGTAATGCTGGTAGTTGCTGCTCTTAGAATGTCTCTTAAACTCTGCTCTGTCAGTGTTAAATGTAATGGAGCTTCGTTTAATTTCATAAGGGAGAATGTTTGTTCACACATGCGATAAATATCCATAACAAATTTTACTTTACATAAAATGTGTCGGTGGGCCAAATCTGACCCCTGGTCTATGGTAACGTAGATAAACAACAGGGTCGTTGAAATTAAAAGAAGGAAAATGGAATTATCCCCCGCACAGCCCCACTAAGTACATTTTTAGTAAAACGTATGCATATAAACTGAATATTACGACGATTTAAACAATCGTAGCTAAGACAAATTCGAGTTATATATACGTGCACTCGACAGCTCTACACGGAAAAATGCACGTATTGCAAGAGATTAAAGATGAGTGTGGGTATCAACTGCGTCAAAAGTGAACAAACTTTCGATTGTTAACGATAAATTAAATCTTCTCTAACAGTAAAAGTCTTTGCGTTCTATTTGTCTATTTGTTTGAGTAGCAGTCACAGGATCGATCCTAAAAAGGAACCGTATATGAGGAAAAAATATTGTAGGAGATCTGTATTAGCAGGTGATATAAGGGAGATATTTATTAATCTGGTGAAATGCATCACTATGACATACATTCGATTTCGAAGCAATAATTTGTGAAGAAACGAAAAGGGATAGGAATTTTGCGTTAACAGGTATATTACCTTTCAATTATTCTTATATAGGTATATCAGTATTACCTACTCTTTTTAGAATATCATTCACGTATTTTGATATCTACGACGCGTTCTCGCAAAATCAAAGGCTAACGATTGTCACATTTTGGAGAAAGGAAAATCGTCAACTTTGACAAACTCATTCAGCGTTCTTGTCACGTTTGGTTATACGTAGGTGGAAATTAACACGATGACGATAGTTAAGTAGTCATTTCATTACCTGATGATTCTACGACCGTAGTGAAACCGGTCGTTTTTAAATTAAATTTGTGGAAGTAACAAAGTTCTTTTTTCAATATAGTCAATTCATCATCATAATTATTTTGCAACTCGGTAGTATTTAATAAAGCAAGGTCTTTCTCTTAATAATCTCTTAACCGTCGCCTTCTGTTATAATATCCATTATTCCTTTTTCTACATTCCTCTTTGCCTCTTTCCTAGCTTCCTTCCCCCTAGGACTTTTTTATTGCTCCCAGAATTTTTCCTAACTATTTCTTGTCTTTATATTATGACTCTAATTAAGATTATCTGCTATCTTATTAAAACTTCCTCGTTTATATTCCTCCAAGTCCAACTAATTTTAGTATAAGCCATAAACACATCTCAAAATATCTGCTTGTATCTAATAGAAAATTATGGAGCATAATGCTTCCTGTAATTGAATCTTTCATTTTTTAATCCCAGTAAAGCATGTTAAAAATGCTCCGTCATTCGTCTAAATGCTTAGTCTTGGTTGTGTATATTTACTAAGAATTTATGACACTCGATGAAATAATCAAAGAGTGTTCACTTAAACATCATTCCGTGGAAAATAGTACACACAGAAACGTAACTAAAATATAAAATTCCTGGGAGAGATAAGTGAAACCAGCGAAATGCTATTCTTGAAAAACTAAAAATAGTTAAGAGTAAACGTAGTTTTTAAGCGCTTTTAATAATACCAACCAAGTAAGGAGTTTTTCTGACTCGAAATCTGCGTCACACAAAGACTAGTCACCGCGCGCGCTGAAACGCTGCAGCAAAACAGGCTCTTCCAGGAAACCAAGAATGAGATGGCTCAAATGCATGGATGATACAAGTTATAAAATTCTCCTCAAGAAACAACGGCACACATATGACGTCATGTAAACATATACTATATATAGTTATGTGTATGCATAAATGTATATTATTATGTATACGTATTTATATGCCCATTGTAACTTATTTATAACGAGCATGTATATAGTGATATATCGCATATAATGATATAATTTTTAAATAAAAACAGCAGAATGGCATTTCGTGCATATTATGCCCATTCTCAGGGTAATAATGAACAAAAATCTGATGTGGCCACCACATGACTTTCTCCATAGGTACCTGTAGTATTTCTAGATATTCCAAAAGGGTTAATGATAATAAATATTTTAAGGAACTGCGAGAACAATTTAGAGACTTTACAAAGAACATAAATAAACTCAAATTGGAGCCTTCTGATATTGGATACTAGCGTAATTGCCCGGGCTTTTCCCTGGGTTTAGAGTTTAGAATTTCTCATGCACATATCACTCGGTAATATTTTCATCCAAACTCAAGGTACTCGCATGGTTAGTGACCAGTATTCCCCTTTAATTGGTATGAACAAATTAATTATAGACTCAAATTTGATACCTCCCTCCCCCAAGATATCAAAATTCTGACAATGAGGTGCATATCCTCAACGTTTCTTTAGTATGTATACCAAGTTTTAAGTCTCTACGTTTCATGGTTCAACATTGATATTGGTGGAGGAATCATCAAAATCAGTCAATTGGTTACTGAGATATCTTTAAACAGAATGCTTTTCGTCAAATTCGCCGCAGTATAATCGAATATTAATGTATTTGCTTTGAAATCAGAAAATTGCTTTTCCTTATATGGTGGTAGGTGCTTTTTAGATCCGTTATAAACATGTTCATTTCGTTTTTCCATTCTATACCCGTCCTACAAACGAAATTTCTTATTGAAATCGGTTCAGCCAATACCTTCGAAATTCATAATTACCGAAATGTTAAACTTTGCAATTGTGGCATCCCTACTTAGTTAATTGGGTTGAACTATGTCATTTTGGTCATGAATTTATTTGAAAATTCTATGTACCAAATTTGGTTGAATTCGCTCGGCCAATTCCTTCCAAAAGCATAATTACCGAAAAGATTTATTTTGCGATTGTGGCATCCCTGCTCGGTCAATCCGGTCCATATATGTGATTTGGTCATGAATTTATGTGTAGATTCTATGTACCAAATTTGGTAAAATTCGGTTCAACCAATTCCTTCCAAAAGCATAATTGCCAAAAAGTTTATTTTGCAATTGTGGCATCGGTGCTTGGTCGATCCGGTCCAAATATGTTATTTTGGTCATGCATTTATGTGAAGACTCTATGTACCCTACCAAATTTGGTTGAAATCGGTTCAGCCAGTTCTTCCCTGATATATGCTTACGGGCCGATGGACATTGCCAAAATTTGGGCTGACCGTTCCATGGGGGCACCTCAAAATCGTGAAATTTGGATCGACCCTTAAATTACGATCCTTGACCCCGTAGACCGATTTTATCCATTTTAGGCTTGAAAGTGTATCACATCAAAACATTGATATTAGTGGAGAGTTCATCAAAATTGGTCATTTGGTTGCTGGGATATCTTAAAAAAACAACATTTGGACTAACAATGGGAACCCTTGAGCCCCCGTGGGCTGATTTGAATTATTTTTGACACTGAAACTCTCAGGATCAACCTAAAGCTGTTGCCAAATTTTTAAGCTCCTACATTTATTTTCTGAAGAGTTATGACTGCCACAGACACACACACAGCTTCTTTTATTATTATAGATAGCCAGGAAGCTTTAACAATTAAGAAACTAAAATGTAGCGTTACTAAGATGTAACTAAGCGTCAATTGTTAACAATAGTCGCCGGTAGGTGATGGCAGCTAAAAATTAGTTTTTAAAATATATCTTAAATAATGCATTATATGGGAAAATGTGTCAAACATTTATTCCAGTATTCTTTTACATTAATCAAATATTAAAGCAAATATTTCAAAAAACTGATAAGTAGCAAGAGTAAACACCCACTTCCGGTTGACCGATCTTTACCAAAAACTAATCAGTTTTTGTGACTGTCATAAAAATGTTAAATATAAAATTTCACGTTGACCTGATTAATAGTTTTTGAGTTAGAAAACTGTCGCGCGCACACACACACACACACAGAGACATCATCTAGAAAATGGTCAAAAAGTGTTCAGGGGATCTCAAAACGTGTATTTCCGTTGAAATCTCGAAATCGATTTTTTTCATGACAACAATACTTTCCCCTATACTACGTATGGAGAAAGTAAAAAACTGGAATCCTGATTAAGAATTTGGTGTTATTCAAAGCTACTGGGGCTCCACTCCACTTCATGAACTATCAACATTATATTGTAGTTATGGAAAAGTCATACTTATATGAAATTTGGTAGAATGACATCTCAAAGAGTACAACTGAATGCGAAATTCAGGAATTCTATAAATTTTCATTTTTATGCTAAGTTTATAACCCCGTTATTTGGTCCTTATTCCTCTTAATAAAAGCATGACAAGGAATTATAAAATGCGCATAAATAGTTGAAACCGTGACGTGAGTTAAGGGCATAAACAGGGCTATAGCTGAAAGAAGATGTTATAGTTCAGCTGACGCGAAAATACAAAAACATTCTAAGTAGACCTGATAAATTATTTGCAATGTGAAAATAAAACTTTTTAACGATTAGAAATTTTAATTAACAATGACTACCTAGAATATTTTTATATCATTTAAGCTGGCGAAATATAAGCCCTTTACTCACCTATCGTCGAATACAAGGTTTTTATATTAAATGAAAAATTCGATAAATGTTTGGTTGATACTAATCACTAGATTATTGATATTTCTCCATTATAAACGTAATCGGAATTATAAATATACACGTAAGTACATAAGTACGACTTGTATATGAAGCGTCGGTTACGCTCTATCTGTTTATCCCTTCCTATACCAATGGGGGTCCATTTTGGACCCCACACATATAATTTGCTCATCATTTGCTTAATTTGCGTTCAAATTGACTCTTGAATTTTGCATTTGTCGAAACCGTATTTAGGAGGATTCCTACGATCGTGGATTTATTTCTTTTTCATTTCGGATTAGTAGAAAAAACGAAAAAGCGATCGAGGTCCAAAATGTACCCCAATATTACATTGCACGAAATCGATCAAAATAACATGCAAAGAGTGTAATGAAGATTAGTTTTCATATCTGACACGTCAAATTTTTTTATTTATTTTTCTACATATTTGTAATGGAATTTTCAGCTGAATTTCAATCAAAACGTATCGCTAAAAATTAATTTGTTAATCAAAATAAAAATGACAAATACACCATACACTGTTTTTATGCTCGAAAATTCATTTTAGGTGTTCTAGAGGTTCAATTTCATCTATCAAATAAAAAAGAAGATTAATTCTCATTGGGCACATTTTATACCCCTATTGGTAGAAAGTTCGGTAACACAAGGGTTATAGGCGCGTTTCGCTCGCAGTATAAGCGCCTATTGGCTTCGGTTTGTCCGTCCGTCCGCATGTTCGTTCTCGGCTTCTGCCAATTGGATTTTCATGACATATATTAAAGACTTACAGTCAAAGACAACAAGAAAATCACAAAAATGAATCGCGTAAGCTAATCAGGGGTACCACTTTACTGGTGACAAAAAATGAACTTTCCGTTATATCTCGTAAATTATTCGTCATACCAAAATAGTTTTTGAGTATACGTATAGAACTAGCAACGTAGAGTATTTCTTTTCCTTCACATTTTTATCGTTGTAGTAGCGGAAAATTTCTTGCATAGCTGTCTAATTGTCAATGAAAACAGTCGTAATGGTTACTGGAGTAAATAAGATCTGCTATAATTACGAAAATACGTGGAATTTCATTACGTATGCATGCAGAATTTTGTAAGCGAAGGGAAATGCATTGTCTACGACGAAGAAAAGAACACAAACGTAAATATTAGTATACTTAACTGAAATGGGATGTTCTACATAATTTTTTATTATTTGATTAGTCACAATTGATTAGACAATAGATGGGAAAATAAATATTTAACATTTCCCTGGTATCATTTCTGATATATAGTTTTGCAGTATTTATTCATTAAAATTACGGAAATACATTTATTAATGCATCAACTTAGTTGGAGAATAAATTTTTAGTAGACGGAGAGATAATCGGTTCTTGGTGTTTAGTTGTTTTACAATGTGAGTTCGTTCAAATTATATCGTATAGTTTCAAATACTCCATCGCGCGAAACGCGCCCATTTGTGATACACTGTACACTTTCCTAAATTGTTTATAATTTACTAGTTTAATTGCTCGTAAGAAATGACGGGTATATATGAATAAAGTATTAGATTAAAATGGATGCACTTCCCATTCTTCCTACCTCACTCTTATCTCCCATTCTCTCTCCCTCCCTCCCATTTCCTCCCTTTTTTCCATTCTCTCCCTACCCCAATTCTCTCCCTCCTTCCCATTTTCTCCCCCCATCCTCTCTCTCCAACCCAACCTCTCTCTCCCTCCCTCTCCTTCCCTCACCCACCCTTCCTTTCTCCTGAGCTAAATAAAATTTAACGTAAGTAATTTAATGAATCTGGCAACAATGAATTTGGTTGGATATTTTTCTTCTCAAAAACCTGAAATTTTCGTGTTCAAAACAATTATATGGACCAATTCGAATCGTATATGAAAATCGACGCTTGGAAAGTAAATGCTCATTCTTTTGGTCGTACTTTGGTTCAAGTCCCTAGATTTCACAATGATCGTAATAAATTTTTAATATAAATCAAGAATGTGATGCACTGAATTCAATGATATTCAAATGGAGAATAAAAAGTTCCAGGAATCGAACCCGGTCCGTCATCATACTCGGCGATTATCCAGATTTTCCATTAGGCTGATCATGCGCCGAAAACTGACCACCATCTATTGGATAATTCTTGAGTTATTTGCGAGTTAAAAGCGTTACCGAAAGACAAAAACTGCTCACCTTCCATAAAATAAACGCTTACTTTGTGAATCCGTCAGGCCGCGATATGAGTATAGCCAGGGCCGTCTCTAGGATCCACGGAGCCCAGGGAGAGGCGAAATCCGCAGGACCCCCCCAACCCTATTCAAATAAAAATAATATATCGCTAATAACAAACATCTACAGAAATTTTTCAAGATCAACGCACGATAAGTCTTTCTACTAACACCACCATGTAAGAGTAGTTAGTGCGCTAACTACTAGACGGGGGCCTTCCTAGGCGCATGTCCTGGGTTATTGCCTTCCCAGCCTCCCCCTAAAGATGGCCCTGAGTGTAGAATATTAATCATTTGCATTTACAATTACTTAGAATTATTGTAGGAGTTCGGTACTTAAAACAAGGACTGTCTAAGAAAACAAAATTTCATTTTTCTGCCATCGATTTTCGAATACAAGTGGAATCGGTCCACAAATCAGTTGTTAGCGCAAATATTTGACTTTTATTTGTGCGAAAATTATAAATCAGGGAAACGGAAGAACAACTTATTTATCCACATAATTTTTTTTTATTTCGACCGGTTTCGTTATAAGTTAACATCCTGAGGATCCTCACAGCCACCAATGCTCACCACCACCGCCACTGCTAATGTTCACCACCAGCACCATCATTATCACCAATGTTCACCACCGACATAAAAGCTCACCACCACCGCCGTCAACAATGCTCATCACCACAACCGCCAATTCTGCTCACCACCACCGCTGCCAACTATGTTCACCACCACCGCCAACAATTCTCACCACCACCGCCGTCAACAATTCTCATCAACACCACCGCCAACAATGCTCACCACCACCAACAATGCTCATCACCACCGCCGCCAACAATTATCACCACCACAATAGCCGAAAATGCTCGCCACCACCACCGCCCAGTGCTCACCACCAACAATGCTCACCACCACCGTTAACAATGCTCACCATCACCGCCGCCAACAATTCTCACCACCACAACCGCTGACAATGCTCGCCACCACCACCGCCCACAGTGCTCGCCACCACCACCGCCCAGTGCTCACCACCATCAATGCTCACCATCACCGTTCACAATGCTCACCATCACCGCCGCCAACAGTGCTCTCCACCACCACTTACAATGCTCACCACCACCACCGTCAACAATGCTCACCACCACCAACAATGCTCATCACCTCCGCCGCCAACAATGCTCACCACCACCGCCGCCAACAATTCTCACCACCACAACAGCCGACAATGCTCGCCACCACCACCACCCAGTGCTCACCACCACCATTAACAATGCTCACCATCACCGCCGCCAACAGTGCTCTCCACCACCGCCAATAATGCTTACCACCACCACCAACAATGCCCATCATCACCACCGCAAACAATGCTCACCACCACCACCAACATTGTTTTTTTTGTATTTTGAATTTTATGGAGCATTGACTGTTCAGGAAGTCAACAATGCCGATTCTTATGAAGAAGATATCGCTAACTTGATGAGAAAAGCAATTTGGAAATATCATTCAAATACTACCTAACGGTTTAGACATGAAATTCACTGTTTAATTCATGCTGAGAGAGAGAAAACATTTTATGGGAATCTAATGTCCTCTTCACTATATTAAGATTCGTTAATTTTTGCACATAAAATATGCTCTTATCTTAATTGAGCAATTAGTGCTGCGGGAACTTTATTACGCGCATTTAAAAATAAAACATTTATTTAAAATTTTAAATTATCATGGAAAATGTAAAACAATCTGCTCTAAAATTTTATAATATTATTAGTAATCACGTTGTTTTATATTATATTATATTACCGTAATCGTCGTAGTCGTAGGCGAACATTTTGGTAGGTTGGTTATAGCCTATTGGGAAGCTTATATCTCCGCCGCTGTTTGGGCTATTTTCGTTATCTTTAATTTTTAAAAATGTAAAAATTTCCTGTTCTTTAACGGTACTTATTTCAATCGGAAATCTTAAATATTTTGTTTTTTAAGGGTGTTTTCCGACACCCCTGCACTCCATAAGAAAAGCATTGGAATCAGTTTCGCGCATTATAAAATCGCATTTAAAATTAGTTAGAATCAACATACGAAGTCGGGACCTAAACGGTTGTGTTGGAAAAAGAAAGAAGTTCATTTTGTTTACCGTTAAAATTCAATTACGTTCCGAATTTCCCGGAAAATCCGTTTTTAATACGAAAAAACGCGAATTTTAAACAATGAGAATTGTCAGTTACCATGGCCACCTCATTTGAGCGAGTGGTAATGGATGTATACTCGCGAGTCCCTTGACGATATTACGTCATTTTGTTTCTTTACATGGATTTTGAACATTTTTGAAGAATATGTGTACCATTCCCTTTGAATTAAAGAACCATTTTATTCGTTATCGTAGCATCGTTTAAAAAATTAATTAGATTACATTTTACATTAGATTACATTTTAAACAGTATAAGATTAAAATAGAGCCCCTTGACGATATTACGCCATTTTGTTTATTTACATTTATGCTGATTTATGTCTTTATGTTGAGCCTGGTTGAGCTTGTTTATTCTGTGATATTTACGAAGAAAGAAGTTATTTTTATTTATCACATCACTTGGAAAATTAAATAAAATAAAAATTAAATTAGACTTATCCTTAATCCTAATACAGGTTATTAATAAGTAGAATCTTCTGTTCTATTTACGAAGAAAGAAGTTTACATCTTTTGTCAAATAAATGTGTCTGATCAAATTAATTATTTTTTTAAATCAAAATTAACTTAATGTGACAGCGAAGTGTCACAGGCTCTCTAGTATATTTCTATTTCCATAAACACCAAAGGTTTACTTAATAAGAATAATAACAACTAGAGAGTCTGTGACGCTTCGCTGTTTAAATTGATTTTGATTTTAAAAAATAATTAGTTTTATCAGACACATTTATTTGACAAAAGATGTAAACTTCTTTCTTCGTAAATAGAACAGAAGATTCTATTTATTATTAACCTGTATTAGGATTAAGGATAAGTCTAATTTAATTTTTATTTTATTTGATTTTCCAAGTGTTGTGATAAATAAAAATAACTGACCTTGCTAAGAATCACGAAAAGGTCATTTCGCCAACTTAATATTCAAAATGCAAAACATTCTTAAACGAAAAATCTCGATGAAACCATAGACTGTTAAGGGAGTTAGTAGAAATTTATCGATGATTCCAGAAAAGTCAGATATTTTCCAGAAATAAAACAGAATATGAAGTTTTAAAATTGTCGAATAGAACTTTTCAAAAAAAATTTTATTTTGAAAAATGTCTTTTATAAAATATTACCAAAATAAGGATATTCTTGCATTAAAACTGACAAACCTGCACGTCTAACGCCGGGGTTTAAAAACTGACAGTATTTCAAAGTGAATTTTTTTAAATCCCAATTACCTTTTGTAAGAGACATTCCATGCCATCATGGAGAGTAAGATCTAATGAAAACATCTCATACAACTATACAAAATAACTTTTATTAATAACAGTTGTAATGAATTTGTACATCCGGGATATCGGTTAATTAGTTAAATCACCATATTGAAGATTATGAAATGAATGCCCGGGTCCGATATTTTTATCAAACCTCGGTTAGTAAAAGTCACTTTCCTTGCTTCTATAAATTCGGAACAGCGCAATGTTAGAGCCAAAACTGCTCAGGTAAAAAAAAATCTAAGTTGATCAAGTGGAGACAGAATGAGGAATAGATAAAATGCGAGAAATGTAAGCAAAAGAAAAGAATGAAAGAGATAAAATGTTAATAAAGAACAGTATCGTAGACTATGAGAAACGGAAAAATAATTTGGAATCCCTTTTAGTAATATTTATTGATCCACGAACTATTTTTATTGGAGTGGAGTTAAATTGTATTACGGACGGAGATAATTTAGAGTACGAGAGAATGATAGATAAAGATTTTGATCGAAGAAAAAGAGTCATGTAGCGCTTGCTAATCTATATTAATTAACAAATATATTGTGACAAAGGAAATGCAAAATAAATTAATGTGGCAGGAAAAAATATTCGCATGGAAAGATATGAGAAATAGAGAGAAAATGAAAATATACAACTTGATTTAAATTCTCTGGATAAATATAGCTGTCATGAAGAATTTTAAAAGTAATGCTTGTTGTTTACTTCAACACATTACTCCGGAGTTGTCATTACATGTAGAAGTATTTACGCTGAAACGAACTCTTTCGCGGAAACTTCTACAATTGTTTCGATTCCAAAAATTGCGAATTAAACTTTTTAACGTAAGTGCAAAGCTTTTTCCCCCAATTTACAAATATTTCACATCTTTACTAAATTCTACTCAATAATTATCAGATTATTTCAAATTATCGCGTAAATATTACCCAAAAATTTTAAGTTCTTCTATAGATGCTAAGATTCTTCTCGAATCTTAGTTGATTGGTACTTTATAAGGCATTTAAGAAATAGTTGTCAAGTTATTGTAGTACTTATCCCCGTATATTATATGTAGGCTTGGTAGGATTCGATGTAAATCGATAAATGTCGATAAACATCAATTTTTAAATTTAAATTCGACGAAAATGAATTGTCGTAGATAAGTGTCGATTTTCACCACTACATTTTCTACGAAATATATGCGTCATGATTTTAAAACTTTGTTATCTGCTCTCAAATTTAACATATTTTACCACCAAACATCCAAAACGGTAGAGATAGTATGTATTTGTTATACCAAACGGCCACACAACATTCATTCCGAATGTTGTGTGGCCGTTTTATTGTCCTAATCCGATAATCCATACGCACTTTGGACTCCATTTACCGAAAAGTCGGGAGACGTCTATTGCGTCCTCGGCGCGACATTATCTGCCGACCTCCTCCAAGAGGCGAAATGAAAGGTTTTCCCGGACCGATCATCAGATGGCATGGCATTTCCAAAAGCACCCTGTCATAAAATTCACGCAATCCATCTGAGAGTGTCCCCCGTAATTAGTTTCTTTTGCATTGATGTCGAAGTAGCATCGTTCCATATACGGACTCGGGGCTTTTTTCCGCATTCATAGTCGTTTATTACTCAACAAGATGAGATATTTTTCATCAAAATATTCATTCATACATTAGGTTGTGACTCACGTCACATTAATTTCTCACTAATGATCACGGTTTCGTGAATAAGGGGCGCGAATTAACGAGTAGAATACACTTTCTGATTTATTGCGGAAAATTAACTGCTCCAGGTTGGTGGCCGAAGTCGACAACAACGCATACGCCAAAATATAGATAACAACAAACAAGGCAGCATAAAAGAAGCCTTCTTTTTAATTATACACTTTTAGTGAAAAGTAATCAGAAGGAATTCAATATATAACACTTTTCTAGATAAAAATTGATGAAATGTATCGAAACAAGCATCGATATTAGATATCGCTTTTTAAGAAACATAAACCTCGATGCTTGCGTGTATTTCTGGCTAATCAACCTTTTGGATTATTATAGCCAAAATATAAACGCCGAAAACTAAAAAGCCCAATTAAATGTAGAAAAATTAACATTCATGTACGTCGCTGGTTTTTAGGAAAATAAACAATGGTAGTGGTCGCTTTTTAAGAAATATTAACGCCGAAAACTACCAAGCCTAGTAAAATGTATTAAAGTAAACGTCGATATTGGTCGCCGATTTTTAGGAAAATTAAACGTCGATTTTTAATAAAAATAAACAGAATTCTACCGAGCCTAATTATATGTCTATCAACCTTTCCGTGAATGAACAGCCGGTTTTAATTTATCCGTGAACGCAATGGAATAAATAGGCGCTCCTTGATAATGGTTAGTCTATTCTTCGAACAGTGGAAAAAAGTCGCGGTAATTAAATATATACATATATTAAATATATGTAAACTGTGAGTTCTGAAAACAGGAGAATAGTAGCAATAACCTCCCACCTTTGTATATTTCTTGCGAAGAGATGACATCACATTAGAATTTAGATACACTGCACAATAAAAGTGAAGTCAACACCGCCGGTGTTCTTTATTAAATGGGCAAATTCATTCGAAACTTTCAGGAAATGATTATTTTAAAACGCGATATCAATTGTGTGTAAAGTTACGTCAGTTTGCGGTGTTTACCAGTCCGAGAAGATTGATGAATCCAAGACTCACAACAAAGAGTACGTAGTCAACTTTTTTCACTCTAAAAAAATAACTACAACGAAAACGACAAAGAGGAAAACATTTTCCGTCGATTGAATGGGAATGTCGAGAATTGTGGAGTAGGAGCTCTGACGGCGGCGAGAGTCACATGCGAAGGAGAAATTCTTCCGAGTTTCTCAATCGCCCCTCCAGGTGTCATCATAAGCACTCCACTTGAGTAAATGCCTTCCGAGAATCGCAATGTCCCTAGGCACCGGTAGTAAACAGATTGCTCGGTCCTCGTAAACAATGAGGGATTTTTCCCTCTCATCTAATCTCGTTGGTTCTTCGAATCCTTCAATCGAACACAATCAAGTGCCAAGACGCATTAACGGGTTGAGTAAGCGTTAAAGGCGCGAGATAATTTGCGTCATGCGTAGAATTAATTTCAGGCGCCTAAAAATGTTATGAGCACAGCAATAATGCATTAACTGCGGTTGACCTTCCCGACCCCGATGAGCTACGTCACGATGGCGCCGATATGCGCACCTCTGAAACTGGTGACGCTGGAATTTGTTAATCGGCTTAAGGATTACCAGTAATATATTTCAAAGCGCATCGATAAAATTATTTCGTCTTCATCTGGATAGATGAATGATATTCCTTTCTTAATGATGGCGAAGCGCACAAATAGATTCTTTTATCTTTTGAGTCAAGTTGCACATTTCGGGGTATTTATATCGGTAAAGATGAGTAATCCGTGCTAGAGTAGATTCTTTATCGCGTAGCTAACAAGTACTACCATGTTTCAGTGGTGAAGACACCTGTAGCCTCCCAATATCTCAAATAATTTGAGCTGCGACTGCTTTCACGTTAATTCCAACTTCAACTTGGTAATAAATATATTTATTAAATTAATTTTATATTTTTTTAATTTTGTACCCATATTTATGATTTATTATTAGAAATTATCAAAGAAAAATAAGAGAGTGATCTTCTTTGAAAAAAGAATCCTTTTTATTAATTGCCACCCCCAAAGTGAATTCCTGGCTGCCTGCCATTACACGCTGCGTTGAATATTGTACTTATCCCCATTATAACGCAGCTGGGATCTAATTTAAGGATCTTTGTGGGAATAACGCGAAGTTAAGTCACGCATAAATATAGTATGTGTATCTTAATAAAATATAATTTTAATTTATTGACTATTCTTGCTCATGTATTATACTTTGGGAATAAAAGTCAGATAAGAAAAGCTTCCTCAGATGATACATATATTTTTATCAAAAACATGTGTTACTTTTAGAGCAGGTTCACTCGGTTCCGTTCTTTTCAGGAATGCATATCCTCCGCAGAACGATTTGTGACTTTTTGTCTGTGGGTCTCTTTTTAAATAAAGCTAAACCTAAAAGCGCAATATGAAATTTTTCATCTTAAAGATTATTTATAATTTCTGGGGATCGAAAAAGAGAATAATACTGTACACTCAATATGCGTCGGAGGCAAATCTAATGCGAGATGCTGAGTGGCGAGCGGAGTAGCTCCGAAAGGGTCGAATCGGAGGAATTCGAACGCGAGCGGCAATAGAGAGAAGTTAAGAAATCAGTTCCCCCACAAACCACCTGGCCTTAGTTGTAATGAGCGACTGAAACTCTTTTCAGGAACAGATTGTACTGGAACCTGCCATAACGACGTCCTTGCCCTTTTGTTTGACTTGGCAAAGCGTGTAAATGGTCTCGCGCGAGCGGGTCGTGTAAGAATTTCATATTTCAATAGGTCTTCGTGCCAAGGACGATGTTATGTGGATAGACCGTCCTAGAGGTCGGAAAGGGCGAGGATTAGAATTCACGAGTGCCTAAACAAACGCGTTATTTCGAATGAGACGTGTTTGGAAAACTCCTAGATTAACGCGAAGAGATTTCCCTCTTCGAATTATATGTATTTCCCCGAATACTTTTTAAACACACTAAAAAATAACCAGTGTATTCATTCGCGCGGGATTGATCTCAACGGAAATTCACCGTATGAAGAAAGTATGATAAATAGAGGTTAGGCCTGACTTTCCTTGGAATTTTTTTCCTTAGCAAATTACGACAATTAATAGAGGTTTTAAAAATACTGGAAATTGATGAACAAACAAAATGAAAATTTTGTATTTTACACAGCTTCTAATATTCCAATGGGACTCGGGTTTCGATGTGAAACATCATCTTCAGGGAAGAAATTAACGACGTTACGGAGTCTATGAGGGGGCGTAGAGAAGGAGCTCCTTTTCTTTGGAAGTGTTACGCACGATATGCAAAGGCCTAAGGATGGACGCCCTATAACAGGGTTTCCCAACCTGGTGCTCACGAACACCGTTCTGCTCTTTGGCACCTTGATTCTGCCCTTCGGCAGCCTGGTTTTGTACTCCTACGACGCTTTTATCTCGTTTCTTAACATCATTAATTTAATATGATCAGTTTCTATCCTTCTAAACATATATAGTGAGAACTTTTGTAATAACATTCACGTTGGTTTGATTTTAGTATTTATGATCATATTTTTTTCGCAAAAGTATAGCGGTGCTCGCTTGATATTCTAGGATATATATTGGTGCTCGCTCGATATACCAGATTACAACTTGGTGCTCGCCACATGGAAAAGGTTGGGAACCTCTGCCCTAGAACAATTGGAGATCATACTGTGAGATTCCCAGAAAGACCGCCCTATCCTGAATGAGCATGTTTTCCCCACTCATTCCCCATTGCTTGCCATACCCCAACTTTCCTCTCCGTTTACGAACTCTCGCCGGCATCCTCCATCGACGCCCCCCAGTTAACCTAACCCTTTTCCCACTGACGGCTATCGATACTTCGGAGCTCCTTCACCTCTCTCCACTCTTAACCTCTTTCTCAACCTTCTCCTTCCCCCTTTTCTTTTTCTCACTCTACGCCCCCTCATAGACTATATATATATATATATATATATATATATATATATATTGTCTCGGTAACCTCATTTCTTTACCTGAAGAATCCGGATATACACAGCCATAATTCGACCAACAATAACATACGCATCGCCGATCTGGTCAGGCCTTGCTAAGAAAACGGATCTTACCAAATTCCAGACGCTGGAGAGATTGATATTAAGAAGAACCTTAAGAATTCCTAGATATACCCCAAATCTAGAGGTATATAATATTTACGGTCTCTCTACAATACAATCAATCATGGACACACAAGCCTGGACTTTTTACAGCGCTCTGACATCTAACTCTTATAAGTCCATACGCCAACTCGCGGAAAGGAAAGTCCAACCATGGGACCAGCACAAGCGACCTATGGCCGCTTTATACCTCTCCAGTTTTCTACCACCTAGGAAAAATTAACACCGGATAAACTATCCTATTGACCAAAAAGGGCGGCGGCGCCCCAAAGGAACAATTGAACGGCATAACTTACGGAAACCTATAAGAGGCCTAAGGCCTTGTAAAGGGTTGCCCACGAGATGGCGTGGAAGAGTAAGAATTCATAAGTAATTTCTTTACCTGAATATGATCTATCGCACCGAAACCCGGGTCGTATTGGAATACCAAAATCTGTGGAAAATACTGTTTTCATTTTATTTGTTCATCATGAAACAGTTCCACAAGGTTACGTCCACCACCGTGAATTTTAAACTGGAAATTCTTATTAGTTGTTCTTCAGAACTTTCGTGTTTCTCTTTGACCGAGGTGTCGTTTCGAAAAAATTTGATTGAAACTTGTCCAAACCAATTTGACACGTAAGTGCGCAAGTAAAAAGATAAGAAAACTTAAAACTCTATACGTGCTAGCGAGCGATATCCCTAACCATTCAAACTATTATAATATTCATACTTTGAATACTGGGAATGGAAAATAAAACGCGTTTTTCGAGGAAATTGATTCTTTCCGTTTCTTTTTTAAGCATCAATGACAAAAATCTAAAATATATTAAGATCCGTAGTTTTTAACTTTGATTTTATTGCTCTTACAATTAGTTTTCAGTGGATTTCACAACCTTTGAACCCTCCAAGTTTCACGATTTACTGTTAAAATTTTAGTTTTATTGAAAAGACGATCTTTCCTCTTTCCCGCTTCCAATCTCTGCGATGGTAGATTATGAACTTTGCGTGACCACTTCTTCAAATGTGGATTTGATCGCTCCATACAAATTCAAGAGAGAATTGTCGAGTTCGAAATCGAATTGTCGAACTCTGTCTCCAGTAGCCACACAAATATCCTGGGGCAAATTTTGGCTACAAAGCAACCATAATCACTGGTAATTTACCGATAGTATATCCTAAAACAGGAACCTGGATTTTTCGATTTGTAGACTGCTACTAAATTCATAAAACAATTAGACTTTTGCGCGAAATCGTTTTGTTTAGCGTCAAAGTGTTTAGCGAGAATGAAGGAGGAAGTGAGACGGAAACTGAAGATCATGTGGAAATGGAGGATATTGTTTTGAGTGATAGCGAAGATGGTGACATGACAACCAACTAGTTTCAAGTGATCAGGAAGAAGAAGACTATCCGGTAACTAAGCAATCTCGCGTTCAGAGAAAGAGTCAACAAGAAGATCGTGGACAAGTAAGTTCAACTCCATCCAATCAGCTTATAATAGTCCCAAAGATCAAGAGCCTGAAAGGAAAGAATGGGCATCGTTGGTCGACATCACAGACCACAGTTTCAATCAGATTTGCATCAAGAAACATTGTCCATTTTTTACAAGGATCAATAAATTCAGCTAAAGAAAAATACCGTTAGATGCTTTTTCACAGTTATTCACCGACACTATGTTAGAAAAATTGCGACACATACAAATGCGCAAATTCAAGTAAAGAGTCAGAGGTATGAAAAGGATGAAGACCCCTCGATTAGAGACGTGACAATTTCTGAATTAAAAGCTCTAATTGGTATTCTGGTACTTTCATGTGCTCTTAGGGATAATCATTTATCCACCAGCGAAATGTTTAACTCGACGATTTGTGGTGAAAGATATAAAGCAGCAATGTCAAAAAGAAGATTTGACTTTCTTCTCGGTTGCTTACGTTTTGACGACAAAGCTACCAGAATCAGTGGCGGCTCGTGTATAGGCACTGCGGAACTGCAGCACCCCCTATTTCCACTTGATGTTATCGATAACATTTAATATAACGAGTCCTTTGTTCTTTAATTCTTTCTTTATTTTTGTAGTACAATATATATTCCTTAAGCTTGATGTCAGTACTTCAGTAGCCATCCCCCAGTTTATGAAAAATATACAAAAATCTTTGTATGGAACTGTGCGCTTCACAGTGCCAGCGACGTGGTGTTTGACTGTTGTGCGCATGCGCACATAGGAGGGGGGGGTGGGGAGGAAGGCGGGACTGCCAGGTAGAGAGAGCACTGTTGCTCTCGTAGTGCCGGTTCTGGCGTGATGGTGGAAGGAATTTTTTTTTTACTCAGCATGTGTTGTGCTTAAAAACCGTGTACCATATTCTTGAATGTGATAAAGTGTAGAAGAGTGTAGAATTAGATTATTATTCTGCTTCCAGCTATTCTATTTGATTCATTTTTTTCGGTTCTTTTATTTAACAGAAAACTTTAACCATGGCCTTGCATCCCCAAGAAATAAGTTCTGTGACTGTAAGTGAACTTCAACAGCTTAAGTTTTCACAGCTATCTCTCCATGAGAAAGTTACAGTTAAGAAAAGAGGTCGTTCAACACCTGATATTCTAATATCTCAGCCAGGCAAAAGCAACAACAAGAAATATATTCGTAGCTTTAATTCTGAATGGTACCAACGGAAAAGTTGGCTTTGCGGCTGTGAAGTAAAAAATGCAGTTTTGCTTCCCGTGTTTGCTGTTTGGAGGTGATGTACCGTGGACAAAAGATGGTTTTAGAAATATAAACAAAATGAAAGAAAAAATTGAAAAGCATGAGAAGTCAAAGAAGCACATTGATAATGTTGTTTCACTGTCACTTTTAGGAACCGTAAGTATTAAGGAGAAACTTAGTGAGGCATACAGACTTTCAATCAATGAGCATAATATAAAAGTTAAAAAGAACCGTGAAATTTTGTCCAAAATAATAGACTGCATTTACATTTATACATGTTTTTTTCCTTTTACACAATTTTAAAACAAAGGCTAAAAATTTTCTGGAGCAGCACCCCCACTAATTTTAGCTACGAGCCGCCACTGACCAGAATTGACAGAAAACAAAACGATAAATTTACTCATATCAGAGAAATTTTGGATGACTTTATTTTTAATCGCACCACATCATATAAGCCAGGAAGTTACCTCACAATTGATGAGCAGCTCCTTTCTTGGCTTTCGTGGACGGCGTCCTGTTAAAATGTATATCCCAAATAATCCCAACAAATACGGGATAAAGTCAATAATTGCATGTGATGTGAAGACCAAATGTATTTGCAATGCTATTCCTTACGTAGGAAAAGGTACTTATAATGGTGACTTACCCCTTGGAAATTATTTCGTGAAGGAGCTTACAAAGCCATTTTATAGCTCAAACCGAAATGTAACCGTAGATAATTGGTTTACATCGACACCATTGGCATTAAATCTGGTTAAACCTCCATACAACATTACAATTGTAGGAACGCTCCGAAAAAATAAACGCGAGATTCCACCCGAAATGATATATACAAACAGACAAAATTTCAAGTTCAATGTTCTGTTTCGACAGAGAGATGACATTATTATCATTCAAAACAAAAACGAATAAAGTGGTTCTTTTGTCTACCCTGCACAATAAACCGACTATCAATGTCACACAAAAACGAGACGATTGAAGTTTACAGCAGTACAAAAGGAGCCGTAGATACAATGGACCAAATGTGTAGCACAATATCATGCAGCCGAAAAACACGACGGCGGCCTTTGTGTCTTTTTTGGAATGCTCAACATTTGCTCCATTAACTCTTGGATTATTTACTGTCACAATAATAACAGAATAAAAAGAAAACCTCTGGCCCTAAAGGAATATATGAAACAATTGAGCTCTGAACTCATGAAACCATGGTTGGAGGAACGGTCAAAATGTCCGAGTTTGCGACGCCCAATCCGTCAAGCTATAAGTAACATTCTGTAAGTAGATATGCAACCTGAAAGAGAGATCCATCAACAGCCTAAAAGAACAGCGTGTTCAATGTGCCCCTCCAAGAAGAGGTGGATGACGCAATTATATTTCACCCACTGCCGTAGAGCGATTTGTGGTGAACATCACGCAAATTGCTGCATTGGGTCAATGAATAATTTTTTAATATCTCTTTTTACATTCTTATGATTTTCATACTGTGCTAAAACCTGCAAGGACTTTGCGGAACAAAATAAATGTAAAACGGATTTAGAAAAGTGTTTTTTTGGCGTCGTAAAATTTACGACGGTCTAGTATTTGTGTAACTCCCAGAGAGGTCTAGTAGTCGAGGGTTAAGTAGCGGATACAGTGTTCCTTACAACACGGCCTCTACTAGGTTTTAATTTTTTATAACCACGAACGCGCAGTGCTGGATTAAGGCAGGCGCAGAGGTCATGTACCTCGGGTCGTCCTAGTCATCTCCCCCCACCCTTCCCCCCGATTCATTTAATCGAATCCTGTCTCTACCCTCGACAATATCTATCGGACAATTCATCGTGCCTAGGGTCGTTCTCGAGATACAAAACCAACCAACGAGACGCGTCTTTCTCTTTTATGCGAAAGTGTCTGTCAACCTCTGCAAATCTGCGTGACCAGTTTTCAATTTAGGTACGATTATTATTAAACACGTATGTAATGGAATACTGAATTATAATAGTCTTTTATTTATGTTTTACGCGAAGTCCGATATCTGCGAAACAGAGTCTTGATATGTTTTTATAATTTCCTCAAATGAATTTTTACTGCCGTCTATTATTATTTGATTGTTTAAAAAATTTGATTGAAAGTTAATTTGGATTAAAAACACATTCATGAAATATATCAAAAATCTTTTAATTTGGTGATCGTAGTAATGGTCTCCTTTAGTATTGACTGATTTTATAAGATATGCTTGAAACAAACCACTAAAATATTTAGTCCACCAAACCCGACTGTGGGAGCATGACTATACTCCCCCCCCCCCGGAAAAGTTCCAGCGGACGCCGATGGGTGCATGTGTAGTTGTGTAGTGAGAAGCTTTAATGAACCTTACTTAATTCATCATCAGAGGTAGTCTGTCCGTATGCAGGTCCGTGATTATTCATGGTTAAACCTGGTTCTCCATATACTCCTATTTTCTGCTGACCTCTTCATAACTCTCTTTCCCTTTCAAATCGTCTATCAGCTGAAACCTTTTTCTACCTCTTTCCCTTTTTCCATCTGGTTTTCCTTCTAACACGTCTTTAATCATACTCTCTCTCCTCAGGTAATGTCCAACCCAGTTTGCCTTCCTCTTTCTAATAGTCTGTATAATCATTCGTTTCTCTCATACTCTTCGTAGCACTTCATCGTTTTTCATCCTATCCGTCCATTTTATCTTCAGCATTCTCCTCCAAGTCCACATGTAGGGAAGAGTTGCGTATATTAGACCGCCGCCTAAATTGGACCATGCTTTAAATGTAGAAGTTTCTCTGCAGATGGGCGTTTTAGCATCACGAATAGGAACTAATTGATGCATTAAACCGCCATATCAGTTGTGATAGTTGTGTGGTTCGAGACAGTTGGTGTGGGAAGAAAAATTAAATTTTAGCATGTGCATAGCTATTTTTGGAAACCCTACCTTCGCGCATATTCACTCTCAAGGCACGTAATTTTAATATACTCGTATCAAGGGTTCGTGCTAAAATTATAGATTTCTGTCTTTCATTTCATATTACGAAATAATCGGTAAGTGGGCAAGTAATTTAGATATTAGTCACCGTAAGTCAATATGGATATGTAGCCTAATTTTGACCATGAAGTTTCCTAAATTGAACCGGTCCAATTTAGGAATACTAACAATCACTACAAAGATAACGGGATTACATCTTGTCCAAAATTTTAATCCTATGTATATAAAAGGTGGCGATTGTTATTTCACCATGGCATCAAGAGGAAAATATGGGAAGTGGAATATAGACGAGCCGTGGCCGCTTACCAAAATGGTGGCTTTGTGCTAAATGAATGTGCCTGCGTTTATAATATGCATAAAGTTACAATTAAACGGCACGCTGAAAATAAAAATAAGCATGCCAACGGTGAAATGAAACACTTTGGGAGAAGTGCTGTCTTCTCCAAAGAAATTTAAGATGAACCCGTGAAGCACATCCTGAAGTTTGAAAAGAGATTATGTTCGGATTAACAATCAAGGAAACCATGAAACTAGCGTATGATGACAGAAATGTTCTGCCTCATAATAAAAAAAGTGTTACGCCATCTTGCATAGACAGAGTGGTCAACATCATTGGTCTGTGCAAATGGGTTTAACAGAAAACAAGTCGAGGAGTTTAAAAAAAAATATTTTAGAGGGAATATGCGATGAAAATAAGTTGGGTCCCACAAGGATATACAACGTAGATGAGAGCGGATTTTCTTTGGTGCAGAAAAGATCCCAGAAAATAGTTTCTCAGAAAGAGAAAAATCAAGTTGGCGCAATTTCAAGCGCTGAACGAGGTGCGAACACAACACTGGTGTGTTACGTTAGTGCTTCTGGAAAGTATATACTACCAATGATTATTTTTTAAAGATTTAGATTGGCTAATGAATTAGCGATTGGGGCTCCCCCAGGTAGGGGGAAAATTTTCGAATCGGGGCACATAAATACTGAGCTCTTCATAGCATGGCTAAAACATTTTATCTAAACAGTCAATCCAACCAAAGATTATTTTGTCAAAAATGTAAGACATAAGTTGTAATAATTAATATTAATAATTGCATTTATATGCAATGGTCCAATTTGAGGAACACGTGGTCCAATTTAAGCAACCAGTTTCCCAATTTGGACCAAATGCAATTGTTCAAAAAACATTTTTTTTTCTTTGATTGTATTCTTTCGTTTTTAATTTTTTATGTGCATTACGGATGGTATTAGATGGTCCAATATATTCAAACTTCCCCTATGTCGAAGCTCTCCATCTGAAGTCTCAAAAAGGATGTAATACCACAAAATGAGCGAAACCACAAATTTGAACTTGGAAAGGCCATTTGCAAAAGCAGTTACTACTATGGTCTACTTGCGAGGAGGCGACTCGAGTTTCACTGCATCAATTTTTGCATCATCGTGTGTGAGCTTTATTGAGACTGATACAAGTTCGACGAAGCGGTATCGCGAAACTTGCATCTCTATATGCATCAACGTGCATGGGGCCGATAAGAGTTTGACGCTCTGCGCAGCAGCCCGCCTCGCCAGCAAACCAGGCCCTGACCACTGTCTGAGAAACTCTGTTCCTTAGAAGTGGTTCCCAAGCTCTTTGTCAGTTTCCAGAGTTATTGAAATCGAAAAAGTATGAATGCGCTTTACGCATTCGTATCAGCAATAATTATCAGCGTAAATGAGGTAATGTAGCGATAGTTAAAAGAGTTTGGAAACCGCTGCTGATACTCCCCGAGTGAATATTTTATTTTCTCTCTCATTTATTGTGTCTTTCTACTATAGAAATTTAAACCATCATCTTAATGTCTGGCGACTTGTTGAAAGGAAATTTTGCGGAAAATACGTATTCATTTTCATTTCTCCTTTTTAAATTTTTTGATTAACTACCTTCTGAGATCTTAATATGGCATAGCAACATCGATAACGGAACAGGGAAAAGAGTTAAGAAAATTTATCTTTAATCAAATCAGCAAAATATCCCTAATTGATATTGTCTACCTTAGGAAATACAAATTCTACGAAACTGTTTTGGAGATATCAAACCTATCTAATCTAATCTATACTAATTAAATACTCCAAAATAAAACGCAAACACAAATTAACCGACTTTGTTGCTTATCTGAAAAGTTGGCTACCTTAAGGTAATTTTTTAAATGAATGATCACAACAGCCAACATTATATAATGATTTTTCTAAAATAATGTTCTAATATAACTGATTGATTTTGATTACGCCAAGCATACGACTCAGAGAATAGAACAGATTCGTGATCGACAAAAACGTTATAAAAACCACTCGCGAAAAATTAATCCTGCACAATTTGTCCTTAGCTCCTTGATAAAAATCACGAATGTATTCATTGCGCTTTTGCATACAGAATGAGACGGCCACACTTAATTTACACGGAGGAATGTGTTCCTGAAAATAACTGTTTACTTGAATAGGAACAGGAAATGTAAATATAACATCCAAAATATTCATGCATTAATAAAATTATTTGCTAGTAGATAAGCATTGGGACCAACAACAGAAAATAGGAATAAAATTAAATGTGATACTCCGAATAATTATTTTGAAAACCTCACCGTGATACCATCTTGCTTTTTTAAGATATTTTCGAAACGGTCATAACTCTTTTAACTTGAGGTCCGTTTATAAAATAGTTTCTCGGAAATAAACAGGGAACTGGAGTTCCTGCCAACGAGGCGACAATGCTCCAAGGAGTGTTGTCAGAAACAGCTAATTTTTTTGTCTTCGTTACCCATTTCCAATTAAAGAACACTCAGCAATATTTTCATGTGTAGGGTTGCGGCGTCCTCTTATAGGAATGGGGGGATTGAATCTCGACCTTATTCGAAGTGTGTTAGCTGGCTGACTTCGTCCCTCTTCTTGAGGGCAATGATGTGGTTTAAACTTAACTTGAAATTACTCAAAACAATTATAGCTTTTACTCAACCGAAATCAGGCGCACAGCATAAATGGACAAAATAAAGTACACCATGCATGATAAAAAGTACGATAACATTTTTATTTATATATTATTGAAATATTTTTAAAACGTCTGAAATATTAGGGTGTGCCCAGGTAAACCCGACACATCCCAAAGTTTCGCCTTTGGGCTTAGAATATAACTATTTACGGAATCGATTATAGACACGACGAGGCGCTTTGGTATACTCTTTTAGTGACAAAAGAAAAAATTTTAAATTCGTATATCACTTTTCCCTCCCTAAGGACTGCATAAACTTACAGAGGTGGGGGAGTTTGTGCACTCTTATGAACCAAAGAGCTATGCCGGCGGGAGATAATTCTCCTGGTAGGACCATCCAAGCCGGAAAGGTCTGAGGGGAAGAGTCAGACTAAGAAGCAGTCTTGTGGGTTTTACATCCCCCTGTGCAAGGGCAGCAGCTTGCACATTACCTCTGTAGGGGGTGATCATATGGATCTGAACAACTACAGATGGGCAATCACTCTTGTGAAACTGCGATGAGGAAAGCAAGGGGAAAAGTTGCAAATACCTCTATAGATCTCTCTGGGGTAAAATATTCCGGAGGTAAAATAGCCCCCCAATCGGATCTCCGGGTGGGGACTACCCTAGGGGATGCACAGAGGAAATGTAACATTAATAATAAGAAAGCAAGTAGTAAGAAATTAAGAATAGGCACATGGAATTTTAGAACTATGAATTCAGGGGGTAAACTAGAGAACTTAATAAGGGAAATGAGAAGGAATTATGTAGGTATAGTAGGCCTTAGTGAAGTTCGGTGGGAAGGAGAAGGCGAGATAAATTCAGACGAATTTAAGATTATTTACTCGGGAGGAGAGAAAAGGAAAGGGGAGTGGGGATTATGATGAAAAGAGAGATAGCTGAAATAATTAGCAAGGTTGTGCAAGTTAATGATAGATTAATAGCTGTAAAACTTCAGATGGAGCCAGTGGAAATGCTTATAATTCAAGTGTATATGCCAACAACTAATGCTGGTGATGACGAAGTAGATGAAATGTATGAACAGATTACGAAGATATTGGAGGAGGAGGGAAAAGGAAGGATCACCACCATAGTAATGGAAGACTTGAACAATGTAGTCGGAGAGGGACAGGAAGATAACATAGTGGGAAAATATGGACAACGGAAGAGAAATGAAAGAGGGGAGAAACTTGTGGAATTCTGCCATAGAAATAGATTGATTGTAACTAATATGTGCATGGTTTAAGCATTACCAGCGGAGACTTTACACATGTAGAAGCCCAGGAGACCAGAGACGATACCAGATAGATTACATACTAGTCAATGAAAGATTTAGAAATAGCATTAAAAAATGGGAAAACACTACCAGGGGCAGATATTGATTCCGACCACGATCTTTTGGTGGCAAATACACAATGTAGACTGAAGACCGTTAAGAGAAACATAAGAGTTAACAAGAAATAGAACTTAGAGGAACTCTTTAAGAACAAGGAGGCTATCATGACTGAGCTGGAGGAAAGGTTGGGGGGGGAGAGCTGAAGAAAATAGGAACAATGTAGATGAGGAGTGGAGATACATCCATAGCAAGATTAAAGATGTTATGGAAAAGAAGGTTGGAAAGATAACGTGTGAATGAAACAAAAACCCTGGGTCACAGCAGCCATGCTGCAAAAAAATGGAAGAGAGGAGAAAGTGGAAGAACATAAACACTGAAGAAGGCAAAAGAAAGTACAAGGAGTTAAATAATGCTTTAAGAAGGGAAACAGATAAAGCCAGAGAACAGTGGATAAATGAGAAATGCGAGGAGATTGTCGAGAGTGAAAGAATTTATAGAACAGACCTCATGTATAGCAAAACAAGGGAAATATTCAGGAAAAAGGCAAGAAAGATAGGATGCAAATGAATCATGAACAAAAGTGGTAAAATAGTTTCGGAGACAGACGATGTAAAGAGTGTCCGGAAAGAATACATTGAGGTGCTGTATGACAAAGAAGGCAGGCCAGAAAATATTGAATTAGATGAAAAAGATGACGTGGAAAAAGACCAGCTAGGACCAAGTATTCTCGAGTCTGAAGTTAAAATAGCAATTGATGACATGAAAAGAAGGAAGGCTGTTGGGAGTAATGATATACCAGTGGACGTTCTTAAGGTTTTGAGGTCGAAAGCAATTAAGCAACTTAAAATATTCTTTAACCAAGTATATGATACTGGCATATGGACTGAAGATTTTTTAGATGTTGTTATGGTACCACTGGAGAAAAAGAACAATGCAAAAATTTGTAAGGATTACAGAACTATTAGTTTAATTTCTCATACAGCTAAAGTTTTAACCAGAATAATAACAAAAAGAATTGAAAGTAAAATAGAAAAGGAGCTGCAAGATAATCAGTTTGGTTTCAGAAGAGGAAGAGGGACTAGAGATGCTATAGGATGTATGAGGATGATGATAGAAAGAGCACTAGAAGTCAATAATTATATGTACTTTTGTTTTGTAAATTGGGAGAAAGCTTTTGACCGAGTGAAATGGGATAAAATGTTGGGTATTTTATAAAATAGGGATATATTGGAAAGATAAAAGATTGCTTAAAAACCTTTACTTTGATCAATAGATTAGAGTCAGGGTTGAAGGAGAAGAAACAGAAAGTACTTCGATAGGGAGGGGAGTGAGGCAGGGATGTCCTATTTCACCAGCTATATTTAATATTTACCCAGAAGCAATAACAGAAGAAGCGTCGATGGAAGAGGAAGGATTTAAGATAGGAGGTGAAAGTATTACCACCATTAAATATGCAGAAGATCAGGGCTTAATAGCAGAAGACGAGAAAGAACTTCAGGGGATGAAAGACAGACTAGTGGAGGTTGGCCAACAATATGAAATGAAGATCAATGCCGGAAAAACAAAAGTTATGGTGGTTTCAAAGCAACATAAAGAATTAAATGTAAATGTGAAATGGCCAAAAATTGGAACAAGTACATAAGTAGTTTCAAATATCTTTGCAGTACTTTAGCGCAGGATGGAAGTAGTACACAGGACATCAGAAGTAGGATTGCAATGGCAAAAGCAGCATTTTACGAGAAGAGGAGCTTCTCACAAGCAAGAAAATAAATTTAGAAACAGAAATTAGCGAGATGCTACATATGGAGCATAGCTCTTTATGGTGCAGAGACGTGGATGGTAAGGAGAAAGGAGGAAAAAATTTAGAAAGTTTTGAGATGTGGGTATGGAGGAGGATGATGAAAGTGAAATGGACAGAGAGGAAGAGAAACGAAGAAGTATTAGAAATGGTGGGAGAAGAAAGGATGCTAATAAAAACAATCTGGAAAAGAAAAGCAAATTGGATAGGGCACAAATTGAGAAGATAATGTTTACAAAGAACGATCTTAGAGGGCAAAATTTAGAAAGCTTGTCACAAGACTGGGGTGCCGCGAAACCCTCTTTATCTTTGAAAGTGTGTCGCGGCTCAAAAAGGTTTGAGAACCATTGTTCTAAGTGACTGTTTTAGGTGTGTTTTTTAAAAAGATTCTTGACACCAAACAGAAAAAAAAACTGGATAGTTAACTAAATAGTGATTATAAATAAAATACTTCAGCCTAGAAAGACTTAAATGTAAAAAAATGTGATGTGGCCACCACATGACTTTCTCCATACCTGTAATATTCCTAAAAATTCCAAATAGGTTAAATGATAATAAATATTTTAAGGAACTGCGAAAAAAATTTAAAGACTTGACAAAGAACAGAAATAGACTCATACATCTCTAACAATTAAGAAAATTAAAAGGACTGTTACTAAGACGTAATTAAGCGTCAATTGTTAATAATAGTCGCCGGTAGGTGGTGACAGCTAAAAAATTAGTTTTTAAAATATCTCTTAAATAATGCATTATATGGGAAAATGTTTCAAACAAAGGTTGTAGAAAATTAAATTTCCTACGACATTTATTCCAGTATTCTTTTTTTTTCATGAAAATAATACTTTCCCCTATACTACGTATGGAGAAAGTAGAAAACTGCCCGATTCGAGATTCAAATACTTTATGACGATTCGATTCGAGATTCGATTCGTTCCATAATTTGAGATTCGCAGGGCCCTACTTCATTTATCAAATGTTGCGTGCGCACGAAATAAAATTAAACTAATTAGGCATTTACACCAGATATTGTTAACCACAGTTGCCACGAAGATTGTTTTCGTTGACAACAATTAAAACATCTGATGTGGCCGCCATATGACTTTCTCCATATCTATAATATTTCTAAAAATTCCAAATAGGTTACATCATAATAAATATTTTAAGAAACTGCGACAAAATTTTAGACTTTACAAAGAACAGAAATAAACTCAAACCATAGCCTTCTGATATTGGATATAGCCACAAGGGTCCAACAATTAAGAAAAGAAAAAGAACCGTTACTAAGTAAGACGTAACTAAGCGACAATTGTTAACAATAGTCGACGGTAGCTGGCGTGGTGGTGGCAGCTAAAAATATAAGATATCTCTTAAAAAATGCATTATATTGAGAAATTTTTCAAACAAAGGTTGTAGAAAATTAAATTTCCTACAACCTTTATTCCAGTACATTTTTACATTTGTATAGTATAGTAAACACCCACATCCAGTCGACCGATTTTTACCAAAAACTAATCAGTTCTTGTGACTTCATAAAAATGTTAAATATAAAATTTCGCGTTGACCTGATTAATAGTTTTTGAGTTAGAACACCCACAAAAAGCTGTCACATACACACACACAGACATTATCGAGAAAATGGTCAAAACGTGTTCAGGGGACCTCAAAACGTGTATTTCCGTTGAAATCTCGAAGTCGATTTTTTCATGAAAACAATACTTTCCCCTTTACTGCGTATGGAGAAAGTAAAAACGAAAAAATTTCTAATTGTAAGTTCAAAGCGAATTACAACTTTCTCGTTTGATTTTCTTGAAATCGGCTACTCCTCCGATAAAAATGTACCGAACATAACAGATGCTATTTGACTAGTTTTACAATTTTTGGGTCAAGATTTTGGTATCGGTGATATTTTACGAGATATAAAGAAAAGTTCATTTTTTGTCACCAGTAAAGTGGCATTCCCGATTAGGCTACGTGAACCATTTATATCATCTTTCATTTTCTTGGCACCTATGTCCTAAAATACCAAATTTGATGAACATCCGCCAAGTAGTTTCTCAGATGAAACATGCGGACGGACGGACACAACCTAATCATAAGTCGTTCTTTTTTTACTTTTTGTAAAGAACGCCTATAAATTGGTCGCCTCCTAGCTACAATGGGATAAATGAAGGCAAAAAATCCTTGTTTCGCAGATAAATAATTCGATGTCTCTCTTTTACGCGTCAATCCCATAAATAATATTTCGATTTTTAGGCGGCAAATCAAAAATATTCGTATCGCTACGGGAGAAACTAAAGTTTCTATTGCCCGGCCAGCCTTCTACTGCGAACTTAAAAAATCAGTACAATATACACTGCACAAACTTTCTCATATACTTACGCGTCTGGTCTTACTGCACTCCTTCCTAACTGGAAGAAATTCTCCCTTCTCAAAAAACAGCAAAACCGCGGAAAATGTTTTCCGCACGTAAATAGTATTAATATATTTATAAACTCATATATGCGAAAATCGAAATAGCTAAATAGTTATACCATACAAAAATATAAAATCCTTTGTGAACTGGCGAAGCTGATTTTTGTTCAATGCTTTCGTAATTTCTCTTTACATTCTGCGAGTGTGCTAAAGAAAATTAAAGAAATAAACGCTTTATTCTTTAAACTTTCGATGCGCTCGCTCATTATAGCCGAATACAGCAATATTTTCTCCAGGCTCCGAATATTTCCTCGACAACCCATTCCTTCTGACTACTTACCTCACCTAAGGTATTCCATTTGACGAATACATAATTCTTTGTTTCCTAGATTCCTCCCTACATTGCTCGGCATCGCTGACGCGTCTTCATTCCCTCATTTTCTCGGACAACCCTTAGAGTTTCTCTTCCTACTCTCTTACCCACTGCTACCGCAACCTTTACTTCATGCACCCGTTGTGATTCTCGAGGCTTTACTACATGGGCGAGGAACCTGCGGCCCGTGGGCCACAAGTGGCCCGCGAGACTTTTAAAAGTGATCCGCCGCGACTTTCTCCGCTATCATAGAAATGTGGCCCGCGAAGACTTCATTAACCGTGCGTGCCAAAACCATGGTCCGGGAGAGGGGGATGCAGCCGGTGCAAATAACCGAGGCCCGTATATCATATATCATTATACTATAACATTAAATAAAAATGTTTTCGATACTATAAAAAGCATTTCTTTTTTGTTTTTTTTTTGGAGGGGGGGAGGTGTTATTGACCCTCGGATCGGTTATGAAGTTTAAATGTGGCCCTCAGGCAAAAAAGGTTCTCCGCCTATTCTTTACTGTATTAGGTAACAGGTTTCCATCAGACTTAAATTGTTTCAACGTTCTAGAACAGGGGATCGTGACCAATACCTTTTTAAACATCTATTGCTGACTATTTTTCCTTTTTACATTTACATCATTTAATTACAATCGCGTAATGCCACAAGCGATTCCTTTAGAGGCGATTCATTTATCAATGCCTGGATAAAGTCAAATGTCGAAAACCCCGAAACTGACGAGTTGCCAAGGTTAGTGTTGGACTAGAGCAATTTGATATTTTCCTTCCAAAATCTCTGTTCTTTGCCCTTACTCCAATACCTTTTAGAGGGAAACTAGCGAACTCTTACGGTCGACGGAATTTACTACTCATAATTTCAGTCGAGACGGTCGTGGCTTTTCGTGCCTTTGAAGCAGCTGACTTCGTTGCGGATATTAAAAATGCAGGTATTTTGACAGCCGTATTTCAATATTTTTAGCTTGTATTTACTTTGTTACATTTTACGAGACTTTATGCGAATAATTTTTGCTGATTGTTAAATTTTTATTGAATGTTATGGCTGATTATAATGCTATAATAATGTCTAATTTGAACCTTTGCAGTTCTAAAAGCTTCAGTGTGCCTGCCTGTGATACAGCTGTTCTGTGATGAGGTCCATGTTCGGGTGTTCGTCCTAAGAGGAGCATCTGTTGCACCGTAGAGAGTGATATCCCACTGCCGCACGATTTCTCTCAACAAAGGTAGGGAATAACATTAATTCGTAGTAGATATGGCATCCGATGGAAGCAATTGCAATTTACTATTGAATAGAAGAATTTTAATGTACTTGAGTATAGATATGACTGTAGCATTTATAAGATAATGTAGCGTGCTTACACGTACGCTGTTTTAGTTAAAAATATTCCTTATTGACATTCCTCTTTTCTCTCGCGGATGAATTTTTCATGGTGGGCATACAGCAATGTTTTCAGTTCATTAGCGAACTTCATTACTCTAAAGGAATAGCAGAAAGCCTTCATGGTTAATATTTAGTATCGCTATGTGGATTTAGATAAACCCACACTCATTTCGAACCTCCAAAGGCCAAGCTAAGTAAAAAGAAATCTCACATTTACACCTGGATTTACTTTAATATCTTCCAAACATTATGCTCAGGTTTTTACAAATTTAGTTTTCTAGTCCCTTCTCACCAGGGATTCGCGGGACCCAATGCAAAGTGCGCGTTACGCGTCACAACGATTTTTATTAGTAAATTTTAATAAATAAATCAATCTCTCTCACTATGACAATGTTCGATATTTTTCCGATTTTCTTAAATGCACGTACTTTATATAATGCAACAAATATTTTTTAGAGAACGCGGAGTCCCTTGAAGTAGCACCGTTGGCAACGCCGTCAGTCGATCCTGCTTCTTACCCATTGTTTTAGGTTTGAAGTTTTCCTATTCCCTCATTGATGGACGTTAGTTGTCTTCATTACTACAGGGTGTCCCTTTACCTCCAGATGTTAAGATTGAGAAGCATAAATAAAACGTTATATTTGTTATATTTATATTGACATTATTTTTGTATTTATTGTTATATTTATTATTATATTTATTGTTATATTTATGTTTTGTTTAAACGTCAAAATTATTCATAATAATCAAGAACATAAATGGGGGAGCTCCGTAAACTCCTTTACTTCCGGTTTTGAGTTGCAATTGCAATTTGGTATTTTTTAATTCTCGAATTTTGGGGCAAAGATGTGATAATCGCGTTTGTTTCAAATAGTGGGGCATGTTTTAATTTTATTACTCATTCTTAAAAACTGGGTGTAAAGGGACTTTTGAGACACACTGTAGTAATATTACCTTTGAAGGGGTTCAATAAAGACAGAGGGCAAGTGGTTTAATAACTATATTGCTTTTAGAGGCAGTTCATGTGTATCATTAAGGTGGAGTAACATCATCCCCTTATATTCAGAATTTTCTTCAATGTAAAGTTTCTTTGGTGGTTCAAATTCATGTGATTAGTTCCAAAATTATTATTTGCTCAGATTTGAACTTAGACATGAGACTAAATTCTAAGGAAGCTGTCATGTTCAAAAACTTGTTGAGCTCTTTTAATCTGTACTGTGTGAACTACAAACCGACTAGGCTTGCTGCATTCCTTGACAACATAATTACCAATTTTGACAAATGGCAATATTTAGTTAATATCTTTGATCCTCTCTTTCTGATCACTCAGCTGTCCTCCTAAAATTATATCTAGTGAATCCTCTCCCTTCTAGCAGTCAGAACAACAAACTCATACCTTTCAGATCCTTTAATAATTAGGCAATTAAATTATTTAGAAGCTTGTTAAGTGACACCGATTGGGTATCACTCATATCATGCCATCATGTGGCCTCTACATTTGATACATTCTTTAATATGTTTACCCAATTATTTGAGTATTGTTTTCCTGTAAAAGTATGTAAATCACACTTCAACAAAATCTTCTCTTTGAAATGTTTTACTCCAGAACTTCTCTCAGTAAGGAATAAACTAAAACAAAATTTTTCTGATGAAATTGTCCTCGAATATTTACAACTTACTATAGTATGTTTCTCGTCTTATGAAGCTTGACCTTCACATAGCAAGTAGCCAATGAGAACCTTTTCCCTCTCCCCTTCTTCCCTTTTCCCTCTCCCCCGTCACCCGCGGCTTTCGAAATGCATGAAAAACCTAACAGCATTGCCAAATATCCGCTCTTGAAAAGATCTGCTTGCGAATGAAAGGCGACGCGTCGCAGAAAAACTTACGGTCATTGTTTATTACTACCGGCCATTTTCCATTGCGTTAAAATGATAACAAGGTGCAAAGTGAAAGCGATAAAGAGATCGCAACGGGAAGCATGAACGCAGTAGAGCTGGCAACATAGTCGACTAAGAGCGATGTGAACAGCACGATGGCGAGAGAGAGACTGAGCTTCTCCCCTCTCCGTCGCCCGTTACTCGAGCGTTGATTGGACGCAGAAATAGTCACTCACAGAGGGTTTCAAGGTCAAGCTTCATAAGACGAGAAACATACTATAATTTATGCATGTCACAGAACGTTTTTCTATTCAAAAATGAAATTTACAAACAACAAACAAACAATTACAAACAATTTATAATTTCAGACAATTTAAAATCAAAGCTAAAAAACTAATTGAAATTTTATTCACTTGAATCTCCAGATCTGCTTTTGGTAACTTTCCATTTCCCAAAGTCATTTACTTATAATTTTTCAAGCATTCTGCATTTTGCTCTTGCTTATTTAACTTATCTAATATATAAAGTTGGGGTTGATATGCATGGCCAAGTTTCCCAGGAAATTTTACTATTGAATACTGAAAATTCTTGCGCAAAATATTATTCATCAACTTTCTTTTGATGACTGCAGCCAGAAAGATTAAATTAAAATCATCATTAATTATCATTAAAACCATCCAATTTGCTGAACATTATTCACAAGAGAAATACGTAACTTTACACTACAGTGACACCTCAAATGTAATTTTAAAATGAAAATTTGGCATTAGGTTCAGGGTTTTGAATTCCAAGTTTACTTACGGAGAACCAACTATGTATATTTTTTATAAGATATTCTGTAATCCTAAGAAACTTGTTCAAATATTATATTCTTATTACTTGTGGTCAAATTTAGGTTTAACAAATTTTAATTTATAGAAAGATGCTATTTAGCTTTTATATGCAAAATAAAATATACTTTATAAAATTTAATTAATCAGAAAGTTGCTTCAAACAGTGAATTAATTAATGCCTTATATTCTGAGAAATAAAATACTTCTGCTGCCAATGCCCAGATTCAAAAAATTTGAGGTTGCACTATGTTTCCTTTTCTTGACGACTGTAATGAATTTAAAGATTAAGAGCAATCTAATTCTGGAGGGTCGTTGAATCCAAATGTAACAGTTCTTAACGAATACTCATTCCCATCCCAATAACCACCATTGTCTGCTGTTGTAAACAAACCAGAATTTGCAACCGCTAGATAAAACCGTCTCCCATTCCAAATTCTCCAACCAAAACTCCGCTCTACTCTCACACCCAGATGCTTATATTCTGTTCGCAGCACAGCATGACTCTCCACATCATGGCTCCACTCGGCCCAATGCCAAGCACATTCACTTGCTCTGCTCAACCTGGTCCATTTTGGCCCAGCATCAAATGCATGCACCTCCAAGAAAGAGGAAAAATTAAAAATTCAGTGGATTTAATTAAGAAATACAGAGTAAAAATTGTTTATTTGACCAAATTTTTCGATATTTTTTTAAAAAGAATATTATTACTCATTAAAAATCTTTGAATGACACCAAGATTTTTACAATTTGTCTTTCAAGTATGTTGATCTAATAAAACGGTTTAAATTTATGGAGACATGGCAATAGTACTCTGACAAATAATTGAAGCTTTAAATGGCCACCATCACAAGATTTGTCCAAACTTTAGATAATAAATGCTTTTACAGTTAAAATAAATTGAAAATATTGGTAATTTTGTTTGCATAATGGTTTGAAGTATCATAATCATCTTCATAATTCTACCTTCAGGTAACCTAACTCAATCAGAGCTACCCAAGGCTTTTCTCTCCGTGTTTGTATTCCCTAATCCTCCTTTTAATGCATCTAATAAACCTTTCCTAACATTCTTCCTTCCATGACTTCTTTCAATAAACCGTTTCCTTTAAAATTCCCTTTTCATGCTTCACTTTTGTTCTATTTTTCCTCTCATTCTTTATGAGTTGATAGTTGGACCCTTGTTGGATCATCCATTTACTAAGCATAAACTTGCATCAATAATCAGCATTTTCTCAAAATCTGAGTGTGTGAGATAAGTAACATGATATCAAATCAATCCTGGAGAATCCTCACAGAAACTAGAAAACTAGACAAGAGTTGAAACTCGCATCCTTTGCCTCAGTCTCACCTTGAGTTTGCTACCTTTAGTTTACCGTGATAAAAAAACCTCCCATAACATATACATTGCATCACCATCTATAACCACAACATTGCCTTTTTTAAATGAGTTAGAATGAAGATACAAGCTTGAAGACTTGAGAAGCTGTATGGCAGAAAGAACTTGGTATATTTTTCTGAAAATCCTAATTCACATCGAATGAAGTTAAAAAATAATTTAATTATGGAAAAAATGAAAATTTCAAGATTTAACAATGAGAAATCTTGATACTTTGGAAACGAGTATGCTTTTCAATGGTGAAATGCTTTAAATGATAAATGGGAGGGGGAAGGAACAAAAAAATTTAATTTTATACTGTGAAATGAAAAAATAAGAAGAAAGATGTGAAGCTACCGTATATTGTGGCATATAGGTCGACCCAACAGTGCCGTAACTAGGATATGGTGAAGGTGGCACTTGCCATAGGTGCCGCATGCAAAAGGCGCCAAATGCTCCCACAAAAATGCCAAAATCTTATTTTTCCATAAATAAATATTAATTTAATACGCAAATATTTAAGTTATTGTTAATAAAAATGCTAATATTCTTTATGGTAATGTAGCAAAAATCATATTTTACGTAAACAAGGCATTTCCTTAAAATTTTGCCATAGGTGCCAAATCTTCCAATCATACCTCTGTGACCTGGCATATAAGTTGATGTCAGTTTTTTTTCCTAAAAGTGCATGATTAGGCATATACTCGCCATATAAGTGGAACCCCTACTTTCGTATACACCACCTTTTTGAACTTAACGAATAATTGGTTCCGTAAAACTGACACAAAATGCAAATTCACTAAGTGCTAGTGCTGGGGAGTATGGTTCTCAATCAATCTAAAAAATTCACTTTTTTATCATAAATAATGCAGTTTAACAGAAAATAAAAGAAAATGTAACAGTATCATAACTTAGCATCATAAAGTGAAAAAATTCTTTTAATTACCTTCAAAACATGAAATAAAAAATGAAAACCCCACCTTACAAAGCGATAACACTTCTATCAGCAAATGTGCAGTTTGCATACAGCACATTTTTGCGTGTGATTTTCAATCTTCTTTTGTCCATTCCAAGGAAAAGTTTAAATTTAACCTTTAACGGCCGGGCGTCTCCAAATGGAGACACTAAATGTATCCTTTCACGGCCGAGCGATGCCGTATGGCGATGCAGTGTGTTAACGCATTTCAGATTTTGCTCTGTCCTTATTGGTTCTCATATTTCCTAATGTATGTTCTTTGAGCTCCGATACCAAAAAATACGTCCAGCCGTGAAGAGGCACCAACGTAAACCGCCACCATACGATAAAGGTTAAATTGATGAATTACTGAAATGGAATGTTGAGTATTTGATGTACGGATGTTTTCTTAGGTTCTGCAACAAACATTTCCAAGCCACAAAAAACACGCATTAAAAAGTGGTAACATTTCTTTTATTAATTACGTTCGAAATGTGTAAAAAAAATCAAAACCCAGCGCAAGGTGATAACATTTCTTTTAATTGTTTAAAATATGTCAAAAAACCGAAGCATTAAAGTGGTAACATTTCTTTTAGTAATCGCATTCTAAATAAGTGGCAGAAAATCCTATGTTACAAGTTGATAGCAATTCTTAGATTTATATTAAAGTTTGTAAAAAATGAAAATCTAACCTAACAAAACAAAATAAAGTTTCTTTAAATTAGGTTCAATATATAAAGATAATAGCAAATGAAAACCTTACAATCAAAAATGATAGTATTTCTTTAAATTTAAAACTAAAGTTTCATCATTGAAAATTGTGACATTGGTGGTGAAGTTCAAACTGAGCTACAAAATATTTAAATTGAGAGTTTTCACGTTTGTTTACTTCAAAAACTGCTAATAATGGTCATTATATAAATATAATATAATAATAATGTCAATATTCTTTTCTAAGGCACCAAAGTTTAAACTGAACTTCGTAAAAAGTCGAGGAAGTTCCACTTGTTAGGTGGTGAAGAATCAGTTTGTTAGAATGAAGTTGGCACACTAACCATTGCAGTGGTCATCCTAAATGTTCCTCAAAGAGGCGGATAACTCCTCCTTTAGCACCAGTGTTGACAGCTGTTCCATCACAACCAATAGCTAATAGATTCGTGATGTCTATATTGTTCTGTTGGAAGTATTGTAAAATACTAGCCTGAATATATTTCGTGGGGCCGTTCTCAGGATTCACATGACCAATATATTTGTTTCCAGGCTCTTGCAGTAGAACTACATGTTCTTTCACTATGGTTTTCTTGAACCTTTTACCATATTTCTCTTGTATTGATAAAAGTTTTATCCTTTCGACTATCAAAATACAGGGCCTTTAACATACACCTTCCTTTGAATCTACTTCTTGTATTTCACGTCAAGCTTTCTTCCTTTGTTGCCTAATTTTGCTCTTGTCGATAACCAGGGAAGTATCACGTTTTGTTATCAAACCTGAATCCACTAGTACTGCACTAGCTATAATGGCAGCTTGATGGTCGGATACTCCAGTTCTTTCAGCTGCTTGTGCCAAAGATGATAGATTCCATCTCATATGAGAAGTACTTGGCTCCTTGGACGTAGATGGTTTTGGTTCATACAACTGGTCCATAACGTCAGAACATTCAGATGATGAGCTGCAATATTCTTCTGATGCTACAGAAACAATTTGCTTTTTGGGTTTTTCCGGTCCTTTGCTCCTTTCTATTTACCTTTTAATTCTAGTTTTAAGTACTCTCGTATTTTTACAGTCCACCTTTCCCATTATCATTTCTCTCTTTGTTCTTTGACCATTGAGGAGTTCTTGTTCCAACCAAGGCACTTTGCAGGACTTTTCGCAAGTACAATCTGAGAAGTTGAAACATTTGCAGGTAGAGATATCAAAAAGTGTCGTTTTTGCCTCTTCCTGAAAATCAACAATTTTCTTTTTCAAAATTTAGGTCATTTTTCTCCCGGACTTATTATTTACAGGTACAAGTCTTTTTAAGGTTAAGGAACCTCTTATGATACACCTTTAGTTTAGCAACACACTGCTGATGAGAAACAATCTGCAGAGAAGCCTTTTGCCAAATTTTCTCAAGCTTATGTATAACGATTCTTGAAATCTCAAGAAAGGTATGGTTCAAAGCAGCACTTTCTTCACTTATATTGTGTTGCACATAAAGAAAAAATCTTATTACTTCATAATATGTTGGAAGTGTTAGTTCGAAAACATCTTTCGGATCGCCAAACAGAGGGCCACGGGTTGAGTGCCTGGTATACAGTTTAGTCCCATTAACAGAGACCATTGTGTAGAATTATTATTGTAGAGAACCACAAAGATGAAAAAGCACACGCTCACAAATTCTCACCCACATAGCACAAAGGATGCCAGCTCTCTATCGATTGTTCGCAAGCGCAACACTTTTTTGTAAAATCAACAGAGGAATGCAACATGATTCATTGCGGATGAGCAACATTGTTGTTGTTCCGAGTGATGAGGAAGAAATACATTGTAAACAACTACTCTCTTTCATTTAGAAAGTAATAAAATGTAATAATTAATCTTTTTTCTTCTTAGAAATTGTGCCTTGTTCTTTTGCCTACATTTTACGAAATGTAATAAACTTCAGGCTCCCAGCGGGAGGCCTAAATAAACATTATCCGATTTCAATAAAACTTTTTGCATTTATTAGTAGTCCATATACGCAACTTTTCCCGGTACAGGCGATTTCAAATTTTAAAAAAAGTTTTTTTTACCCTCCCTAATGTGTATAGTACACGCCAAACCTACTTGCCCTTGGAGATGCATACGATAGTTTTCTGAAGTTTGAGAACCACATGACATTCTATGCTTATAAATTTACAAACAGTAAAACATAACCTGTATCTGAAGCAATTCAGATATAATGTAAGCTCCTTAGGCATCCCTAACACATCTCAAGTCACCCTACATCATTGTGTTCTGTAGAGAAAAATGTTGACACACCACTGAATGGAAATTTAAGAGAGCCACATACTAAGATAAAAGAGCTGCATGCAGCTCATGAGCCGCAGTTTGGCCACCCCTGGTATAGTAGGTACATATCAAGATCTGACCACAAAAACCTCTTAATATCCTTACAAGAACTTGTCATGGAGTAATCACCTGTAAAACTCAATACTATTTGGCCTTTTTCCTTTCACCTTTACTTCCAAATTACAAGGAATGCTGCTATAAATACCATAAATATTTTGAAGAATTTGTTTGCATGTTTATGCATTTATAATGCAACAACTACCCCAATAAAAAGTTAAGCAAAATGGGAGGGTTTTTAAAGTAATTTGAACTACATTTTTTAATTTTTTTAATACTTTTCTCTTTTAATTTTTCCCATTTAAATAACACGGAATTGAGCATACTGTTGAATTAACAATCTATGTGACAACCATTATAAACAATACCTAATATTAACTAAAATAAATAGTATATACCCAATATAAACTAAAGTTGGAAGGAAAGAAATACTAAGGTTATTCAAAGAAGGACAATCACAAAAAAAAACATAAATCTGGCAAATTGTTTCAAAAGGTAAGCGGAAGAGAGTTTTAATGTGCAATTTTAAGTTCTTTCATTCTCTAAAAACGTATGTATTCTGCATATTATCTATACTTCACAGAGCGAAATTTGTATTTCATTAACATTGAAAATGAATAAAGTGAAAGATATCTCAGAAGACAGTAAAAAAACTTCTATAACAATTCTTTAATTTAGACCAAAATTCATAATTGTTAACTCTTCCTCCCTTGAACATCTATATGTACATTTTGCTTTCCTTTCAACCGAATATTTCTTTTGTGTCAATTAAGCCAATTGAATGACATTAAAACAACACTTTCAATGTCATACTAACATACTTTTTATCGCCTAAATGGATTTCAAAGTCCAAAAACGCATTTGTTTCATAGGTTTGACTTGAAAATAATCACGTGACAAATTAGACTCACAAAATCAGCCTTTGCATGGGATAACATATGGTTAAGCTAAATTTGGTTATATGTACAATTTTGTTTCAGTTTTCTGAAAGATTAAAATAATAATTTATTTTTCCATCTTTAGTATGTTTTAATTATGTGTTTTCAGTTTTTAAACTTGTATTTTATTTTTTCATTTGTATTGTGATTTTTATTTTCTTTGAAATTTTATAAAAAGGAATATTTTTTTAAATCTTATGATTTATTCTCAGTTGGGTCCGATCTGGCAAAGTTAGTACCAACCAGTGCAAACGATGTCCTGCAAGAGATATGTCAAAGAAAATCTGTTACGGTAGATCAGCCATAGAATATCCACCCAGCAAGTGGAAGACCCGGGTTCCATTCCCAGTCATAGCAGAATTTTTTCTCATTTCAAAATTATCCCCAATCTTGTAAGATGCAAACAAGGATATCACAGTCAACCTGATTAATACAACATATAAAGTGGGAAGCTCAACTGTTCTAATTTGTAACAACAGGAAGTCCAAACCAGGACTAACGCAGGCTGGTTTCCCAAAGCTGACATCCCGAACTGATGTCTTATATTGACAGGAAATGTTTCAGTATGTGTTAGCCATGCCAAGGAATTTTCATACCATAAATACCATTTGTAATTCATAGTCTATGAATGATAGAGAAAAATTGGAAAACAAATTAATAGAGCATTATCAGGTTTAAAATACTAAAACGAATGCCAACATCTCTTTCTGACTTTATATTTTGCATGTATTTTTTTAAAATAAATGAATTTAACATATGTTACTGCTTATATGCAAATATGTATGGATCAACTACCCATTGCTGAAGGATAGTCGAGTGGAAAAGAAAATAATCCATTTGTTGACTCATCTATGCTCAAGCCAGTTTGGTAATAATCATCTCCATTACAACAATCCGATAAAATGTGATTTGAAATGCAAAAATGGTGTTTTAGTAGAAATTCAACAAAAGACGATGAATTATCAAAATACTGTGATAAAAATTAGAATCTACATTCATTTCCCCTTATAACAGTACAAACCTCGCTCCGATATCACAATTTTAAGATATTTTAAAGTATTAAAGAAAACATCTCTGCACAATGGATTTGAGAATTCCTATGTAAGACAAATAGGGAAAAAAGTTCCTGGAATCAAACCCAGGACTTCAATATTAGCCAAATAAAATATAGCCTTGAGGTGGACCCTGGAAGCATGGGCCTCATACCAAGTTTCATGAAAATCGGTCAATTGATGCAAAAGTTGTTAGTAGGGGTCACACATACAGACAGGACCATTTCATAAGGCTATGTTTCCTTTGGAAACCAGCCTAAAAATCGATTACTCTCACCCCTATACACATCCAGGCAGATCCAGGATGTCAACTGTGAGGTACATTGTATGTTCAGAATGGCCAGGTAACTGTCTATTGGAGCCAAGCTCCTGAAACAACAACAGAATCAAATCGGAAATCATTCTACCATTTTTACTTTCTCCATATGTGGTATAGGGGAATGTATCGTTTTCATGAAAAAAATCGAATTCTAGATTTCAACAGAAATACACATTTTAGGTCCCTTGAACAAGTTTTCACCATTTTCTTGATGATGTCTGTTTGTGGGTGATAGGAATTTTGTGGGCACTCTAACTCAAAAACTTTATTAAATCATTGGAAAATTTTATAGTAACATTTTTATTCAAGGGTCAAGAGTTAGTTAGGTTTTCATTAAAATTGGTCAACCGGAAGTGGCTGTTTACTCTTGTCACTTGTACATTTCTTTCAAATATTTGCTTTAACACTCCAGTAGTCACACGGGATACTATAGTATCCCATTGCATTATTTTTTCGAATTACTAACAGATGGTGCAATATTATGCTTTTGTTATTTCAGTACCTCCTCATCGTAAGTAGCAGACTTAGTAGTTTTTATTCTCTATCTTTGACCGGTGTTGTAAAGGTGAACAGCATAGAGAAATTACGGTTGGGGCACCTGAGTATCACACGTGACCGCTGACGTCATTTCTTACTTTCGCAACTGAGTTTTTTCTGTAAGTGATTTTTCATGTGTGCTTCGTTTTTACTATCATATATTTCTTTATTTGTATAGATGCTTTTTTATTATTATTTTAAATTCATTGAAATATCATTTATTGTTTTCTATTCAATGTTTTAACATTTAACATTCTACTTGCACGTACTAGTAAACATTTCACAATTTTTTGTTTTTAAGTATATTTTTATTTTTGTAAAACTTAGGCCATGGCCCAAAGTAAAAATTCTGAACAATGGCATGACTGGTTGAAGGAAATGCAAGAAAATTAAGAAAATATACAAGATAGTGAGGCTGAAGTATCTGAAGGGGATAAGGAAGGCTCTGATAATGAAGTAGTTTGTTAACTGTTGCAAATATAAATATACTGTATCAAAATATACTTTATAATAAAATATAGCAACCAATTAAAAATATTTTATTCATTCTAAGTTGATAGAATCTAATATTAAGAGTGGGATGCTATAGTATCCCACACGATCATTCATGTTATAAAAGTAGGCATGACTACTCGAGTGTTAATAGTTGATCGAGGTAAAAAATTATTGTAATAAAAAGTTGTAGGATATTTAATTTTCTACAACTTTTGTTTGAAACATGAGAGATATTTTTAAAACTACATCTTTTGCTACTACTGCCACACCACCTGGAGAAAACTTTTCTAAACATTTGACATCCTAGTGTCACTCCTTTTTATTCTTAATTTTTGGAGCCCCAGGCTAACAGCTTTATCTTGTATAATAGTCAAGCTCAAAGGTATGTGGCATTGAATATTGTCCTCAATAAAAATTGTAAGGAACCTTTCCATAGCAACCATAAATAAGGCATAATCCTATTTAATTTTGTAGAGTTCAAAGGAGTTTCCATCTTTCCAAACGCTTTAATTTTGACTTTATTTTTTAAAACCAATCTCACTGTCAAGACTTTTTGATAAATCTTTTTACATGATGACCTCGATTTACAGTACCACATTTTACAAATGTTTTACTATATAACAGTAAATTTTAGAGAAATTAGGTTAATACTCAAAGAGTACCCACTGTAAATTATTATCGTTTAGGTTTCACTATATGCAGATAATAAAATATAGTGAAAAAAATCATAGATTTTGCAATGAAGTATCTATGATTGCATTTAAAATCTAGTCCCATATCAATTCGGGACTGGATGATTGTTTCATTATTGTTGATCAATAAAAATGTTACAATCGTCAACACACAATTACAATTTTCATAAAAATACACATAAATTTGTAGAAGAGAAGAAACGGTAGCAATACCAGATCAATAAAAATTTTCAAGTGTTGCAATTGATATTTATTAAACAATATCCACAGGGAATTTCTGTACAGTGTACCTGTATTGAGCAACATGGAACTTATTTAGAAGAATTTTAAATCACCAGGAAATGGGAGAAAATATGGTAAAAACTTAAAAAATTTTAGAGCCAGAAAAAGTTGTAGTTCATATGAAATTATTTAACAAATATATACTTTTAAAATTGAATGAACTAAAAATTATGCAAATCATTATAAAACTGCATGGGAAATACACATAACATTAAATAAATTTATCGATTAAAGATATCATAATGTATGACAGTAAATAATGGAAAATTTCAGATTTGATAATGCCATCTTTATCGTAAAAAATTTCGTACCATATAAAACTTTAACATATGAGCTGAAAATCGCAATTTTTGTATTAGGTTGTGTTAGATGTCATTTAATTAAATGAAGCAATGATGGATTTTGTTAGAAAGAATCAGAGATAAACAAACACAGTTCTAAGCCTTCAAGCTTAAACAACATTTTTTAAATATATCAATTTATTGCATTGAGCTATTCAGTCAATTACACAGCTGAAAAAGATTATGTCATTAGAAGTGAATATTCAAGGTGTATGTTAAAACGAATTACAGAAATACTTCACATAACTGAGAAAGATAATCCATGCTAGCTGGTGATTACCTCACATTGCATACCTTAAGTCTACTTCTTTGTTCATATTCCTCTCCTTACGGCGAAAAACACATTGAACCATCTTGGCAAACTTGTATATAACAAATGTCTGTTTAGATATTATTTGAACTAAGTTATTAGTTTCGACATAGGAATAATAATAATAATAATAATAAATTTATTAATCCAAAGATCGAGTATTACATCGATGTAGGACAAGTCATGTATATAGTATAACACAAAAATCATTGTCATGTAGTAAAATTGAAATATTCATTAACGGAATAAAACAGTTTGCTCTGTAAGAATGTCCTTAATTTTTTGCGAAATGTGGAAATTCCTTGGATAGCTTTGAAGTCTCCTGGTAATTTGTTAAACAAGGGAAGCCCCATTGACTTGGGGCCCAAGACAGCTGCTCTTGTTCGTACAAAGTTTCTGTGAAGGGCATTAAGTTGCCTCGTACTATGATGGTGAACATTAGTTTTTTTCATATAGGAATAAATTTGTCTTAGCATGAAGTAGCATAACAAATATATACAAACATGGCACTGGTAAAATATTAAGTTTTTTAAACGGGACGGCATTGCACGTCATGTCTCTCATTTGCAATAAGGCGAATTACCCTCTTTTGAATTTTAAAAATAACATCAGAGCCCCAAAACAGAATACTACACAAAAGATGCAAGTAAAATTCACCATAATATAATCAAAACATCTAAAGATACGCTATATTTAATATTCCTAATAAGATAGCAGATAGAACAGAGCTTGCTACTCAGATTACTAGTGTGTACATCCCATGAAATTTGAGCGTCGATTGAAATACCCAAGAATTTTGTGCTTTGGACCTAAGGGATCAATTTGCCCCCTATGTCAATGGATATGTTATTACAAAATTTATTTTTGTTTGCAAAATACATCAGTTGAGACTTATCCACATTCAGCTTTAAGAAGTTATTTTGACACCAATTGTTTAAGAGCTGAGCCACAAGTTGACCATTATTTTCCAGACTATCAATGCTGGAAGATGTAAAAATGACATTGGTGTCATCTGCATAGAGTATAAGGTTAGCACCTTTTACTGTCTGGATCCTGTCAGGGAGATCATTTATATAAATAAGGAATAGTATAGGGCCTAGGACGGAACCCTGGGGAACGCCCTGAGTTGCAACTTTACCAGGAGAAACATATCTTAAGCCATTATTCTTTATTACTACATGCTGCATTCTTTCCTGGAGATAAGATTTAATCCAATCGTAGGATATACCCCGAATTCCAAAACTAGCAAGCTTTTGCAGGAGTAACTGGTGGTTGACAGAGTCAAATGCTTTAGAAAAGTCAAAGAACATTCCAAGGACTTCTATTTTGTTTTTCAGCGCAGATAGTATATGATCAACTACCCGAAAGGTGGCTGAAGAAGTTGACTTATGTTGCCTGAAGCCATGCTGAAAGGAGCTGGTGTGATTCAAGATATGAAACAAGTCGTTTGTAAAAAGCCTTTTCAAAAATTTTCCAAATTGATTTATCATTGATATGGGTCGGTAAGAGTTCATATCATGGGCACTTCCTTTGCTCTTATACAGAGGAATGATTTTGGCAGTCATGAGAGGTGCTGAAAAAATTCCTAGCCGTAATGATTCATTTATGAGGAACAAAAGGGGTAGCTTAATATAGTTAAATGAATGATTTATGATGATGTTGGGTATTTCATCTATGCCAGCACTATATTTGGATCCAAGGTTCTGAAAAATATTTTTAAGTTCAGGTTCTGTGCATGGAGACAGAAATAAGGACTTACAGGTACTAGGAATGTTTGAGGAGGCATCCGAGGTTAATGGATTTGTAGAAACAGATTGATGAGCAAAGAAATTAATAAAATCGGAAGCCAGCTGGGAGAAGTTGGAGATAAGATTACCTGAAGGATCCTTGAGTTTGAGTAAAGATTGAGACCAACCCTGATTTTTTGATTCATTTATAATTTTCCAGATTAACTTTGATATATTGTCAGCATTCATAATTCTATCATTATTAAAGGAACTTTTAGCAGAACAAATAATTTTTCGGTACTGTTTTTTTAATACTGAGAATTCTGTTTTGACTTCCGCATTATTGTTGGTTTTGTAAAAATTGGCAAGTTCTTTGATATACAAGGACATCTGTCGGATTTCATCTGTGATCCATCGTTTACGAGAGTGCGATTTATGCCTTTTCCTGTATAATATAGGGAATGCTGTGTTGAAGTAATATAGGAATTTATTGTAGAAATTACTAAAACTTTCATCGAAATCATTAGCATCATAAACATCACACCATTGCTCTGATCCAAGGTACTTTAAAAACTGAAGAATGTTTGAATTATGAAAGGAGCGGCTAGGGCATGCCTCAACTGGTGGCATGGATTTGAAAGGAAAAACTGCAACAATAGGAAAGTGGTCAGAGAGGTCCGACATAATTACTCTGGTTGTCACTACGTTAGAATCATAATTGGATATAATGTTATCAAATAAGGTTGAGGAATGATTAGTTTTGCGAGTGGGCTCATAATTATGAATCACTAAATTATAAGATTGCAGAAGGTTGAGGAATTCATTTTTGTTGCTGCTATGGGACAGTAGGTCAAGATTAAAATCACCAATGATAATCAGAGATGGGTTGGGAGTGGAATTATGGAGAGAATTTAGAAGACTCAAGTTTGGGAAGGGAATGAAAAACTAGTGCAAAGGGAAAATTTACGCTAATAATACAGACACTTCATTATTGCAGCTGTGTTATTAAAATCGTTATTGCGAAAATTTCGAACAATAATATTAAAAATGCTTAAACGTTGTTTACATACCATCAACTGCAGTTGGCTCACAGTCACTGTTGAGACAGGTTTTACCCCTGACTATGCCCACCTTGTGGGCGAAATGCATTGGGTTTTGTAACCCTCTAATTGTTTTGGCTAAAGGAGTATTTCACCTTTATTAATCTTAGCCAAAGTTATTGAGCTACTATCAAACATTTCTAGTTTTAATATCCAATAAGTTATCACCAATATCGGTTGTTTTTTTCGGTAGTTATTTTTGAAGGAATGGAAGAGGATATGCAATTAGCTGTAATTAACCATAGATTTCTACGTAATTTGATATGTAATTGTACAACCTATCAGGTTTACAATATCCAATACTTTGGTGTCATCATCAGGCCAGCGAAAAATTGAGCCATGTCATCGTAGTTAATGTTCGTAAACGAATAAACTACGAAAGGTAAGAGATCAAAATTAACAACAGTACTTATTGATTAATTTAGTAGAGTTTTTGTATACTTTTTAAATACCTAAAACTTACCATACATTATTTTAAAAATATTTTTATTACGCTACCTGCTGAACTATACGGTCGACGAGATGTTATTACGGAAAAAAATCGATGATTTTCGCGGAAAAAATCGAGCGCGCTTTCGCCATTTTTGGAATAGCCCACTTATCTCAAAAACTGCGGGGGGTAGGTTCAAATGAATTACATCTTTTATTACATGGTTATAATGCGCAGTAAACACAGACACCTGCTATAACCTACCCCCCGTGGTAATTGCACAATAGGCTACGACGTGCGGCGTCGACGCCCCACCGGAGACGGTAGCCCATCAGTCATCGCAGGTTAAAAATACTTATCGATAGGATAGGTGACAATAAACAATATCGACAAATTAACTATACCATGAAATGCTGTTTAGGGGAAAATAAACTTCCTACACTGTTTAATTAAAAAGATTAAAAAAATATGTCTTAAAAATGGGAGCGCGCTTTTTCCATTGTTTTTGGAAAAATCAACGTATCTGACAAATGACGCGGTTTCAGAAATAGCAACATACACTAATGAACGCGTAATTTAATTTTCTATAGGATACATGTATTGACAAACACCTACCCCCCCAAAATTTTGAACTATCGTAGGGTCGGCCCGGGCCTGCACTCGGGAGGGGCCCGTTGCGCATCCGGAACCCTTATTGGAGAAACATTTTTGGGAGGGGTAGCTTGTTGAAACATACATAGGATTACAGATAATTTAACGTTTATTTGGCAGGGTTAACGCCAATTTCCTATCTTTCGTCTTTGTGCTCGAAAAAAATTTTCGAGTTTTACGTTTACGTTTTTTCGCGATTTTGGCGTTTTTTTTAAATCAAAATATCTAAAAAACGGCGGGGGGTAGGTGAATTTAGTATTCATTGCCGAACGTCAAATGTAATTGTTGACATTTTACCGTTTACCGTAATGAGCTACCTTGCTTGGTTTGGGGGACATGGTTGATTTCTCATCTTCGAGAGCGCCGGGCGCGGCCGAACTGACTGTGGAGATTTCCGATTAAGCGTTGTTTTAAACGTCCCAGATTCAAATTGACAACGTCGTGCAATTTAAACAAAAGTGCTTAATGTGGGTTGTCAATATCAATTTCGTACGGCATTGAGTTTTTCTGTCAATTGGTATTTACCTCAAAGTCTTCGATTCGACGCTTTGGTGTCTTTGAACGTACAGAAATAAGTTTTCTCTCAATGGAAGTTAAAAAAAAGTGTTAAACACAAAATAATATAATTAGTAATTACTGTGAACAATATTATTCTATCTTTTGTTTTAGCTCCACTAGAAATGTTTAAGTTTTACGCAAAATTTAGACCGCGGCGCGTCGAGGGTTGAATAACCCAATACAGCAAGATATCTTGTGGGGGTAGGTGATTATGGTATACATTTTCAAACTTGTCATGTAATGTTTAATTATGCCTGTAATTTTTGTTTACCTCCTCTCTTTACGTTTATCATGATTGCTGCTTATACAACTTTGTGATCTTCAAGCATATTTCGTTGTGTTTTCCAAAAATCGTATTTTAAAATATTTGTTTTTTGGTATGTCAATTTTGTTTGCATCTTAGAACGTATTAGTATGTTCTTTATCATATATTTAAAAAACCATTATGCTGATATGTTATTATAAATTTTAAATATTTTTTTAGTTTTACAGTGATGTATGAGTGTCGCGTCGCGAAGGTCGGATAACCTTTGATAATGAGAAATCTAAGAGGGGTAGGTAATAGTCTTACATATCATCATATGTAGATTATAATGCTACACGTGAGCTGTTGTTTGTTATTACCTGGATTTCGTAGATTTTTCATAATTGCAGATTGTGTGTTTTACCGTTTCTTGACTTACGTCGGTAGCGCATCAGAAATCTCCGTTGAATTTTTTGTTGTCTCGTCATAACTCATTGGCAACAATTTTAGTAAACGTGAGATGTTATATTTAAGTATCTGTAAAAACTTTATTTCGCTAATGTTGTTAATATTATCAGAAAAAAATATATTCTTGTCAAGGTGCCTTGCGCGCGAGATTTTTGTAGTTTTAGATAACTAAATGTTACGAAAAAACTGCGGGGGGTAGGTGTTTAATTTTTATATCATTATACGTTAATTATAAGGTGTTATTGTCTTTGAGAAAGAAAATAACCTACTCTACGTAGTTCTCTTGTAATCCTTGGCTAAGCCCGTCCTAGAGCGTACATTTCAGCAGGTAGCGTATCCGAAATGTTTTTTTAAATACGCTATGCTAAGTTTTAGGTCACAGAAAAGTATATCTAAACTATTGCAAAGTATTTGTCTATCAATTTTATTAATCTTGATCTCTTGCCTATCGTAGTTTTTTCGTTTGCGATTATTAACTACGATGGGTGAACTAAATTTTGCGCAAGGCCGTAATTGACAACAAAACAATGGATATATGTAATTTGTAGGTTATAAAATTATATATCAGAATACGTATAATTCTATGCTTAATAATGCCTATGATTTCTGGCTTTCTACTCTCTTCCATTTCTTCACAAACAATAACTAAAGTTTATTGCGTAATTTGATAGTTTGTGCTAGCTCTTCGGATATGTTATAATTAAAAAAAAATGACACCTGGAAGGCTTTAGGGACGCACAAAAATTTATTCATGAATATCTGCTGTGTATTACCTGTTATTGCTGATATCCAACACTGCTTGTTTTTCTCGTATTCTGCTACATTCTCTGTAGTTGATTGATGATGAATGAGCATGAACGCCAAAAGTATCATTTATCACTTCTTTATACCATTATGTGTCATTAAAATTGCTGATTACATAAAATAAGATGTTTTTCAATTACGTAAATGTTTTTAAACATCTTAATGGCATATGTACTCCATAATTTGCAATAAAAAAACTTTCGACACGTTTCAACTTCTTTGTTGGTCACTCCGACTATCGATATATCGTATATGGCATATCGTATATAACTTCACGGGCATCGACATAAGTGGGTTAAAGCTGAGCTGGTTAAAGCTCAATGCTTGTCGTGCAAAGTATGTCACAAAAAACTATCATGATAAGTGCATTTTTAAAAGCCACTACGAACTTCAGGACAAACCTAAAGGTATGCTATATATGTAGTATTATTCATTTTTTTAATTAATATCAAAGATAGCACAAATATTTGCTTACAACGTGGAAACTTTCAGTATTCGAGGATTCTTCGCAGTCACTCGGTAATGTAACTTTTTGATATCGGTTACCTACTTAAGAATATCCTATATATATATTATGTGTTTCTCCTTACATCCAGGTGACATCCATGATATGAAGAAATGGAAAGCGGATATGAAAATCCAAGGCAAAAGACTCGGGAGTAGTAGTGAACAGCATCAGCAGCCTGTCTTGAAGCAGATGAAGCTATATGATATTAATAGACAAAAAGTCACAGAAAATTTGTCAATGCAAAAGAGATTGAACGACAACATTTACAACTATGTCGTTTGTAGTATGAATTCAATGTCAACAGTTGAGGATCCACATTTTGTTAAAATTATTAAAGGTAAATATTCATGCAGTTTTTTGTCGTAGTTTTATTTAGTGCTAGAATGGTAACACAAATTTATTTCTATTGGCTTCTATATGTAAAAGTAAAAATAATTTTTATTGATGTACTTTTTTCACTGTAGATGTAAATGATGGACTCGAAGTAATTTCCCGTAAAACTCTTGGCAGAAAAATCAGTGCCAATTATAACAAATTTAAAAGTGATCTTAGAGATAGGCTAAAGTCTGTGAAGTATATATGTACAACAGCTGATATATGGTCAACGAAACAAAAGTTTCATGGGAATAACTGCCCATTGGGTAAGTATTAATTGACATTCGTGAATCATGTTCAAAATGACATTATTTGGAGTATTGCAATTATTTTTCAAATTTAAGATATACGTGCAAGAATGAATTAATGTGCATATCAGTGATTCACAACAACAATCCATAGTAAATTTTGTGTATACCTACTATTCATCATAGGTAGTCTGTCCGTAGACAGGTCCGGGATTATTCTTGGTTAAACCTGGTTCTCCATATACTCCTATTTTCCGCTGTCCTCTTCATATCTTGATAATTCTCTTTCCCTTTCAAATCGTCTATCAGCTGAAACCTTTTCCTACCTCTTTCCCTTTTTCCATCTAGTTTTCCTTCTAACACATCTTTAATCATACTCTCTCTCCTCAGGTAATGTCCAACCCAGTTAGCCTTCCTCTTTCTGATAGTCTGTATAATCATTCGTTTCTCTCCTATTCTTCGTAGCACTTCATCGTTTTTCATCCTATCTGTCCATTTTATCTTCAATATTCTCCTCCAAGTCCACATTTCAAAGCTTTCCAAGTATTTGATGTCATTTTTCCTTAGCCTCCATGTTTCTGCCCCATACAATGCTATACTCCATACGTAGCATCATCAACTTCTTGCGCATATCTTCCCTTATATTCCCTGTAAGTAGTTGTTTCTTTCTCCTGAAAGCCGCTTTTGCTTTTCCTATTCTAGTTCTGATCTCATCCGTACATTTTGCTTCTCGTGTTATGATGCTTCCAAGGTATTTATATTCTGAAACTTTTTCTAAATGCTTTCCCCCAATACTTATGTTCAGATTCTCTTCTTTACCCGATATTCGAATGATCTTGGATTTTTCTGTATTTATTTCCATACCATATTTTCTACCTGTGATCACTAGTCTATTTATCATTTTTTGTAGCTCCTCTTCCTTTATTGCCTGAAGTACTTGATCATCTGCGCATTTTACTGTTCTTATAATCCTTCCTCCAATTTTGAAATCTCCTGTGCCTTCTAAAGCTTCTTGCATTAGACTTTCTCCATATATATTGAATAGGGTTGGCGATAGGCAGCAGCCTTGTCTTACTCCTCTACCGATATTTATTCTGCAGGTCTACACATTCTCAAACCTGACCTTTACAACTTGATTCACATATAGATTCCTGATCAGTCTACTGTCTTTCCAGTTTACACCTAGTATATCCTTTAATATCTTCATCAACTTTACCCAATTTACTCTATCACAGACCTTCTGCCAGTCTACGAAACATGCGCACATATCTTGACTATACTCTATTGCCCTTTCTGATATGATTCTAACTACTACTATAGCATCTCTAGTTCCTCGTCCTTTTCTGAAACCGAATTGATCTTCCCCTAGTATTTCTTCTGCCTTTTTCTCCAGCCTTTTATTAAGAATCCTCATGATGATCTTCGATGTGTGTGACAGAAGGCTTATCGTTCTGTAATCTCTACACTGCATTGCCTTTGGCTTCTTCTTTAGAGGGATCATTGTTACTTCTAGGAAATCCCGAGGCCACTCTCCCGTGTTGTAAATCTTATTAATTAATTTCATGATCGCTTTTTGTCCTTCTGATCCTATGACTTTAAGTATCTCAGCCGGTATTCCATCGCTGCCCGTGGCTTTCCCCTTCTTTAGTTCCACTATCGCCTTTTCTACTTCGCTCTCCATAATACTTGGTCCTAAGTTGTCTTCTTCAATGTTTTCCTCATTTTCCAGTTCTATTTTTGCCGCTCCTGCCTGTTTGCTGTATAATTCCTTAATGTATTCTTCCCATACCTGTGCTACATCCTTTGTTTCTGAGACTATCTTCCCATCCGTATTCATAATTCCCATACCATGAATTCCATTAGATTTCTTATCTTCTAACCCGAGTGCTATAGTGTACATCATATCGTACCATCCTAACTTCTCCATTTGTTCTATTTCATCACATTTTCCTTTTATCCAATTTTCTCTAGCTTTATCTGTTACCCTTCTCAACTCATTGTTTATACGCCTATAGTTGGCTCTACCTTCTTCAGTGTTAACGTTTTTCCATTTTAGTCTCTCATTCATTTTCTCCAGCATTTCCTTCGTGATCCATGGTTTTCTTACATGGGAAATCTAAAATCCATCGAGCAGGGTAATTTTCTCTTATCACATTAAAATATCTTAGAATTCTAATATCGGAGTGAGTTTGGTACTCTGAGGAAAGGAATGAAGATTCTAATTTCTATCATAGAACTTTGTTTATCGTATTTCTTCGAATTTTGCTTATCTATTGTATTTCTTCAAATTTTCGTAATTACTGGCGTTTTTGCATTTTTATCACTCATTACGAGTGTTGCCATCGCAACAACTATTGTTGGACTCAGTATAGTCTATTACATATGTGTTATTTTTGCCGCGCAAATACGTGTGATCAATTTAGTTTTCTATTGGAATGTATTTGTAATATTTTATAATGCTATATTATGAAATTTGGGAACATAAAATGCAACATATCCATGGCAATTTTAAAGCTATCAAAGGCAATATAAGCATTAAATAATTGATTAAATGGAAAGTGGACATCATAAGTTCCATTTGAATCATCTTGTTTTCACTGGTAGGCAGTCGATTGTGGCAATGAAGCGTGTCACCAGTTAAATATTCCTTTGCTTTTGGAAGTATGATCTGGTGCTTTCCCGGTGGATTGATTTAAGGAATTCTTTTCAGGTGCATAACCGGGTCAAAGTTTGATCTAAGATCGACACCCTGAAGAAGATGGCGGAGTCAGCCATTGAAACGTCGATCATAGATCAAACTTTGACCCAGTTGTGCACCCGAGAAGAATTCCTTAAATCCTTTGCTTTCGTTTGCCGAATTATTCTAAATGTATGGGCCAACTAATATGTGTGTTTCCATGGGTAATGATCCCTCAAGTAGCCATAAAAATGTTGGGTAAACCAGTGTGAATTTTAGCTGCATAGCAGCCATCATCAGTGGAGGTAGGGTTGGTGCGCTGGTGATGACTGCTTTGTAGTCATTGTAGTCATAGAGAAAATCTGGATTATCCAACCTTTGTTATTGTCATCAGGGAGATGTGGTTTGTTGATGGTTGACTGTGATGGTATGATTCCTAAACCAGTACAACTGCTGTGCTGGTGCACACTTATGCCACAATGAACTTCTTCATGTGCCGCAGTTGATTTTGGAATTATAGGCAAGGGATAAATACCGTTTCACCCTTTTCATGGTAATGTCATAGAAACTATATATCTCTCGTAATGGATGTTACATTATGCTTTTTCGGTTATCTAGGGACTAGGGACCTGTGAATCGACAATTTTCTCATGAAATAATAATAGTTTTTAAAGCTTTCTCAGTCACATAATGCTTCAGAATATATGATATAAAATCTTAGGTTTTTCTAGAAGTGCTATAGAGCTGAAATTTGCAAGGAAGACAGGCTATGAAGTACAACCTCTGAGAATAATTCGAAACTCCAGAAAAACGTATATTTAAGGGGTGTTTTTGACCCCAATGTCCAATTTTAAATATCCATAAGATAACACGTATACATCTATTTTTTGATTTACAGGCTTCTACTCTTTTGCAAATTAAAATTAAAAAGAATTTTCCTACAATCTTCAGACATGGACTGCTTGACTGAAAAATAAATAATGTTTCTTATTCTTGTCGTCACATATCACCTATGATTCAAAATAACTCAAGTAATACATTCAAATGAAATTTATTGGAGAATTTTAAGCTTTTTAACAATATGTTGCCCTGCCAACTGTGTCATTGTTAAGCCCTCGAGATTTTATTGTTGTCTCAATCCTTATACTATTTGGGTAAGGAAAGTGTGCTTTAATATGATGGAGAGGAGGAGAGAGGAATAAAGAAAGGAGAGGCAGAGGGGGAGTGAGAGAGAAGGAGAGAGAGAGACAGAGGAAGGGAGGCATAGCAGGAGAGAGAGGGGGGTAGAGAGATAGATAGATAATGGCCTTTATTAGGTTGAGATTGACCCTGGGAAGTCTATTTTTCCAGAGAAGGGAGAATGGGAGGGAGGGAGAATGGGATTTTCTGATTGGTAGTTTGGAATATATGATTATTTGTATGAATATATTTCAATCCCATCAGATTGTGGGATTTAAATCTGGCATTTAAAGATTAATGTAAGTTCATGAGATCAAAAAAAAGGAATTTTAACGCAGTAACCGGGTTTGCAGTAAGGAATTAACCAGATTTACCATATCTGACTGAATATAAACCGATGTTTTTTTTTTCAAAATTATCATGAAAAAATCACCCCTCTGCTTAAATGTGAGACAGAAAAAATTTGAGGTTGTGGTTAAGTCTCATAGTCACCAATAGATGGCAGCACGTCTCTCATTGCCATCACGTTCAACTGATAGTACTATATTTTTCCTAAAGTAAATATTTGACCTACAATGAATATTAATAAATAAATAATAAAGCTAGAATATTGAAATTAGCAGTACCCCTGTTCTGTTGCCGTTGTTACCTGTTCTTTCATTTCTAAATGCTATTGGATATTTTCTTTTGCTTCTAATGGCTAGGCATATGTATCATTAAGAATAGTTAGCAATTTGTATTATTTTTCATTAGCCATTAAAAGAAGTTCCTATTAGGTGTACTTGGCTATTGTAATTATTGCTGTAGCCATTGTAATGTTTGTATTCATGTTAAAACTTCAGTCACAGAATCTATTAAAATTGCATACATTGACTACGCAGACGATTATGCAAAATGCAATGACGGCTTTGGATGCTCAACTGTTTGAATTACGGTAAAACTTTATGTGGAACGTGTATAATTATAAAAATGCAATTTGTTAAGGCAATGTAAAATCTAATTTCTTTGGAAATAGACTTGGATTAAAAATTATCTCGGCGAGGTCGCTATTGCTTTAACTGACCTTTCATGAAAATGAAGATGAATGAAATTATCGTCACTGAATGTAGAACATTATTAAACAACGTGAAATTATGAATTGGAGTAATATTTCAAAATGTCAGCAACTAAACCATTTCCCACTCTTTTCTTTGGTGAATAATGTATTCTAGGCCATGCTGGCATACTTCAGCATAAAATCTATGAAATTTACTTTTTGTCAAAAATGGTGGAAATTTTTGGGGGGTTGGCTTCTATTCAGGCATATATGGTACATTAATTCTCGGTAGAAGGGAGGTTAGCATGTCTAGCTCCCAATGCTAGGGTCGCGGATTCGAATCCTGTCGAGGGCATGGATGTATGTGTTTGTCTTTGTTAGCGCTATTGCGCCCATTGTAAAAGGCCATAAAGTGCTGTTTATGATCAATTTAAATAAAAAAAACAAATGAAATAGAATTTATTGGGTATTGTTTTCTTAATGCTTAAGTTTTTCCGGAAAGTTTGGGATGCTTAACTAAGGGTTGCCTGTATTGTGATCGTGATGAATGAATGTGCAAACAGGTAGTGGTTATTATTATAAATAGCCACTTCTTACGTATATAGGATATATCATATAAAACCTAAGGTACTTCTAGAAGTGCTACCGAGCTGAAATTTGGGTACAAGGTCTGGAAAAAATCTGAAATTCCAGAAAAGTTATATTTAAGGTGTTTTTTTGACCCCAATGTCCAGTTTTAAACACCCGTAATAAATGCGTTGAAAAAGGCACAGGGCTCTGTAAAAATTGCTTATTTAAATTATTTAAAATTCAGATACAACGTCGGGCCATGCATCGTACTGTGGATGAAATAATGAAGTTTATTTATCCTGAAGCCCAAATTAAAACCCATGCTGAATTTGCATTAAAATTCGATTTTAATCATGAATTACAAAATTTTTTTCACTCTTCAACAATGAAAAACATTAACTACCATAGCAACAACTCAAATGGCTTTCAATGGGAATTGATTTTCCATACTTCAAGAGCATTGATTTAACACAAGATGGACCATGGGAGGGTTAAAAAATGTCCACCACTTTTTATTTAGGACTTTTTTGCTATTTTTATAAATCTGAAAATTAAGAAAAAAATTGACATTGTCTCTAAATGAGCACTAATCAGTTTACCATATTCATAAATACTCATATCTGAAATGTACAGCAGTTATGCGTTGATTAATAAGTGGTGGACATAAAATAACCCTCCCTCGGTCCAACTTGGTTCCTTTTTGTTGTGTGTACGAATGCATTTTCCATGAATATTGTTGAAGTAACTTATAGTTTTTAAATCCCTTATTTACTTCTAATTATGTAAAAGGATCTTTTCTTACTTTATTGTCCATTTTTATTTTATATCTATGATTTTTAATTGTTTCAAATGTAATTTTACAGTTTTATTTTCTGTTTTGAAATTTTTGTTAACTTTATATTTTGTGAAGGTGCGATATCTAAGATTTTAGATTCTCTTATAGATTGGTAATACTTATTCTGCTTATAAATCATATTATCGTAAACAACACTCATTTTTTTGCTCTCAAAATATTGCTTCAGAAAGAAATAATACAAAATTCACACATCTTAAAACATGCAAGGCAGAGTTTGAATAATAAAGCAGTCCTTATGGGCTTTTATTATGAGAATCAAACATTCCTACCGAATTTCAATCTCCTACCTACTCGGAAAGTTTGTTAAAAATAGCATTGCAGTCAGTCATAAATAGTTCTCGGTTCTCCCACTCTTTTATAATGACTTTTTAAGGGCAGCGCCACAGTAGAGCATTTCACTTGACACATAATCAAGCAAATTATAATATATAGGGTTGAATTCGAAAACCAAAATAGAATTTAACATCTTTTCTCTTTCTTTCTATTCCAGGTTGTGCCGTGTCTCTGAAATGTGCTAGGAAAACTAATCGTCTCAAGCCGTCTGGAAACCCTTCCACTGTGGCGTACGAGATTTGACTTCATCACAACAAGAGCAATCATCAACGATATCGAATCCTTCCTCTTTAATTGTTAAACCCGTTTCACCGTTAGGTGAACGTTGATCTCACATCAGGCGACATTGTTTGTGGGTGTTCCCGATCGCCGGAGGTTTTAATTCGGTTCATTTTGCTATAGATTAAGAGGTTACGTTTTCGTTGATGAGGCTTGGTTTTGTTTTCTTTTCGGCTCGGTTCCATTCCATCTCTTTGGGCAAAGCAGTTTACGATGAGTGTGCTGCTACGTTTTGATTGCTGGCATTGCTTCGTTTGACAGTCTCGACATTCTTTTTTTTTGCTTTTTGTAAAGAACGCCCAGAAATGTTACTCTAATGTTAGTAAGAAGTCCTTGCTTAAGCAAAACAAATTAAACATCCTGGTTGTGTTTGAATTTTCTTTTACTAGCTCATCTCAAATAAGAACAATATTGTCACACCAAAAGTAAATGTAAATCAAAATAATTACATATTACTGAAAACCTAAATCTAGTATTTTGTATGCATTCCTTTAGCCTTGATAAGCGTGGCGATTCTCCTTGGCATGCAAGTATTTTGCAATTGTTTTTATTTGTTCATCATGATGCCAAATTTTGACAAGTGTCTCCATCAAGCCAACCCATGTCTTTATCTCTGTTTTCCTGATCTTTTTCTTGACTATAGAAGTTTTCAATAGGATTTATGTCAGTGCTATTTCCTGTCCAAGGAAAAACTTCTAGTTGTTTTTCTTCTAAGAATTTCATGACTTTCCTTGCTTTGTGGCATGGCACTCCATCTTGCATTAAGATGCACTCATTGTCACCAAACCATTCTGTTATTTGTGGAATAAGCCTTTTTTCTAGTACTTTTATATACTGATCTTGTCTCATGGTACCCTCCACGATGTATAGTCTTACTGGACCATGCCAAGGAAATACACTCCATACCAATAGCAGCCCAAGGAATTTTGGCACCCCAGGCAAGATAGCACTCCGGGGCCTCCCTCCGTTAATGTTTGTTGAGATATTTACAAAGTACATGTTAATTTATTCATTGCTCTGTAAAAACTATTGATAATGAAAAATTAAAAGGAATGCTGCCAAGATTTTACCCTGGTCCTCGATATAAATTGATATCCAATATTTATTCACTTGCAAGCATTGGCGGCCGGTGGTTGTTTCAACTGTTAGGGCCAACATATGTTTAAAACAACCTAAATTTATAATACAAAAAAGTATTTAATTTTTTACTTACCAAAAAATGTACTGTAGTGAGTAGATAAAAAGTGTCTTGCAGCTAAAATGAGCGGCAAACGAAGTCCATTCGGTGATCTTTCTTGTTAGAAAATGAATCAGTAACTTTTCTGTTGAAGCTATCTATGTTATTTACAAAAGTTTTTCACATGATAGCATGCCTAAAGCACTTAGTTTTTCTTCTTTCATACTATTCCTAAGAAAAGTCTTTATTCTTTTCATTATTAAAAAAAACCGTTCTGCTTCTGATGTCGACATTGGTATCGTGTTCAACACTTTTAAAAGTTTTATTGTCTCTTGAAATGTTTCACACAAATCACATCACTCGAAATTAGTGACAGAAATGGTACTGCGCCAGAAACTGCTCTCAATTCCCCTTTCGTAAACAACTTGAAGTTCACTCTTCAGTCTCTTTTTTCCAAAAAAAGGATTTCACTGACGAGGGAACCATTCAATAAGTGCACCTGAGATTTTGATGAAATTCGGTAGTCGGCTAGTCCTCCGGTCAATATTCACGATTTACCCCATATGGGCGTATACCGCCGGTAGTTTTTGCAGAAATTGCATTTGAAAATTCGCGGTGAAAATAACTGCATAATGTATAACTACATAAACCAAGTAGCGTTCCTGGTGTAGTGGTTATCGTCGAAGCCTAGGGCTCGGAAGGTCGAGGGTTCGAATCCCGATGATTATTATTTTTTCTTTTTTTTCCACTTTATTTTTTCTACAAACGTGCAAAGCGCGATGATTTTAATTCTTTTAACAGTTTTTTAAATTTTAATATGCTTTTAATGAATATTCAGATTTTTCTATAGAAACATGAAACATGACACGTCAATAGTTTCATCGGCTATCAATGCTACATAATCTGCTTTTTGAATTTCTTAGTGAACTTCTTCGTGGTATACTTTAAACATGCATTCCAGCAACTCATTCTGTATAGTTTTAGACTTACCTTTAAACACAGCTGATTGACTAAGGTGAACTTTTAAATCTTTATCTAACTCAGAAGTAAACTGGATTAACTCATGAAAAACTCTCTTATTTTGTGACTTGTCTGATTCAGCATGCCCTCTCAATGCTAATTCTAATGCCCGACAAAAACGTATACAATTTATTATCAAATTTAATATGTACCTGTTTTTATCTACTTGTTTGTTATGTTTAGATATAGCTAACGAATACTGTCGGTCATGGTACTACTAAAGGAGGTAGGTCGTTCCGGTGGACGAAAACGCGTCTAGTTCGCACATCACGTCACGTGGTGTAAGCTGTAGCAGGAAGCTTAAAATTTGTATAAAAATTAACGTAAATCGACTGCTGATATCTTTTTATTTCTTCACCCTTCGTTATTATAAATAATACATTTATAAGTCATGCTATAAAATCCCGGGACATTAATTTGTATATACAATGATTCTAAGAAAGGTCCCAATCTCATCTCAAAGAGAAGGGCTTCATTTTCCGTATTATTCTCACTCAAAGGCCGATTTTTCCCAAGTTAACTTTTTAGTTTTTTTGTCATTGATTTCTTTGTATTTCGTGTAAATACTGGCGTTTTTATCACTCACTAGCGTAATTGCCCTTCAAATATGATGGTATGCGTGAATTAAATTGAAATTGAAATAAAAAGTTTAATGAAACCAACTTTTAGGTACACTAAAAAGTAAACAATAAATATAAAATTCACATAATTGAGTGTTCCAGAGATAAAAAATAGTTATGGGTGAATGGAAATTGCATGACAAAGAAATACATCATGGTACACAATTCTTTTACGTCCAAAATTATTAATTATAATTAAGATGGGTTGTAGGGAAAATAATTTAAAAGCAGAATAAAATATTTATTGATAAATGCAAAAATTTGTTGGATTCAGAAATTTATTTTGGAATCATAAACAACACATCTGGTCCAAACATGGACCATATGTTACATCACAAAATATGGTACAAACTTTCTTACCATTAACTCCATTGGCATTATGTCACTGATATAAAATCAATATTAACAATATTGTGACCATTTACTTGTAAAAGCTAAGATTGATTGATGAGAATATGAAAACCACTGATGATGCACAGAGCAAATTTGTGCTGCAAAAAAATTATAATTAATTAAATAATTTATACATAAGCATTTGATAATGGCTAATTAATTAATGGAAATGATTGTAAAACGTCAACAGTATGATGGGCTAAGCCACAGAGTCAAAAATAATTTTATGAACTACCTTTAGAAGCACAGTCTGGCGAACAGATGGGAAAATTACAAGAAAATACTTTGGTGCAAGCAAAGTTGAATGACTGAAGCATAAACTCAACTAAGATATTCAGCGATCACGAAAAAATGGGCAAAATTGTAGCTTTATATTTTTCAAAAACTTAAATCGATCAAAAAACACTAAATTTCAAATGTAATAAATGTTACTAAAAATAAATGTAAAAAGTGTTCATTAAAGTGTAAAATAAATGAAGACATTATCGTGATACTAACGTTAAGACTCGTTCAATTATTGGATGATGGTTTCAGAAAAGAATTTATCGAAACAAAGAAAGACGATTTGGTGGAAAGTGGACACCTAAAAGCGTTATTAAAAGAGGCCACATCCAAGGAAGCATCATGGAGGTTGTTTAATACTAATTGTAGAATGAGTATGGAGCCATATTTGTGAAAACCTAACTTTGTATATTATTTTTGTTTACTCATAATTGTAAATGTAAGATTTGGATCATGTTATGTAATTTAAAAACAACATTAATTACTCAGTATGTAAATAAAATTGATTAAAATTAACATTACTTTCTCTTTTGACATGCTTGAGCAACCGCAGGTCTTTTAATTTCCCTTTTTTAATTTGAGGTATATATCCCAATCCTTCTCCACACCTCACCCAGAACCATTTTTTCTTTAGCTAGAAGTTGGTCACCTACTTAGCTTGTCGAAAACCTGCTTAGAAGTGTAAACGACCGACCGAAGACACGCGCTGAGTAGAACCCAAAACACATGCAGATGTAAATATTAGAAGGCTCTATCCCGTCCTCCACCCCACTCAGAACTCGAATATAAATCAACTCCAACGCATGATGCAATCTAGAAATTGGAAATTCTATTATCCAGATAAATACAGTGAGATGTCATGCATTGTTTTATTGGACCATTTTTGCCTTAAAAAATAATTTATCCAATTTTTTAACGCTATTGTTGAGGAAACCAATTTTCTTGAAAAGCTAAAATTTGAATATCTTTATGCATTTTCGGGTTCAATACTGCTGGCATTTATTTCACCTGCACAATCAGTTCTGTTATGATAATCTCTTTAACAACAGGAGGCATTTATTTTGAGGGGGGACACTGTTAATGTAGTGGAGTGTTTGTTTTTTAAACAAATGCTCCACTACAATAACTGTTTATTTTTGAATTGTGCAAGTGAACAAATTTTGTGCTGAAGATTTTGAAGCAGTCAAATGAAATGAAAGTGTCGACTACTGTGCGGTGAAGAATTGCACAACAAGTGACTGCTCGTTGCAGCAAGAATCCAGCAGCAGAAGTGGACGAGAAGAGAGCAAAGGGGAGGATTTCGCAGCTGCGCCTGTATATAAAAATCCCATAAGTCCAACAATCCTAAAAGAGTGGCCAGGAAAAATCTTGTCGACTTTTTGTCATGGAAGTGAAAAAACATGGTTCGTTATAAATTCTCTGTGAAAATTGTACATTGTGACAGAAATTGTACTTGCAACAAAAATTACAATAAGTGACAAGTTTCAATATTACAAAAACATTATTTTCATGTGCTGTTTCTGCTTTCTTCAAAAAAGGGATGAGGGAAAAAACCCTCATCTTTTTATCCCCTCCAAACGTGGGTGTGAGAGAGCAATAGGAGTCTGTTTGCAGGCCTAGATTAAATAATATGGGATGAAGGAGAGTTGTTAGACCCAGGCGATGAAAAATCTAATGTCCACAAAAGAAAAACAATTACAGTAAATGGAATGGAAAGAACTCTCACATTTGGATTAAAAAGACATGTAAAAATTTACGATTACTCTGAAAAACTTAACACTTCGAAAAAGATGGCGTTTAATAACAGTTGAAAAACTTACAATATTTGGAAATTCACTGGTTGATGGAAATGTAAAATGTTCAGCAAATTGAGTGGATGGAATTTTGAAATAACAGTTCCAAAAAAATAATTTTTAAAAATAACCGTAGAAAATTTTTCGGAGAAATTTATCAGCTTGTGAAGCTTGAAAATAATTCAGCAGAGCTTATTCTTTTCAAGAACAGTGGAACAATGAATTTTTAGAGCAGTTAATTTTTAAGAACAGTTAAAAGAAAATTCTTTTTCAAATTGACTTATTGTTAGCTGACTTAATACATGAATTGAGAATCAAAATCTTAAGAAGGATCAGACTTAATTGAAATTTTATCCACGATATGATTCAAACTGACTTGAGAGTTAACAAATGGAATTTTTATTTCCTATAATTTCCAGACAGAAAAATAAATTGCATTTCCTTATTTAAATTTTGTGTTTATTAAGCATGACAAACTTTTCAAGAAAACTTTCAATATGGAATATTGCAAATATCTTATTTATTCAATCTTTTAATGACTACTCATAGTAGGATTGGAATGAAATATTTTTCCACCATCCAATTTGCCAAATATTATTATTCACGATAGATTTGAACAAGTTCATAAACGTGAATACAGTGCCACCTCAGTATTTTAAATTTCAAGTATACTTTCCAAAAATCAACTCGACCTCCACCAATAAACAGTAATCCTAAGAAAATCATTACAATACTAATATTCCTCTTAATGGCAATCAATTTCATGTTTGATAAGAAAGTTTAATGAAGGAGCTATTAAAATTTTATACGCAAAATTAAAGAATCTGTATTACAAGTTCAGGTTAATCGAAAAGTTTTCTGACAAAATTAACAACGGTCAAATTAACATCCAATAAAGAAGTTATAAGAAAATAAATGCCTTACTAAGGAGTCTGCCTGTTGCAGCTCTGATTGCAAGACAAAAAAATGAAACTTGGAAAAAATAGAAAAACATGACATTCTTCCGCGAATGATTTGATCCTGTTTAAATCAGTTGCAAAGATTGTTTCTGTTAACAATTAAAAAAACTTGAATTTTCCTAGCTCTTGTATGATGAGGTACCATTTAAAAAATTTGTCGAGGATGACATTTGCCACAAGATAGCGAGAGCGACAGAATAGTAATGCCTTATATTCTGAGAAATAAAATACTCCCACATCCAAAACAACAGTCGGCAATGTCCATGTACAAAACAAAATGTTTTTGAGGTAGCACTGTATTTCCATTTATTTAATAAGAAAAAATCAAATAAACAATAGCAATCGTAAATTATGAAAGGTCCTTTAATCCAGATGGAACAGTTCTTAATGAATTCCCATTGCACTCACCACAATTGTCTACCTTTGAGAACAGAACAGAATTTTCAACGTCTGAGCATAAAACCCTCCCCATCCCATATCCTCCATCCAAGACTCCTATTCTCTCTCTCACCCAGATGACTATATTCCAGGCGAAGCTCAACAGGACTCTTCACATCACGGCTTCACTCTTCTCTGCTCAGCATCCAATGTAAATGCCTTGAAGAAAGAGGAAAAATTCAAAATGTTAGCGAATTCAATAAGGAAATACAGCGTAAGAATTATACGAGTAAATTTTCCAAAGATTTGCAAGGAGAATATTATTATTCAATCTTTGGATGGCACAGAGATCATTAAATTTGTCTTTCAAGCATGCAATCGAATAAAATAATTGAAATTTATAGATCATGAAAGTATCCTGTTTAATTGAAGACAAAAGTCACTAGATTCACCACAACCTTTGGCAAGTTCTGGTCTTATGAATAAAATTAGTTGAAAATATTAATAATTTGATCTTTGCAATGAAGAATAACTGCTTCAATTCACTTTCATTTGCTTTATGAATTCAACATTTATCATATATTTTCCATTGCAAGTTATTCTGTCTTTTTGGCCATTAATGTCCTAAAGTAATACTAACAGACTGTTCACAAAGAAATAAATTACAACTACTTTTAAATATAATTGGAAGTTAATTCATATAACAATTTCAAGTTGCCCTGAATCTCTAGTTATTATTTAACCAAGTAAATTGTCGGTCCTTTTTATTCAACTTCACAAAAATGGAAGAAATTGATTTCTCGCATAATTTCATGTTGAATAAGACAATACTTTAACATTTTTAAAAGTATTTCATCTTTAACTGTCAAAGAAATCTTCAGAACATCAAGTAAATGAAGAAAAAGAAAAGGCTTACAATTTGCTTGAAGTAAAGTCCTCAGAATGGCGAGATTCAGTTTATGTGGTAAAAATTAACTATTGCTTTGGATTCAGTGTCATTTCTCTATCTCCTGTCCTTTATTACACTACCTTTTTGAACTTGATGTGCTTGCAGTTGGTGACTTTATGGCCATTACTTCTGTTTTGCATTCCACATCATGCATTTGTGATGCCAACAAGAGGAACTCCCTTTTTTGTTTCAAAGGTTTAAGAATATAAAAATTAATAAAATAAAAAATTAAAGAAATAAATATACATGGATTTTAAGATAAATCATAAACACAATTTTTGAATTTATTTCCAATCCAGCCTATATCCACAATTACATGGCTATGACACAATATATAAGGTGAAGGAGATAACAATGCTATTTAAATTATAGATTTTTCACTATTAACTGTGAATGCAAAAACATTACAAATTTCCTTTTAAAAAGCTTAAGATGCTGGAAAAATACTTTTCTGATAAATGTTATTGGTACAATATGACGAAATGCAATTTCATTAAAATTGGTTAACTGGTGACCCTATAAATAACCATCAGAAGAGTGATTTAGCCTCACCCAAACTAATCCCCGTTCACATAATACTTGCTCGAAAATACTCTAAATTAGTTTTATTTTCCCATTCTTAGCTTGTTCCCAAAATCCTTCAATCTATCTTATTTTAACAGGTTAATGCACCAAAATTTCTTATTAAAAATATAGAAAGAACACTATTAATGTTTGAGAAGCTATGAAGAAAAAATAAATTGAAGTAAACATGGTTCCGTATTCCTAAGACTGGCATTCGCTTGAGTTTTGGAGATAATTCGTATTTAGTTACGTTCCCCGATAAGATAATATTTTATTTCATAATATATTTAACGTAAGCATACATGTTGGCAAAAGGATTGATTAAATACGAAATCCAACACTCCTTTGGAATTTTAGTTTAATATTAAAGGATTTGGGTTTTCATTTAATTAATATTTCTCTTGTTCGTACAAACTATACATCTTTTTTACTCCACATTTCACCGGAAATAATCTGCTATGATCGTGTTGTCATATTCAGGAATAGAATTTAGTGAAGTATTATAACAATAATCTAATATTTATCAGATAGGCCGAGCAATTGATCCCGTAGGTAGTCATACTAGATAAAGGTACAAGAACAAATATTTTGACTTTCAAACCTTGCGAGACAAAAAGTTCCTACAGGTCTCATCACTAAAAGTTAATTTTCCAATAATAACCATTCATTAACCACAAAACTGAGAATTGGTATCATTCCTTATAAACTAAAAAAACATTGATAATACCTATAAACCAAGAGAATGATATTACAAAATCCAGTCAACTACAGGCCCATATATCTCCATATTATTCGAAAATATGAGAGGTCATCTAATAATTTTTTTGGAAACACCTCTATTCATCAAAACATGCTTTTAGAGAAAACATGTCCACTACATCAGCCACGTTTCAAATTATATCACAAGTATACTCTTCCCTTGGCCAAAATAACAAAGCTCTAGGTATGTTCTATGATATTAATAAAGCTTTTGATGCAGTTGTTCACAAACTATTATTCAACATACTACCCACTTTGGGAATTAGGGGAAATTCTTTTAATTGGGTAATATCCTTCATAGCTAAAAGAATTAGGGTGACCAGATTTTGATTTTTTGAAAGAAGGATGAATGGTTCAAAAAATGTGTGTGGGATGGTGAATCAGCCTTGTGGGCTATTATCATTGTAACCTTCCTTGAACAACACAGCACACTCATTATCATGAAAGGTTCCCACAAATACTAATGAAAAAAGAAAAATAAAATTTGTTGTGAAAATAATTTTTATTAGGAATTTATAGCCAAAGTATTTCTTATATATATATATATATATATATATATATATATATATATATATATATATATATATATATATATATATATATATTTACCACTTCTGAATTAAAGCAAAAACAAAAGAAATATTTAAAGCAAATAGATGTTTAATTAAATTATTTAATCATACTTTTATGAGCTGCTGCTCTTTCTTCAGCAATTCCTCATAATTAATTATCCTGTCAAAGGACTCAATGCATAACAAATGTTTAAAATTATATTTTATTAATAAAAGACCTTTAACTGATTCAACCGCCAAGTGAATCCTTTCATCATTCCATTGAGCATTCATTAAACTAAAAATACACTCAAGGATTGCATTGAGAGGTGGAATTGCAAAATACAAACTGGAAAATCTTCAGCATCTCTTGAGTTCTCTTCTGAATTAGATACTCTTTGAAAAAAATCAAACCATTTTTCATATGTAAACTTTTCCTCAAACTCTTTACACGATTCCTTACCTTGCAGAAATGCTTTCATATTATTTGATTGATTCAAGCCTTTAGAATCATCAATTACAACATTTTTGGTTAATACAGTAAATTCCAAAAAATTTGTTATATCTACCCACTGTGATATATTTCACAATTTTACACTTTTAAAAACTTTATAATCTAAGAATTGAGTCTCATAAATTTATATAAAATTTTTTTATATCCAATGCATTCATTGAGAAGGTCAGAATGTTTATTTAATACTGCTTTGACCCCTATTAGAAAACATTTTACTAATTCCTCTAAATAAATGACTTACTTAACCACATTTATTATACTTATAATTTCAATTATTGAATTTCACTCACTTTCCATGTGTTTTATATTTAAATGAAACGAACTAACGCATGCAAAAAATAATAAGTAGGTACATTTCATTTAATGGATTCTCAAAAAATATTTTTAACATAGTGGAAGCTTTTTCAGGTAAAAGAAAATAAGATTTTAATGACTCATACATTAAAAGTTTGTTATAATCCACAGATACAAAGTTAGGTACAAAATTTTTTCAAGCTTTCTGTTTTAATGGTGAATATTGAAAAATGACTTTAGATTTAGACCAATGGTTTTGATTCAATGTCTATTGGCCAGGAATCAATTGCATGTTTAAGACAATTATTTAAGATATGGGCAATCAACTGCCCAAGTTCTGCAGACAAGGGTGTGATAATATTGTTTTTTGCATTTCTGTTCATGCTGCCAAAATTGGCATAGCATGTGTCTGCTCCAAATGCAATAAATATCTCTGTCCAACCATAGGTTTTTTATGCATTTAATATAAGCTGACTTAAAGTTTCTGCTGATTCATTTGAAATAGATTTTCAGATCCTCGTTAAATTTACATGTTCGTTTTGAGGCATTTAAGAAAGGATAAATCTTAAAAATATTTTATATGGTAAATTAAAATATGAGATTCAACATAATTCAAGAAAATATTTTATAAACTGAAATTCATGTAATTGTTAATCATCACAAGTGGTTCCACGAATTCATTCATGGAAACATGTTTAGCAATGATGGTTGTGATAAATTCTACAGTTGCAGGCGCTAATTTGAGGAATTTTTCCATATTCATAAATGAGAAGATATGTATATTTACACTTTAATATTTTTTAATTCAACCATGGTTTCGACATGTTAAAACATCATCTTCAGGGTAAAGACTGGGGAGATTAGCGCTGTATATATATATATATATATATATATATATATATATATATATATATATATATATATATATATATATGGATGTCAACAAGGTGTTGGGATGAGGAAACCCAGTGAACACTCACCAATCAGACGACTTCAGGTTGGCGAGACACCAGGGATGTCGAAGCGACACACGTAAAAGAACACAAAAACATCACAAACGTATATATATATATATATATATATATATATATATATATATATATATATATATATATATATACACCTCTTTTATTTAAGGAAATTAAGAGTTTCCAAACATTAAGAAAATCAGTACGTGACTACTTAATTGAAAAATGTTTTTATACAATTAATGAATATATTAATCTATAACTTTCAATGGTATTCAGATCATATAAGAGCTAGGGAGAGAAAAAGATGGTATTTAATTGTTGCTTGCCGAGAGAACCATCTTAGCAATCGATGTAAACATAATGTGCGATGTTTTGAATTTCCTCGAATGTTTATCTCCAAAACTATAACTCTTAATTAGGTGGTCTCCTGAACATCTTTGTGATAAATGGATTCCTCTAACTGAATACATATTTTAATTTATATCTTACAGATCATATAAGAGATAGAGAGAGAAAATATGGTATTTAATTGTTGCTTGATGGATGCCATTTAATGAGAAATGAGTATAAGCTTATTAAAGTATTTATGTTAAATGGAAGTTCTAATTAATGGATACAGTTTAAAATCACAATTGGGAAATAAATTTTAATAAGGACCACTCCTAATTAATTTAATTTAAATCCATAAAGTGGTTTAAGAGAGGAAAGTTACGACTGATGGACACAAATTGCACATAAGGCATTCGGCTACTACAGCTTGGCTGGTGAAGAATGCCTAAAAAGAGAAGTACAAGAAGAAACCAGTACTTTTAGAAAGAAAAGAAAGCATTATATTTAATTCATACACTTGTTTTGCAAAGTACAAGTTATAGAGTGTAATTTCAATATCTAAAATACGGCAATAAAAAAATTTAGATTAAGAAAATCCAACCGGTATCTTGCAATGCTCATTAGAATTATTTTTTAGCCTTAGAACAGTTCTGATGTGATAGTGAAGGGAGCTGGAAAGTAAGCCAAAAGTCTCAAACCTGATTTCAAAGGAAAAGTTGAAACATTTATCTGACAAGCTTTCTGAGGATGAGAGCTTGACAGACAAAAGGAGGCATTATGATGTGACACTCTGTAATGCTTCTTTGGACGTAATTATAAGATAGCTGCAAGCACAATTATTTTCTGGAATGAAATATTTTTTCCAAAGATTTTAACTATAAAAATCATCAAAATACGAACTAGTAACAATTTTTCTGGCTAAAGCGATGTTTTTATAATTCATAGCATAAATAATTTTAATATAGTAGACTAAAAAGTAAATAATAAATAGAAATTGCTTTAAGAAAAACAGCTTGACTTAGCAAACTCAAAAGGAAAAAATAAATTTGTTTGATTGATCAAAAGCAGTTATATATCGATTTGATAATGTTATTTTTAAGAGTGGTATTAAATTCTGTAGACCAATGTAGAGTTAAAATATGGATAACTTATATAGTTTAGAGAAAAGTTCCATGATTTTACTTTAGATATGGTGAACTTTTTAATAAGCAAACTGCACAACTTTCCTCTGGACCATCTAAGCTAGCATTTCACAATCTGGATGGTAACACTCCCCAGTGGGCATTTTTTAACTTCAAGGGATGATAAACCTTAAGGGAGGAGGGGGCTGTGCATGGAAAACTTTTCTGTGCAGTTAAAACATTTTTATTTAATGCATAGTCGCATCTCTACCAACTCAGGTATGTGAAAGTGAACAAGCCACAATTTATGATTGCTCTTAATTACCTAATTCATTGCACTCATCATAGAAATGTAAATACAGTGCGACCTCAAAAATGATTTGTACCAGGGCATTACTGTCTCTGTTATTTTGTGTATATATATATATCTTCTGCAGGCCATGCAGCGTCTCTGCCTTTGCTGGGATGCCGTTTCACCTTCGGCAATCAAAAATTGTTTCGCTAAGGAAGGATTTTGCCAAGCGGAATCCGATAGTGAAGAAGGAGTGGCCCCAGAGGATGAATATTGGGAAGAACTGCAGGATAGGTTTGCTATACGAAGCATATCTTTCGATGACTTTGTTGATGTGGATGAAAATATAATGACGTGTTCCGTTGAAAGCGAGGGGGACGAAAGAGTGGGAGTTGAAAGCGAGGGGGAAGGAGCGGGAATAACCTCCATGGATACTGAAGAGGACAATGAGGAGGAGGAGGAGGTTGTGAGACCCAAGTTCCGTGAAGTGAGTGCTGCTTTAGACAAGATAGAAGCATTCTTACTCTCTGCTGAGGGATGCTCCAAGAATGCCATGAGCGCATTCAGGGAAGTGGAAAGGGCGGTTCTTCGAGAGGGAAGAAATAATTTAAAGCAAAAGACGATTGATTCGTTTTTTACAAAAAAATGATTTTTTTGTTTTAAAAATAAAAATTATTTTAAAAAGATTTTCTCAAATTATTATGTCTGCTTCCTGAATCTAGTTGATAGGACCGGAGTCTATTGCTGAGGATGGAGTCGCCAAATTAGATCACAGCCATATTTTATTATAAGATCTGGATGTTAGCTCCAAGTTTCTACAAAACGTAAAGGTAACACATTGAACATCAATATTCCTGCGAATTATGCGTAAATTCTAACGTGACATTTTGTCGAGAAAAGGCATCATCGCTGCATTTCAGTAAAGGTTTTTACATAGTTTCTTCTTAAAACATGGTGGCAAACAATACGGGAATTGTAGGGGAAATTTAAATGGTACGAGAAATGTATGGAATTTGTCATTTAGATACGGGAAATGTTACGTGGCAGATTATTTTCAATGTCTTTTGCGGCATCTTTGACTTATCCTTCGAGCCGAAATCGCTTTCAGCCGCGCCGAGGAGTCACAGATAGTCGTGCTCCCTGCGAATAATCTAACAGCCCCTTAAGGTGTGCAGTGCCGCAATACCCTCCGAGCAACGAACTCCTTATTAACGAACAGGTGAACAATTGGGTCCCTTGACATTCGTTAATGGGAGGTTCTACTGTATCTTCAAACGTCTTTCCACCGGTTGCATCCCTAGAACCAATTCCTGTCCAAGAATTTAACATTTCTTCCACTGGAACTTAATTCAAGTGAAATAACTATATTTTAAAAGTGATTCCATTGACTGTTTATTATGATTACTTGATAATAAATTAGAAGTCGCCAAATTTGTTGGTTTGTGCAATATAAACTTATACTTCCCTAATACCAAATTTTGAATAAACAATCTAACCACTGAAATTAGCTGAATGTGCTAATTTTTACAACCGAAATATTTTATGTAAAAGGTTAAATAATTATGTTTATTTATTACAGGATTCATTTATTGTTGAGCGCCATTAAGATATGCATGACAATGCATGTTCATATTTGTTTACTTATTTACTCTTTACGTTCAGATGTTTTGTTATTTACTTTTTAAGATATATAATTGCATATTACCTATTAAAATGGTAACATGATAAAGAATCAGAATTGATTGCTTGACATATTTGTCTATAACTTTTTGCAATAGTAACATTTTTCGAGTTTTATTATTTACTTTGATAAAAATTTTGGACAACATTATTTTGGTTACCCACGAAGAATACTTCTGTTATCATTTGTTGTAGGATTCTTTTTGGTATAAGTGAATTCAACATCTATTAAGGAACATATTTAGTGCTTTTGGGATAATTGCAAAGAAGGTAAGATACTGTACTTACTAAATTTTCGGTCATTGATACTCAACAATAAAGCTCAATATAAAAAAATATTCAAATCTGAATAATTAACCCTTAAATTCTATAACAATCTCATTTTAATTTTTATTATATTCCCCAAATAAATGATTCAAATAAGAAACCATGCCTAAAAGAAGCGGAAGATTATTCTCAGACTTAAATAAGATCAATTCCAAATGAATGGTTCTTATCAGAGCAGCAGAAAATGTTGATCAAAGAAAAAAAGACTTGAAGAGCAAAGAGTGAGGTAGGAAAATGTCAGAGCAACAAAAACTACTGACCAAAGGAATTTAAGACATGAAGAAGAAAGAAAGTGAAAGATATCACAGAAGGTACAATAAGAAAACTTCTATAACATTTCATTAATTTCAACCAAAATATAATCTTTAACTTCTTCCTCCCTTAAATACCAATATGCACACTTTGCTTTCTCTTCAACTGAACATTTGTATGGATCAATTAAGTCAATTATACTTATTAGATTATAATAACACTTTCCATGTCATACCATTACTCTTTTTTCACCAAATTCGATTTCAAAGTCCGGAAACTCATTTTTTTTTCATAGATTTGACTTTAAAATATTCACGTGACAAATTAGACCCACAAAATCAGCCTTTGCTTGGGATAACATATGGTTAAGCTAAATTTGAATATATCTTCAAACGTGTTTCCACTGGTTGTATCTCTAGAGCTTGTAATTCCTGCCCAAGGTTTTTAATGTTTTTGAGATTCATGACAACCTAATATGATGCAGTTTCTTTCACTGGAAATCAATTTGAGTGAAAAAACTATATTTTAAAAAAGATTCCATCAATTGTTTATTATAATTATTTGATAAAAAATACAGTCACCAAAAATGTTGATCAAGGATACGGAAAAATGTATTTATTTGGGCAAAAGATGGGAAGACAAGAAATGTTGCATACCATTAAGCACTACAATAAAAATTAACCTGGTTTCGTTACTTGGTTTTATTCTCAATATTTTTCATCTAGGCTTAAAAACCCGAGCAACATCGGGTAATTTCAGCTAGTATGGAAATTATTCTACACTAAACCATGTGTTAATCTGGCAGAAAAGGTAAATGCCCCCAGAACCAAACCCAGGCTTGTACCATTTACTATTATCTGCCTAAAATTTTAAGATGTTACTCCGAGAATTGGTGAAAATTTTATCATAATGAACTTTTCTCAGATCAGCCTTGAATTTTGCACTTGAAAATTCATGTTTAGGCATATACTTACTGAACTCATTTGTTATTTTGCCTTACTTAAAAATTATCATAAGCTTCTTAAAAAATTGTAATTGTAATCCTTCATATGGCAAATGAATCAGAACTTTATCTCCAAAGACTAGATAGCATGGATTTAGTATTTTACAGGCACAAGAACCAGATTAGGCAACACTAAGAAGTGAGAAAAGGTTATCCACACTCTCCATTACTATTTAATATTTATGCTATGAAGAGATGCTAGTTAAATTTCATCTAATTTGGAAATGACCAAATTTTCCAGCCTATAAATGGCTTTAAAACAAAACATTCAGACTGCAGCCATGCCTCCCTATATATGTACATGAACATCTTGTAATATAAGAAATATATGATGAAGTGGGCAGTTTTAAAAATGATTCTACAAAAACCATCAGCAAAAACTGCTATCTATATGATCTGAAGCAAATATCTTCTGCTGATGCTGTGGGTAGGGTCAGATGTTTTTGCAGATATGGATAAATAATAATATTTTATACTAGTAGAAGGTGCTTGCATACTGCAAGCATTTCATCTCACCTTGAAAAACATTAATTTTTCAGACAGATATTCCATCATTACAAATATTCAATTAATTCTAAAGATTTCATCTCCACAGCAATTTTCATTTTTCCCACGTAAAATTAATAGTTTAAAACAATCCCCAAATGTTGCAATTTTAAACATTTTACACTTTCTCCATTATGGGGTACTAATGCTACACATTTCAGCCAAATTTTAAAGTAGTAGCACTTCTAGAAGTAAAATAATATTTTTCTAATTGTTTAAAATTTAAACATTTTTAACGGTGGTCGCAATATATATATGGAGAGATTGAAATGTTTATTTGTGCAAATGCACTGTTCTGTAAATAATTTGAAAATTGCAGCTTCCTAGCTCATCCCGTTGTACCTAAAAGATTATTAAACTTTAATGTTCAAATGGGGTTGAAACAACCCCTAAAAATTATCAATTTTAAAATTTTCGATTTTTATAGTTGGTTATGAGAAATGTTCTATAATCTTTCAGAATTTCAGCTTCCTAAACTTATTAGATTGGTCTACACACTGGATTACTTTTTCCCATGCTAACTTATGGGAGATATTCCGGGGTCTCTGGAGTCGAACCCAAGACACTGTAAGCAAAATAATAATTCCTAATAGATATTGCGGCCATCTAGCAACACTGAAAATTTCATTTTTCTAGCTTACCGGCAAGTGCCCATAATTAATTTACAAAATTGGCGCAATGCTTTTCTTATGGGAAAAAACGCAACTTTAGGAATTTCTGGAGTCGAACTCATGTCACTTAGGTAAGAAGTCTCATTTTATCTGTAAATTTCTCCATCATATCTACAAAAACTAAAACTTTCAGCTCTCTAGTTCTTGTAGTTTGGGCTGGACATTAGTATCCTCCTGTTATATCCTCCTCCTCTGTAAGGAACGACTATATATAATGATACTAGTAGTTGGTGCTTGCATACTGCAAGCATTTCATCTCAACATAAAAAAACATTCATTATTCATCATTACACATATATTTTTAATTCTAAATATTTCACCTGCGCAGCGACTTTTGTTTTTCCCACATGTAAAAATAATAGTTTAAAACAATCCCCAAATGCTGCAATTTTAAAAAAATTACACTTTCTTCATTATGGGGTACTGATGCTACACATTTTAGCCAAATTTAAAAGTTGTAGCACTTATAGAAGTAAAATAATAATTTTCTAATTGTTTAAATTTAAATAATTATTAACGGCCGCCGCAATTCATATATGGTAAAATTGAAATGTTTATTTATGCAAATTCACTACTCTGTAAATAATTTGAAAATTTCAGCTTCCTAACTCATCCCGTAGTACCTAAACAGTTATCTGTTTAAAATTTAAAAATTTTTAACTGCCAAACAAATTAAAATATCAAAATTTGTATAATCCCTATTTCGTTTTTTTAAGAATTCTACTTATAAAAAAAATTTCAACTCTGTAGCACATGCGGAAATACATAATCCTCGAAAATTTGTTTAAACAATTGCGAATTTTTAGCGGCCGCATTGTTGCACTTTTTCAAGATTTTCGTTTTTTCTAGTCAGTTTTGCACAAAATCCTATCTATGAAAAAAATTTCGAATCTCCAGCACGTCTGGAAGTGCCTAAACATTAGTATCCTCCTATATCCTCCTCCTCTGTAAGAGTCGTCGATATATAATGATGCTATACATACATACATTATGATATTGGACAAGTCAATGAAGTACAATTATTGTAAATAGAACATTAATAAAATAAATATCTTCATTTTTCCACAGTTGCAGAGGTAGGCAAAAATCCTTAATTTTGTAAAGCATGTTCTCAATTATTAAATCCCATAAGCCAGTAGACCTGGTGTGGGGTCTGCGAGATCCACTTGATTTTGTTTCTTAAATGAAAACTAGATGCCAACATTTGCATTGCTACCACATTCAGTCTCCCCTCCCCCACCACTATTCTGCTTCAGTTTTATCTGGAAGAATAAGCTCAATCGTTGCATGTGTAGAATTGCTAGGCATCAGGCCCTGTGCAAGCATTCACATCATAGGTTTTTATTATATGTAATGTATTTTGCACATCTGATGATGATTTTCCGGATTTCTTACTCTTATCATTACATTATTCATCAGCATGCACTCTGCTGTAATATAATGAACATGCAACATATTATGGGAATCTGCATGAAAATTGTGAACTCTATTTGAGGAAGAAGCCTTCAGAGGTCTAATCCTGGAGAGCTCTAGTATGATGCAGATGTCTGTTGGTTAAGCAGGACAAATTTTTACAAAGGTTCAGGGACTTACTGCAGGAAGTTAAGGAGTTCTTAGTGTGAAGTGGCAAGGAGTATATTCAGTTTGATGGTCACGAATGGTTGATTGATTTGGCTTTTCTTGTGGACATTACCGAACAACTCATTGAACTCAACTTGCAATTGCAAAGAAAATCCAAAATGATTGCTTAAATGGTTGGCTATGTTAAGTTTTTCAAAAACAAATTGAAGTTATTATCTTCCCAGTTGAGAAATAATGAACTGGGGAATTCTTCAAATAAGGCTTACAAATCACTAAAGGAAAACGGTGCATTCGAGAAAAAGAAAATATTTTGAGCAAATAGCTCTTTGTTCTGAATTATAAAGGTGCTTTCAAGAATTTACAAGACTGGAATCAGTCGTTATGTTAATATACTGCCTGTTTGGCATTGTTAATAAGGAAAATGTGGCAACAAGGATTAAAATCTTATTTTTGCTAGATTCATCTACTGTCAAAAATGAGGTTTTTCTTCTTAAAAGTAACAGCTGAAAGCAGAGAGTTCTGGAAGTTGATTTCTGGAACCTGATGAGTGACGAAAAGTATCAAAATCTCAGAAAAGTGGCTATCTACTTAATATCCTTCTTTACTTCTACTTACCTATGCAAGTCTTCCTTCTCGGCGATGAATATCATCAGGTCAAAGTATCACTCCTGCCTCACAGATGACCACTTAAACTCATGTTTAAGATAATCAGTTAGCAATTAGGTACACACCGAAATTCACAAACTTAGTCAACTCAATCCAGTACAAGTCTACTTAATCTTATTAATTAAACGTGTGTTGAATTGGGGTATTGTGGGTACCCCATTTGAGATTATTGGAAAGGGGTATTTCTAAAAATTGATTCAATAAATGGTGTATTGAATTGAAGACATAAAAAACAATGAAGTAATAATCCCTGTCATAACAAAGTTAATAAATAATAGTATAATTGTTAATCTTATTTGCATTCATTCTTTGTTCCTGTTTGTTTTGTTGTTTATATTGATTTAGTAATTTTTTTGTTTATAAAACCACTGTAATAGGCTTAATGGCAGCTGTTTTTGGATTTTTAAAATAAATAAATAAGAAGTGGAATAGTACTACATTGCATGAAAATAGCAATAGTAAATACATAAAGAAGGAAAATACAATGACTTAAATAATTAGAGACCAATATCTATGTTGCCTACACTTGCTAACATAGTAGAAAAATATCTTGCAAATTATTTAACCAGTTATTTAGAAAAAAATAAAATTATCTCAAAGAAACAGTATGGCTTTCAAAAAAATAAAGATACAAGGGATGCACTGAAAAATTTTACTGAAATAATAAATAAAAATAGCAAGTTCCCATAACCGGGTAAAAGGTAAACAAAGCACTGGTAGTAGCACTGTTGATGGTCAGAAAGTGACAAGAAATGGAATTAAAATGTAAAATGCTACCAGTATGCAGCATATGCCTACTCAGTCCCCTGGGTTGGGTAAGTTTGGTTAAGTGGTATTCCTTCACAGGTTCACTGTGGCTCCTACCTCAGGTGAGGTTGTGTTCATCTTCTGTGTATGTAAGCAACTAGAGCAAGTGAGATATTATAAATAACTCTGTGTTACAATTTATGGAAATTTTAAATTTGACATATATATATATATATATATATATATATATATATATATATATATATATATATATATATAAGGAAACTAAACAATAAATAAGAAAAATGTTGCTCCAATTTTATAATCTGAAAATTTTAATACCATTGAGCATAAAAAGGGTTATTTTGCATTGTTTGAATCTATACTTCAGTATAGAATTACTGTTTTTAAATGTGCAAATAAATGTTTTAAGAAAATATTAATGAATAAACAAGAGAGAATAGTTAAAATGACTGATTTAAGGTACATGCACAAAAACAAGAAAGACTGCTCTAATGCTTCGCTAAAAGTTTCTCAAAAATCTTGATATTCAACCTGTTGATGCTAAAAATAAATATTTTTAAATAATTGTTTATTACTTTTCCTCTAGACAAAATATTAAAAACTGATATGCATGAAATGACTAGAAGAGATATATTATATTATGAAATACCTACCTAAATATAATAATACTAATGCCAAAAAAGATTTAATGTAATAATCCTAAAATTGATGAATGAATTACCATTACATTTAAGGTCTCTAATGATCATATCAGAGGCGAAAAAATATAGACAATGATTCTACCAAACTCTTGGCAATGATAATCCATAACAAATAATGTTCCTTGTAAGCATTAAATAATCTATATTGTATACTATTTGTTAGAAGTTTTGTTTGTGAACCCCAGTGGCAGCCGGTGGTTATTTCAACTGGTAGGGCCAACATATGTTAAAAAAACCTAAATTTATAATACAAAAAGTATTTAATTTTTTATTTACCGAAAAATGTACTGTAGTGAGTAGATAAAAATGTGTCTTGCAGCTAAAATGAGCAGTAAACAAAGTCTATTCTGCGATCTTTCTTGTTAGAAAATAAATCAATAACTTTTCTGATGAAGCTATCTATGTTATTTACACAAGTTTTTTCACATAAATTCCTGTTTTTTGAAGGGATATTTCTGCTAATAATTGTAAGTTTTTATTTATTGTAATTATTATTGAGTTTTTATTTATCTTAATTCATCTAAGATTATTCTAAAAACCGTTTTCCCTATGAAAAGGCCATTGAAAACCTCGTTGGTGATCAACAGTTTCACTCCTACTAGTATCTAAAACTGAATTACTCGGAACTAGCAGTATATTTTCATTGATTTTAAGCAATATGAATGGATGTCATTATTATCATTAATGAAACAAAAGATACTATCAAACTTCTTACTACTTATATACCAAACATTCTTACACTTGACACCGAGTTCTCTACTTGCCTGCCATTCTCTCAACTGTAAAAAAATTAAAGGTTAAATATCGAGAGCCCCACATCACTCAACAGCTGGTAGACACTTTTGCAACTTTTTACGCCCATGCAAGCAGAAAGGTTATCATAATTATATTATAGTTTATTCATATTAAATTATTAACTATATAAAAGTTGGTTATAAAAATTCATTTTTATATATTCACTTGTTTGTTTTTTAAGATGGGTATTATTTCAGAGATTTTAAATGTAGATGGAAAAATTCTTAACTGTCGAGATTGGTTGATGAGGTATAGAACTGACTCAAAAGCATCAACTACTACAAAACTAGAGACTTTATCAAAGCCTGTGCAAGATTTACAGCGAAGGCTTTGAACGATTGATATTAATTCAGTTTTCAGGCAAGGTTGAAGAAAAATTGAGTTTGTATGGTTTTATAGGTTTAAGTGGACATCCAACGAGAGAGAAGAAATGGCTTTGGGGAGATTTGTGAAGTGTTCCTTGAAATATGATGCAATATTTTTGGGATTGGTGATAGTTTTACCCATTGTGTCAGTGAGTTCAATGAGATTTTAAGTGTTTGTCTTTTGGAAGAATTAATAATTTTCCTTCTTTGGATTTCCTGTTAGCATTTAACCTTTCATTATTATAATTTCTTTTAGCATCAGCTAAGAGCTTTCTTACTGCTTTTTAAGGAGCTTATAGTCATAGATAGAAATGTTATGATTTGGTTGCTTTATGAGCTCAGATTTTTGAGAAGAGCAGAGACTGCACATGTATATTGTTAGTGATCCAATTTATTTTTACAAATTTGTTGGAAGTATTCTTGCATGTAAGAGGGAGTGCACAATTAAAATACTATAGGAATTAACTATAAAAATATTGGAAGCTATCATCAAAGCAATTGGCATAATATACATCTTGCAAACTTTCAAACTGTAGCTTACACATGAAATATAGCAAATTCCATTCCGTAAAATAGCATTTAGTACAAGTGGTAGCTGGAGAGGAAAGCTTAATAGTAAAATCAGACTGAATGGGAAAATGATCAGATAAGTCAGAATCTAATACTGAAGTTTTAACCAGATTCATGTAAAAGGTTGATATTATATTATCAAGCAAAGATTTAGAATTATGTGTTACTCGCGTGGGTTCAGAATTAATAGTGGTTGATAAATTTAATATTTGCAATAAATACAAAGTTCCTTTTCAGCATCACTATCATTTGAGCATATTGCTACTGAAATCCACGGTGATTATAATGGAGACATTGAGATGAATGTTAAGCAGTTCATCAAGGAGATAACAAAGTTTCTCTAAAAATACTTGAAAGTTTCCAGGTGGAAATCTGTAAAGAGAATTGATGTACAGAAGCTTATTATTATTAAGTAAAAATCAAGTGACACAGCATTCAAACACTCTTAATTTAATGGTGTATAGGAAAACCTGACAGGTTCTACTTTGTGGATATTTTTTATAAAAGTAATATGTACACCATTTTTTACCATCCTTGTGGACATATGCATCAGCTGTGCTAGAGTTTAACTAGTGTTCACAAACAGACTATATCAGATAGGTAGAGGAAGTACTCTCAGTATTAAATTTTTTATTCATCTCATTAAGCCGTAAACTATAGTGATAATAATAATATTTATTAATCCATACAATGATATAGGACAAGTAAAATAGTAATTTACAATAGCATATAAAAGCAAAGACAAGAAAACAGAAAGCTATTCATATATCAATATGCAATAGTATATAAGTTAAATTACAATTAGCAAAATAGTTTACAGTAATAATCAGTAAACAAAAATTATTGTAAATCCAAGTGATATATAAAACACAAAATAACTAACAGAAAATAATTATAAATAGCCAAACCAAACTAATATTATTATCAAGGTATTCACTAGTTGAGTAAAACAATTTAGTAAATAGTAAGGCTTTAAATCTAGATTTAAATTATCCAGGCTCTGTAAAGGTCTTCAAATTTTTTGTTTATTATATAGGCAAAGAACAAATGAATTAAGAGTCCATTAAGGCTTTCCTGATTCTAGTCAAAGAAATGTGGAGATTATTAAATCTCCCAGTACCATAATAATGCAAATCGGTTTTTTCAGAATCATGTTTTGTTTAATATACTTAAGTACAGTAAGTATATATATGCAAGGTGTAAGGAGAATATTTAGCCTTCTCAATAAAGGACAGCATGGAATTCTGTAAGTCATTAGCCATTAGACGTAAGACTTTTTTTAGATCCTAAAAATTTAGCTAAATGGGATGCCACAAAAACTATACTATAAATTATATGAGAATGAAATTCGCCATAGTAGCGGCTTAGGAGTACATTAGTGCTGTGTGTCTAGTACATCTCAATTAAAAAACGGAGTCAAGTTTGCTTGCCAGGTTATTAATATGATTTTCCTATGTGATGTGTGGGTCAATTATAATGCTAAGGAACCTGGAACAACCAACTGGACTGGGTTTCCATCCTAGCTACAAGTCAATATTTTCATAATAATTATTTATGTGAGAGAATTGAATCAATTGTGGTTTTTTAGCATTCAACTCTTATTTGCTTTCTCAAATTAATTTCTAAGAAATGTCTGTTATAGTCTAAATTGTTATTCCAAGAGAAAAAAGAAACTTTCCAAATAATGCCACTCTTTCTACCTTTGGGATAAATGAATAAAAATTTCATTTTAGCCTTTCCTGATCAGTTTTGGCCTCGGTTGTTTCCTAAAGCTTCCATCTCCCAAATGACCATTTAAATTCATTTTCCACGTTCTATCAACCTAACTGTAATGCATTCACCATAAAATTAACCACGGAAAAATTACATGGTATACATCAAATAATATCGCCTTATGATTTACAATTAGATATGGTTTCCAATTACTGAAAAGTTTTCTCATATTTGAAACTCAAGGAGCCTGCTCATATTTTCATATCTTTCTGCAAACTCAAACAATATTTAAACTAATCATTCACACTAATGCTGAAACCTTCACTGCTGTCATCTAAAGTACCGTATTTTATATTTCATAGAAACTCGAATAATAGTCTGAATTCTTTATTTTGAGAATGCCATCATAACGACAAAGATAATATCATGCAAATATTGTAGCAACATTTAATAGACGATTCAGATATTTAAACGAATAATTAATAAAGAAAGTTAATGAGAACACAAGTAATAGTTTCCAAGTCCAAATCGTTGTTTGAAAGAAAAAAATGTCGACATCTATTAGCAATCGAAAAAATACTGTTAAGTAATTCGATTAAAAATGCAAATTTATACAGGAACGGAGTCTATTTATTCATCCAAAAATTGAAATAATACCAAAAAATATCAAATTGCAAGACACGGCCGCTTAAAGAAAGGAGAAGAGTATACCGATTAAAGGATGTTTATCTGGACTAAAATATTTTTTACAAAAACGAGGAAAATCATCAAATATGTATGATGTTGTAGACGGAAAGTAGTTAACGAAAGAAAACCACCTGCGAAGAGTAAGTTTTGCTAATACTTGGAAGAACAAGTGAGCGTAGATGGAATCAATAAAATGAATTTTAAAATGGAAAATAACAAGTGTGATAACATTTACACTTTTGCAGATAAGCAAATCCAATTAACGATCCTAAGTTTCAAAATCATCCTTACGTCAAAGCAATGAATGTAAACTTACAACTACTGTCCTCTATAAGGTTTTTATGACAAAAATATTTTTTGCTTGAGTGATAGAAAAATCATTTACCATAACAGAACATGATATAACAATGAAATATTAGTATAATTATACACAAAATAGTAATTAGTGTGATTATCTAACAATAAGCCATTTTTTCGAGATAAGCAGACCAAGTTATTCTGACTTTGAATGAGGAGCTTATATTTTTCAGGAACATTTTTACTCACTGTGCTGAACTATAATCGTAACAACTTCATTACTGTTAAGCATGATTAAAAATCTACGCGCATGCTCTAATGGTTTCCACACTTGGGTTCCGTTCTCTCATGAAATAGGCCTCACCGCTCCCTACCCTCCCTAGCTGGAGCAGCTGAGCGCGGCGGTGGGGTCTATACCTCTGCCAATATGGCGGACGTCGAAACCATTTCACAAACAAAAATTGGAAAAAATTCCAAAATCGTGGTTAATGTCGAAGAAGCCCTGCAAGATATATTCGTGGTTACTTTCGCATACGAAAATAGACTTTTCCAAGGAGTTTTACTCGACTCCTCGAAAAAGTAAGTAGTAAATAGAATGGTTGAATTTCGTTGTCGATGTTACGTGTAACCTTTTGTAATACATCACAGGCAGCATATGATCATACTATTGCCCCAAATGTATGTGTATTAACTCTTCATAGTATTATCTTTTGCATCTATTGTTATCCAACGGTTCTGTGATGATATTCATATCGTATTTACTTGGAATTTATCTTGAGCAATCATTTAATCGTCAGTAGCCATGATGGCAACCACCCATTTTCCAATGTCGATGATTGAAATAATTTTAGTTTTCATTCATGAGAAGTAAAAGGTTTATAAATCCCCTAACTAATATTATAAACGTATGAACAATATGCTGCCGATTAGATGCAGGGTATGCTCTTAAGATTGTTGTAAATATGGTGTTGCTTAATGTATTAAATGTAGTATGCATTTTTTTACCACATTCCTCTAGGTAATATTAGCAAATGGCCTTCAAATGCTTAATCAGAATTTAGTAACTCGTAATTTTAAACTCCTAAATTCACTCCTTTCAAAGTCAGCACAGTTGTATTTAACAATAGTTAATCCGAATATCTAACATTTCACGTATACATTTCTCAAGTGCATATCATAACCTCGGACATTCGTTCATTTTTTGTTGTAAATGTCAAGTATCCTTGTCGTAGTTTCAAATAAATAAATAGCGAAACTTGGCAAGGACGTACTAGTGCAATGCAATTCTCAATTATCTCATCATTTTTCTATGTCATTTGAACTTTTAATGCTACCTTTATATAGTTAAAAAATAATTTTTGGCACCACTTTTTAAATCGTATTCACTCGGAAAGAAGATAATCATCTAAATGGTTGTTCATGGACCACCATTGTGTGATGATATTTAAGAATGACCAATAGAAATTGGAAAAATTATATGTTTTGGTGCACTTTAGTTCAAACATTATTCCCTTCAGCAAAATAATTTCTTATAAATTTCGTCTCGGTAATTCTTAGGTGATTGAGTTAGGTCATCTACTGAAGTATTTCAACTTAATCATAAATATTTGGCCTTCTATTCTAGGCAAAACATTCTATTTAGGTTAAAACACAGTGAATGTCTACATCAACTTGACTACTAACTAGCGAGTGCTATTTTCTTAAATAAAATAAATGGAGCCTGTTATGTAAAGCATAAATATGAAGATATATAATGGAAATTAAACACATTTTAGAAATATCTTTTATCTTATGACATCTGATGGCTTAAGTTTTAGTACTGCATATTGTTACTTTGTAGATTGCTAATAATTGTTTTTGCTAATAATTTAAGTAAATTTATAAACAAATGTTGGTAATAGAAAAAAGTCTACTCGTATTTTTAACTGCATTAATAATCTCCAACTGTTTGTATGGGAAATTTTTTGCATCACATTCTGCTTAATCAAATGTATGGAAGTGCAATAATTCATTATTTTTAAAGATTCATAGTCATGCTAAATTCCTTAGAATTTACAATATTCAGAAATTTGGTACTTTTTGGTTTAAGCGTTTTTGAAAGCTTAATTGGGGTGGTTTGGTGGGTTATGGTTTAGTAGCCAAACCCCAATCCAGCTTTTTAAAAATGCCTGCCCAAATCAACCAAAAAAACGGCCAGTATTTTATTTTTCGATATTTTCAGTTTTTTATGATCTATTTTCCATCCTTTTTTTTTTTCAAGTGAACCGTTTTATTTGGTAATAGTATAGTTGCCTGAAATTTATTTTGATAAAATAACGTTTTTGTAAACTTGATTGATGCAGTTGCTCCTATCTTGTTCCTTTTTCTCTCATATTTAGAGAGAACTCAGTATTCATAATAACATAAAAGGGGGGAAAAATTGAATTGTTTTCCATACATTTTGCGAAAAACGAGTGTATTGCAGAAGCATAACTAGCCACTCGTTTTAAATTGATGAATTATTTCAAAGAAACTTGATTTCTTAAAGTGTGAATCGTAAGTAAGGTAAGGATTTCATGTGGCACATTAGTGAATACTGATATTATTATTCCTTTTCTTTCATTTGAAAACAATTAGCCTTGCTTTTGTGAAGGGTGAGAGTACTGTATTTCAAAATGTATCTATCATCTCCTTTATTTATGGACAAAAGAAGTTCAAATTTTGGTACATCCACATTTAAAAAATAAAGGAAGTTAAGAGAGGTTTTTAATATATTTTAAATCTTAGCTGATCAAATGCATAATCATTTACGTAAAATTCATATTTTGTTGTATAGTAAAATACAGCATAATTTTAACCAAAACTAGTAGTTAACTGTCATTCCTTTTGCAGTGACTTATAGTACCAAAGTAGAAAACTGAAGTACTTGTCAAAATCAGTCGTGTTTGATACAGCAAACAATTCAAAATGTTAATTTAATGGCAAGTAGTTTGTCTTCAAATATTGCCTTGTTTACCATAAAAGGCATTATTTTTTATAATGTTTGTTTAATTAAATCTTAGTGTAACAGATTTGACAAGCAAATTTTAGTTTTTTTTTTCCATTTCAAACAGCATCATACTACAGAGATGAATTTGTTTCAAGTGTGAAAGAAATTGCGACATAATTAGAAGTCAGCTGCAGGCTCACGCTAATCATTCCTCGCACATTTAAATGTCCCTTATCCCTTGTTAGAGGGTCATTTCACTCCCATGGTGACTGTGTCTCTCCTTAAAGAATGGCGCCACGCTTGGCTGCCGCGGCTCGGGAGTTTCCAGGGCGTGGAAAAGAGGGCGAGGAGGACTTATTGTTTGGGGTGAGCCAGCGTTTTGGCCACCTCCAGCATGTTCCAGTGAGTGGAGGTTCCCCTAAAGGTGGAAATGACTCCCTCCCTCCCTTCCACCTCCCACGCCCTGTCCGCCCAACGCCACGCCTGAGAGGTGGACGCACCACTGTTCGCCTGCGCCCCAGACAGGTGCGTCCTTTCTCTGCTCTTGAGTGAGGTCCATTCTGAAGAAAGCTAAGAGGTTCTTTGAATTAATATCCCGCCATTCGATGCATTTCTATGAAATTTACGCGTCATCTCATTAACTTATTGTCCAGTTTCATCTTTAAAATAGATGACAGTTGAGTAATACTGTAATTTATTATTCAGTTGCTGGAGGATATTTCATATTGGCCTGATTATTGAATGTTTTTTCTTTTAAATATAAGCCAAAAAACCATTCCCTCTTAAGTATATTTTATTCAGTCCTGTTTATGCTGCCAAGACTCCAGCTGCCTACTGATTAACTGTGTAATTTGCTTATTCTCCAGAATGTAAATTTTTCGTTGTTTTGTCTGTATTTATATTGGAAATTCAGATTAACCAATGTGATATTTTGAAATTAAAAAATAGGGGATTTTAATTCTCTTAAACTGTTTTTCTTTCCATGGCCTCTTAAATTAGAGGCTCCGTAATCAAACCAATGTAGTAAAATCCAGCATTTGGTTTAGAGTTGATGTTCCGAGTAAAAACATATTGCTATGGTAATTGTTCAATTGTAAATATCTATAAACAAAAAATGTTTTTAAGAAATTATATCAGGTCTTTGTTTGATAAAACTACACACTTTAGTGTTTCATTCATGGTAAATACAACGGACTGAAAGCATAAAAAAAAATTGGTCCTTGGCTCAAGTACAGTAAGTATTGATGATGGGAGAAAGCACATGTATTCTGGTTATATTTAAGAGGCTACGTAACAATTCTGTTGTTCATTTTGATGTTACAATATATCAATGTTATTTTAATTAAGATAGTTAGGTTAGGCTTTCACTCTGCATGAAATTTCCCATGGTTATAAAATAATATTGTAGCACATTACTTATAAGACTCAATAAATTGGCAAACTATGTCTTTCCAATAACCATGAAAAGGTTGGTATAACTAATCTTTTTAGGAGCTTGATAATTTTCTTTTGAGTTACTCATTAAGCATACGCCCAATTATAAAATCCAAAAGAATTGAAGTAAAGTACAGTGCTTAACCTGGAATAAATCTCTGACCTTTCAGTTGCCAGGCAGGTATGCCTGCTTGATAGCTTAGTTGGTCAAAAACAGTTTTACTCCTACTTTTGAATTTTATTATTATGGCTATTTTATCCAAATCTTATTTTGAAATTATTACAAAATTATGGCTGTTTAATTGAATGTAAGCATTGAATTAAGAAGGAACTCTATACTTAATTTATTGTGAAGAAATTTTGTCATTAATTTAGCTTTTATTTGCCAGGTTCTATGCTCCAAATGTCGTAGCATCTGTAATGAAAATAGTGAAAATGTTGACTTCTCTGCAAGAAAAAGAGGAGCTCCTGTATCTGATGTCGGAAGAAAAACTGGAGCTCCTTCCCAAAGTCCTAGACCCCTTTACTCAGCAGAGAACAGAAGGGATGGGATTCGAGCTCCTCTTGAAGGCTCTCCCCTCCATCCAAACAATTCACCAGTTGCCACTAGCAAAATTGAAATCGTAGGAAATTATTGGATAGGGCCCTCGGGAGGGGATGGCGAGGGGGCCCACTCGAGACCTTCTATGGGAGAAGGGGGTGGGGCATGGGGAGCTGCCGGAGGAAAAGTTGATGGCGGGGAGCGCGCGGCTGCTCCTCGACCACCACGCTCCTCTGCAGGCGGAGGAGATCCCCTCCCGGGAGCAGGAACTCCAGGGGAGGATGCAGGGGGAGGTAGAAGGATGGTGCTTAGGAAGAAGAGAAGCGTAGGATCCATGGAGGATTTGTGGGATGAAAGCGTCTTTGAGGATGGAGCGAAAGGGGGAGCTCCCCCTACAGATCCTTCAGGTCGCCCTCATCCCACTACCCCTATTATAAAGATTTCTTTTGGATCCCGTGGGAAGGGGACTGTCTTGGAAATCCCTGCCAGGGTGCGAGGTCCTACACCTGGAAGTCCATGTGATGTGACCGAAGGTGAAGGTGCCGATCCCGAAGGGGTGACAGAGGCCTCTGGCAGAGGAATTGTAGACATGGTGGCAGGGAACACCCCCAATAGGGGAACAGGGGATGCAGGCGCTCGAGCAGCACGTAAAGCTCTGAAGAAAGCCAAGAGGGAGGCCAGGCGACAAAGGGGACCAGCAGGTCTTCCTTCTCCTGCAGGTCGTTCTCCGTCTGCTTTCCTCATGCCACAACAGCCTTATGAAGCGCTACGCCATAGACGTCACAAGCGGAAAGTGAAACACAAAAGGAGGAGAAAGGAGGGGCGTAGGCATAGGGAAGAGGGTAGCGATGAGGGTGCCATTGAGGTCGAGGAGGCTTCGTACACTGCCATTAAAGAGAGATGCCTCACACAGAGGTTGTCGATCAGCCTCCGGAGGCTCAATGCGAATGCATACATGCGCTGTGACTCTGTTCAGCTGTCCTCGGAGCTGCCAGAGCAAGAAGGTGAGGTTGCACGTGGTGCAGTCGGCAAAGGCCTCACGGTGAGAATTAGTAAGAAGGCAATGGACTCGAGCATGTCAGGTGAAGGAGCTTCCAATGGGCCTTGCACCTCATCAGGAGATGTAACTTGGGATGGGGTCGACAAGGCCTCATGTCCGTGGTCACCCAAGGTTAGTTTTTACCATAGCTGATCCTCTCATTTCTGCAACCATTCTACTTTTCTCATCTGGACAATTTTTAAACTTATTATTACTGTATCATAAATGAGAACTATAATCTACAATGAAGTTGATAATTTTTTTTATACTTAGTAGAACAATAGTTGCCTATTTTAAGCAGTTTAAAATTAATAAACAGTATAACCTGTTTTTAATAACACCAAAACTCTCAAAATTAAACATTTTAAGCATAAATTCCTTATTTACTAAATTATTTCTTGCATCAAAATGTTTTCTGGGAACATATTTTCAAGGAAAATTATTTTTATTTCCATCTAAATCCTATAAAATTAATATAAATCTTCCACAAATGATAATAGATATCTTTGATTTTTGCTCTTATAGTAAGTTTTGTGTTGATCGATTTTTTCTTAATTAGCCTGGACAATTTTAACTGAATATTCATTGGCATGTTTCAATTTTATGGAGCCATGCATTGAAAAAGAAGTCTTATAGCTTATATACTACAAGTAGATATGTTTGTTGCGCTTCAAGGATTATTAATTTCACAAATGGGCATTTTTTCGGAAACCAGGAGGAGTCTACCCCCGAAGTGGATGTAATTGGTGGCAATTCTCCATCTTGGCCACCGGCGAACCGGCCGCCACTAATGAGACCAACCAGAGAAAGGTGTGAGAGGAGGAGGAGGAGTGTGCCACAGGGAGGGGAAGGGGGACAGCATCGGAGTCCCCCTGTTTTGGCTGTATGCGGTTCTCCCAGGGAGGTTGACGTGGTCTCTTAGCGACGAGCCCCCCCGCGGGAGGTTCCACCTGCCCGCAGGAGGTCTGCTCGGACAAGAGGCCTGCTGCCTCGTTCAGTAAGTTTAAGGAAATCCTTTGGTAATGACTCTATCTTATATTATTTGAATTGGAGTGTATTCATTGTGCATATTCAAATCAATCTTTTACTGCAAGTCAATTTATTGTTGTTGGGTCAAGTTTGAAATTCAATGTGGTTTGGCAGAAGGCAGAATATTGCATTAATTCTTCTTTCAACATTCATGGTTTTGAAAAAAGACGAACTTTGTATTTTCACAAAAAATACAAAGTTCGTCTTTTTTTCAATATGAGTAAATTCCACAGAGTTGAGCCTGACCTCATTAATGTTATATATATTTTGTTCATTTGCAAGGGCTTTCTGTGTAGTCATATTTAGCGTTTGCAGCATAAACATTTGGCTATTAGTGAAACAGCCCTAGTGAATGTCAAAGGAATGTTTAAAATAATTTATTTCGGTGAAAGTTAGTATCAGTACGCTAACGAGTTTTTTTGCAATATTTCAAAGTTAAGAAGAATAATCTACAGTTTTAATTCTGCTACATAGTATAGTATGTTATTTAAATGTGGTTATTAAAAAAAGTTAAATACGATATATTGAGGAAAATACCAAGTTTCTCTAAATTGTAATGTCCATTTCTTTCAGACATTTGCCTTTATGCACTCTGCCCACTCTCCTCGCCATGTTGGCCGGTGATGTGTGAAGCTTGCTCTGACAGTGTGGATTGATGCAGAAGAGATAAACATCCATTGACCTATGTGTGACACTCGACCATATAGGAAACTAGTGGTGTCAACAGGGGTCAGGGCAAAATATACTCAGCAATTCCTTATTCTCATTAGCAAGTTGCCAGTCCTTAAGCAAATTGGTGTTGCCCCACTAAGGGGGACACTTAGTGCACCAAGAAATGCAGTGTTATGGCGTCGCAAAACTTTCATTAGATTGTGGACCCATAGTGTGAAATATTAAAAAAAAACTTGTGACCTCATTTTAAAGTGATAATTTTTACACGTTAAATGTTTTCTGCAAAAATACAGATGTTTGTACCTCTGGGGCATTGTTTATTTGGGTTAGGTATTCCTGTGCCTCGTGATAACACAGCTACACAGCCACCTGCTGTCCATGCATTTACTTATGGCACAGATGTTATCTAACGAATGATTGGTAAATGTGATGAATTTGAGTGAATGGTTTTTAAAGAAAATAAAGTTCTCTGAATATTATCTTTTGTTATTAAAGTTAAGTAGCATTCTAAAAATATCAAATATTGTTTGAAAATCTTTTGTATTGGCAAATGTATTTTTGTTTTGTTTAAAAATATTTTATTTGCAATTAATTTAATTTTGCTTCCATTCTTTTTTATGTTTTAAATCTGCCATAAAATGCACAAGTATTAACAACTATTACTCATACGGAGTAGAGTAAGCTGGAGAAATTTAGTTTGGCAAGGAAAAGTCTTGGATAGGCATGGTAATCAATGTTTGTACATTGAATAAACTTTCTATTTTCAAGGTTAACAATACTATTAGATCAGAATCTTTGAAGGAAAATAATGACAGCAGGATGATAAAATAAGTGATGCAGCAAGAAGCATAGCGTAAATTAGAAACGTTTCATACAGGAACTGAAATTTCAGTTTTTTTCCAGTAAGCTGGCTGCCCTGATAGTGATGATTCAAATTTGGTATTCCCTTATTGTATCTTTAAAAATTTAACAAGTACCAAACTTAATAAAATTCTATCATGAAGAGTTGAAATTTCAAATTTTAATTGACAGTATTATAGCAGTCCTAGTTAAATGATGTCACCCAGGTATGCTATTTTAGCCATGAAAATCTGCAGTTCTGATTGTTATTACACATATGCCTGTTTATTCTTGAATTTCATTTAAAGTCACCAATGTAGTGTTTAAATGGATGTCTCTATGACACATATGCAATAGAAAATTTGTGATGATTATTTTCTGCGATACTTTGTTTCTTACAACTTCCAAAAATTTATTTTCTCAGATGAATATTTTGCAACTTCAAATGAAAAGTTTTTTGTTTCCAGTCAAGTGGCAGCATAGATGGAATGGTTTTGAATGGTATAATATTTCTATCTTCAACTTTGATATAAATCCTAAATACTCCATTTACTGTGCTGTTTTAGATACATGTACACAGACAGACATTGCTAACACAATAGCTGCATTTCACTTTCTCATACACAAACTATATAAAGAAATAATTGTGACCATGAAAAAAATTCAACATCTTGATAAATATCCACATTTTAAGACTGACCAAAAGACTTTTTCGCCAACCTTCCTGTTTTCTGAGCACACCTCTTGGGACTTAAAATGGATGAATAGAATCTGGAGAAGTAATTTTTATACATGGTAGCATCTGGAACATGAATCTCGTTGAAGTGATCCATAACAATCAACATTAAAGGTTAGTTAATTTTTGTCAATTTGCTCAAAAGTGGCTTGAAGAATTTTCATTAACACATTTGCTGCGGATGGCCTCTTATGAGGCCATGAAATCCTTCCCAAAAATGCAGGTGGCCTCTTAGGGGCATGTGTGCTTTAAGCAGTTCTTTTCTAGATGTGTGCCGGGACAGTCCTTTCACTTGGAATTCATCAGTTGGCATTGAGATGTCAAAGTGTGATCAGCCATTTCTGGTTACTGTATTTTTATGTATTCCTGCGCAGATTTTAATTTTTCTAATCCAACTAATCAAAAAAGTTGTCCATCACCAAAGATGCACGCAAATTTTCCTAACGCAGCAAATGTGTTAAAATTCATCCAGCTTCCCTTCTCTAACAATATTACACAAGCCAGGTCTTAAATAATCATACTGACCAGTGATGTTAAAGTTTCGCAACCAGCTACCATTAAGCTTTTAAAAACTCCTGACGCCATGCAATGAATACCTGGCTTATGCAGCCATCCTCTTAGTTCCTTACTGCTATATCCACTCTAATTTCATCGAATTGCTGAGTAACAGCCTAGAACAATGATCAACAATCCATGTGGCCCTCCATAGCCAGTTCTGCAGCTTGCTGGTGCCTATGTAAACATGAAGTATATCTGGAATTTAAAGTAACCATTCTTAGTTAAAATATGGAGCCTTGTGATATGCTGTTTGGTTGAGATATCTTCATTCCCCTACTCCTGGACTGATCAAGTCACATGCACATGAATGTATTAAAGAAATCTAGTTTTTGGCCTTTAAAAATTTTAATTCCGCTTAAATAATAGCCAAAGATCTATGCCAAAAATTGAATGCTTCCCCAAAATTCAGATTTTAAGAAAAATGATCATTTTTATGGAAGTTACAATACTCCTATAATACCAAGGAAAGTTAAAGATTTGTATTCATTTTGGTGGTTCTATACTTTAAATTGAAGTAATTTTTAACAGATGGAGGGAAGTACTATACGATGTATGCTAGGGCACTTGAATTAGAAGAACCCTAATAGAATCCGCGGTAAAGGAATTATGAATACGGACAGGAAGATAGTCATAGAACCAAAGGATGTAGCACAGATATGGGATGAATACATTAAGGCAGGGGTGTGCAAACTTTTCATGCCGTGCCCCAATTTTTGTTCAAAATAAACTTGGGCCCCCTACCATGGCTGGCAAGATTTTTATCAAGATTTGGAAGGGGTTTTATGTCAATGATAATTTTGAGAAATAGTATGTTACAAAAAATGGTATATTTTATTAAAACTGAAAATAATTCAAGATAAATACACAAAATGAACATTCTGATAGGAATAAAATCAAATATCACTAAATTAATGAAATTATACAGCAATATGAATACAAAAATAAATATCACATTTTAAAATAATAAGAAAAGCACAAAAAAAGAAAAATAACACTTGATTTTTGTATGAATAGATTTAATTCAATGGGATCTGTCGGCTTGTCTCTTACTGGCAATTTCGTCCAATCTTGGCTTAATTGATGAAATCATCACTCTCAATTCTGATTCATGGGGCTCTTACTGACAATTATTTTATTAAATTTATTTGTAAAACAATAAAGAATAAATCCACCGGTTCAAAACTAAACATTGCACATTTCAATAGACGTATTTACATGACGGCCTTCGTTCGACAATGTACTGCAGTATAGTGCGATAACGCGCACTGTAAACTAAGTCATGCAGAATAGTGAGGGGATTCCCAGCATGTTACTCTCGTAAATACAAAAGATTACAGAAATATAACATTGTAAACAAAAAAGATATATGAAATATGAAAAAAGAGCTAAATTTTCTTACAGTTAAAATTAAATCATGGCTATAATCGCGCCTCTCGCATCATTTGTTGTGCTTCCAAATGGGGGCACGCCCCCTAGTTTGCGCACCCCTGCAGTAAGGAACTAAACAATATGCAGACAAAATCAGCCCAAATAGATAGATAATCATCTTTATTCGGGCAAAATTTAGACCTGAAAAGAGGATGAAAAAGAACTTGGGACCAAGCATTATGGAAAGTGAAGAAGAAAAAGCAATACAGGAGCTGATGAAAGGAAAATAACAAGCAGTGATGGAACAGCAGTAGAAGTATTTAACCTTTTGTGCTTGAGTGTGACTCGACAGCAGCTTGCAAGTCAAGCGTAGCTCGGTATGTGTTTTGGAAAGAGATTTGTAAATATTTTTGTGGCATTCTTGCAGTTTCTTACCTCTCAGGAGCCTCCTAAACATAAGATGACATATCACTGTATCATAAAGATTCATAGGTGAATAATAGTGAAAAGGAAAAAAAATCCAAGTGTAAAGGGTTCAAGTCATGGGATCACTAAAAGTGATATCGAAATTAATCAATACGTAAAATGAAAGAAATTTTTTTAAATTAATTATGCAACTCCACAAAGTTAATGGTGAAACATAAATTTTAATCAATAAGATCACTCAGATGAGTGGCCTCAGGAATTTTCTAGAAGTGACAATGAACCCTCTAAAGAAGAAGCCAAAGGCAATGCAGTGTAAAGACAACAGAATGATAAACCAACTATCACACACGTCAAAGATCATTATAAGGATTCTTAATAAATGGCTGAAGAAATACTAGGGAAATATCAAGCGGTTTCAGAAAAGGATGAGGAACCAGAGATGCCATCAATGTAGTGAGAATCATATCAGAAAGGGTGGTAGAATACAGCCAAAAATGTTGTGTATGTCTCATCGAATGGCAGAAGGCCTTTGATAGTATAAATTGGATAATGCTGATGAGGATATTAAAGCATATAGGTGTAGATTGGAAAAACAGGAGACATCAGGAATCTATACATTAATCAAGTTGTGAAGGTCAGATTGGAGAATGCTGACACCAACAGAGTAAATATCGATCGATTAAGACAGGGCTAGTGCCTATATTCATATATATGGAGAAAGACTAATGCAAGAAGCACTAGAAGGCACATAAGATTGGATGAAGGATAAGAACAGTAAAATACATGGATGATCAAGTACTTCTAGCAAGAAAGAAAAATGAATTTCAGAAAATGATAAATAGACAGACAGAAAACAGAATTGAAATGCAGAAAAATCCAAGGTCATGTGAATATCAGATAAAGAAGAAAACTTGTAAAAAGCCACTAGAACAAGTTTCAGAATATAAATACCTTGGAAGTATCATATCGAGAAAAGCAAAACATACTGATGAAATAAGGACTAGAATAGTGAAAGCAAAAGCCAGTTTAAAAAGAAAAACTCTTACTAAAAAATAAAGGAGGATATCTCCAAGACTGATAAAATGCTATGCATGGAGTATAATTTTGTATGTGGCAGAAACATGGATGCTAAGAAAAAATTATATAAAATACTTGGAAATTCATGGAGAGAAAAATCTGATGTGGCCACCAAATGACTTTCTTTATACCTATAATATTTCTAAAAGTCCAAATACGTTAAATGATAATAAATATTTTAAGAAATTGTGAGAAAAATTCGAAGAACAGAAATATAAACAATGCATTATATTGGAAAAGTTGTGGAAAATTAAATTTCCTAAAACTTTTATTCCAATAATATTTTGCATTGATCAAGTATTAAAGCAAATATTTGAAAGAAATAGATAAGTGAGTAAACACTCACTTCCGGTAGACCAATTTTAACCAAAAACTGATCAACTCTTGCCCCTTCAATAAAAATACCAAACAAAATTTCACATTGATCTGATTAATACTTTTTGAGTTAGAGCACCTGCAAATTTCCAATCACACAGATGTCATCGAGAAAATGATCAAAAACATGTTCAGGGGACCTCAAAACATGTATTTCCATGGATATCTTGAAATAGATTTTATTTCATGAAAACAATACTTTCTCCTAAACTACATATGGCAAAAATAAAAATGCTGAAAGGAATAGGAGAAAAGCAAGCAATCATACAGACAATAAGAAAGAGGAAGGTGAACTGGACATTACCTTAGGGGAGAGAGCATGATTAAAGACATGTTAGAAGTAAAACTGGAAGGAAAAAGGAAGAGGTAGGAAAAGGTGACAGTTGATAGATGACTTGAAAGGGAAAGACAGCTATCAAGACAAGAAGACAACTGCAGAAAATAGAAGTATGTGAAGAACTAGGTTTAACCCTCTGATTACCAACGGAGGTCCATTTTGTACCCCACACATTGTTTTATCAAATCGTTTGCACAGTTTGTGTTCAAATTAATTCTCAATTTTTGTATTTTCCTTAAACCTGTTTAGGAGTAAGAATATGAATGAGGTTTTGTTTCACTTCATTTTAAAGCAATAAAAAAATTAAAAAGCTGCTGGAGTCCCCTATTAGAGCATGAATATTCATGTTCGATAAGTTCACGAAGATGGCCAATAAAACCCTTTTTTAATATATTCAAGACAGATTGAGTAAATTCTCTAATAGTATGGCTCCTGAAATTTCCGGATTGGGAGAAAAATAAAAACCATCGTCGCAGAATATTCTTGTTGAAGCGAGAGGAAGAAATGTGCTGAGACCATCTCAAATACAGAGCTAGAAAGGGAAAAACTGAAAGTCTTCAAAACTTTCTATCCAGTTTATAGAACTTGCTGAACAAACATCCTTTGAAGATCAGCGTAAACAGAGTTCAGACTGCAAAAGAGAAAGGTGCCAACTGCCCAGGAAACAAGGATGCAAAAACTGATAACTTCTGATCAAAATGCAGAATGTTGCTGTAAAGTTCATTGCAGCAAAATATTGAAAATGACATGCCAAGATGACTAAATAACACAAAATATGTTTAATGTATTTATTTCTCCTTTTTAATAGTATAAGATTGAATTTATAATTGAATTGAAATTATGAATCTGATTCCATCAAGTTGTTTTATAATTGAAAATAAAAATGTTGCTTGCATTTAATATCTATATATAATCTAATATATAAAATCTCACAAAAAATGTCATATTTAGCAGGATGACTATGACTCGACCAATACACTTGCTTCCTGATGGCGAAAGAGGGAAATGTCCTTCTCTCAGACTCCCTCTGTTAGAGAATAGTTTTGTGTCAACTTTCATCTTTATAAATGGATAGCACAAGCTGCAAAAGAAAACCAACTTTAATCACGCTGGCAACAAAAATTAAAATACTAGAGGAAATGGAACTGAGTATTGTTTCAAAAAACAAGTATTACAGAAAAATATAAAATTATGAAATCGAGTCCAAAATTGTGAAAAATAATGGGACAATTGAATAAGCTGTATCTGCAGGATCGACAATGAAAAGCAAAAGCCTATGAGAGTTAGATTTAGTAAAAGTAAGCTACATATATATTTACATCATTTAACTTCAATTTGAAAATTTTAAACTTGCAGATAATTGAGATCTATCATTCACATCAAATTTGATGTTATGTTAAATTTAATATTAGTCCAAATTGTGCATTTGTGAAGTTAATAATAATAATGTATTTAACACGAACAGGGTTCACTGTATTTGCAAAAGGAATACTCGTTGATGTAACTAAACAAGTCAACATATTAGAATAAATATTTTGCACTTTTCCCAATTTTTCTAGGCATTCTGCCCTAATTAATATTAAGAGTAAATCAGTCAAGTTACAGGAAACTAATCAAAACAAAGAACTGTCATCAGTTGGAGCCAGTGGCAGATTTACATATCTTGCACGCTTAGGCATTTAGAGATTGCGCCCTCCCCATTTCCCCATTTTTCAGTTAAAATAAAACTTTTTTATTCAAATTTATAATTCATAATTTATTCATTTCTAAATAAACATCACATTAACAGTTTTAAATCGTTTTTTACCATAATGAAATAATAAATACAAAATACTATGTAAAACACAAAATATCAACTCCCTAATAGTTTTTGCCCTTAGGCACTCAAACCTATCCCTGCCTGAACCCTTTTACCACGTAAAGTGACTCTACTCACGGCACCTTTCTTTACCATTTACCGTGTTAAGCGACTTTGCTCCATGGCCAAACATATCCAACGCTAGGCTGTGGAATCAAGGATGGGGAAGTATGATCCTTTGCGCAGTAAACATTTTTTGACGGCGATGAGACAAGTTGCTTTACGTGTCGAATGGCAAAAAAAAAGGTGCCAGTGACTAGTGTCACGTTATGTGGTCACAGGGATGAGGTAAATCTGCTATTGGTTGGAACACTTTAAAGTCAATTCAGCCAAGTTCCGAGGAAGCAAATAACATAATTATTACAAGATTGGCTGTGATATTAAGAAAACCAATTGAGAACCAGATGGTCTCATAATGACATGAATTGATGAGACCTGCATCTACAAGCGCATGAAAAGTATTTCTTCAAATGATTTTCTCCATAAGACCAAACACACCCCAAAAGTTCTTTCAACCTACCCACTTTCTCAAAAAGCTCAGCATCTGCAAAATGTTTGTAGATGCTGATTGTCAAGTTTGCATGGATGCAATATGATTAGCCTTTTCTACAAGCTTGAAGATTCTCTAATAAATATTTTATTCTTGGAATACTTAAAACTTGAGCATTTAAATTCAATTCAGTCTACGCCACAGCTTATTCTAATTTAAAATTTAAGTACCTTGCACCTTCTCTGTGAAATTACTCAATTCATGATATGGGCATCCATATTGGCCATTCTGTTGACTGGTCATCTTTATTGTTGACTTCATGAACTGGGTAATGCCAACAGCAATGGCTCATAACAAATTAACTCAAATAGAAAGAAAATTAGAACTACAACATGAAACTAACCCAATCAGATGAAACACTTATTCTGTTGATAAATATGTACAAATAAACATCTACTCGTAAGACTTGCATATAATATCAATATTTAATTTCAGGAAAAAAAACAATTTGTTTTGGTGTGCGTCACAGTCAAGGAAAGGCCATATCCAACAGGGGAAGAAGTCTCCAAGCAGAGTTAAGCCATCTGCATCAAACCTTCTGACAAAATGTCTACGAGGAGGCTGATATCCAGGGTGGGCCTGAAAAGGGCTGGAAACACGACCGTGACACACACCAAAACTGAAGAAAAGCCCAAGGCCACAGAATGCCTCCCATACCCCTCAATGGTATTGGGAAGGATCTTCAGAATATTGGCCAAAAATGGCATAAGAATGACCCTTAAACCGTCCACCAAGATCAGGGGCCTCCTTAGAAAAGTAAAGGATGACATCGGCTGGATGATACCGGATGTTGACTCCATCCCATGTGTGTGGGAAGCACTACATTGGGCAAACAGGGAGAACTATTCAGACCCGCATGAAAGAACATGACTGATGCATCAGATTAAAACAACCGGAAAAATCGGTGGTCGTGGAGCAACTTCCGAACGGCCACAAGATCCGGCTCGATGGCATGAGCCTAGTAACTAGAGGGAATGGATACTGGGACCGATTAGTAGCCATAGAAATAGCCAAAGCCAGCCAATTTCAACTGAGGATGGCTACACTCTCTCGAATACTTGGAAAACAGTCTTCCATCCAATGAGTAATGCCTCAACCAATCAGAGCCCACCAAATGTCCCGACCAATCAGAACCCTCCGAGATTGGGCAGAAATGATATAAATACCATGCACCCCCCAGCATCACCAACTCATCTGACCTGAGGACGCCGACTGCAACACCAGCAAAACGTCATCTTAAAACAGCCGAACAACACGGTGAAATCGAAAGCCATGCAGCCTACAGCAGAATGCCGCGAAAGCCTTCTCACCAAGCTATGATATTTACTTGATCCTTGGTGTGTTTGGTTACTGGGCCTATGCTGCAGCCAGGGCAAAGGCAGAAAGGTATCCAGCATGCCGCCATCCAGACAAAAATGTGTTTTGCCGGCTGGACCAGCAAATGAGGGAGACTGGAAACGTCCTACCATATCTTGGTATCTATTCATTCTAGAGAATTTGTTCCTTATACATTTTGCATAGTTTTGAGGTTTTATACCTATCCCCATTGTCAGTGCACACCATTTTTTTCCACACCCTGTATATATTTTGGGATAGACCATTTTTTTGTTCCCTCATACCTCTTGAACTGATGATTGTGTTGAAATGAATGTTGCATAGATCAAAGATGCATAATTCGTAGATGGTTCTTAGACCAAACTCAATTTCATATCTGTTCCAAAAATTAAACAATTAAGGTTTAAAGTTTCCAAACATCTATGTGTTGTAGATGGTTCTGTTGGCGGGTCTGGGAGCCCAGGATTGACACCTCTGCCTTTATGTGAATAACATAACCGGTGCATAACTGAGATGGCTAAAGCATACTCCTGGCAAGTGGAATGCTATGGTTCGAATCCCTCTCACTTTGGAATTTTTCCTCATGCAAGTCGATATTTTGCTACGCATAAGAATATTTATAAATTCTTTCCAAGTATTATTAAAACCTTTAATGTGCACTTGTCTGATATATTTTTCAGAATAGACCATTTTTTTCAGTGTTTTGGTCATAATAATACTTTATTAAGACATGAGAAATACATACATATATAGGACTTGTCAGAAAAATAGAGTCATTCCAGTGTGTCAATTTGCATAGTAATAAATACAGTTTAATACATATACATTTCTAGTTATATTAGGTTATTTATATTCAAATTGCTTTAGTGATTTGTTACAATAAGTAGATAAGTATTAACATAAGTTGCATTGATTTTTTGAATGCACTCTTCCACACTGTAGGAGGATTTTTGGAGGTAAGATATTGCCTCTTTTTTTAAAATACTAGTATTTGTAATTTTACTGGGAAGAGCATTATATATATTGCTAAAAGGAGTATATAAGGAGTATAGGCTATGGTTGATACAGTGAAGTGTGATGTTGCAAGATGTTTGTCAATTTCTTGTCTTGATAAATAGTTATGTATCCGAGTTTTGATGAAATAAATGGAGATTTTCTTTTACAGATATAGAGGATTCAATAATGATAATACAAGGAAGTGGTCATATTTTGCTTGTAATGAATGTGTTCTTGTCTGAGGTGTTTTTTAAATTTAAATATTTTTCTAATAGCTCTCTTTTGAGAGACAAATAGTCTTGGAAGTTGAGGAGACAAATGCCATAAAATTATGCCATATTTAAGTATCGAGTACAGTAATTTCCCGTTTAACACTGCTCCATACAACCCTGATTCATTATAATGCTCTTTGTTCTCAGACCAATTTATACTTTCACCATACATTTTTGTGAGTGCTCTAACTCAAAAACCAATTACCAGTTCATCACGAAATTTCATATTTAACATTTTTATTATAAGGAAAAGAGCTGATTAGTTATTGGTTAAAATCGGTCCATCAAAAGTGGAGGTTTACTCATCATTTTTAGCATTATTTTCATTTTCTCAAATGTCTCTTATAAGGCTACATTAATGTAAATCTTTGTTATTACATAAGCTGTAGAGAATATTATTCTCTACAAATTTTGTTTGAAACTTTATTTTTTATATATCTCACAAAATTGGACACCTATCGGTGGCATTGGGCACTGATTATAATGGGAGGGTGTATGGAATGTTACAGTGTGAGAAAATGACAAAAAAGCTGCGACAGCTATTATATATATATGCCTAATATATAGTGATGAGTACAGCCTGGGAAACTTTATCTTGTAAAGATCAAATTATAAAGATAGCAGAGTTAATTTTTTTGGCAATGGATTGGATGTGATGAGTACAGTCTAGAGTATTGGTGATATTAAGACCTAAAAATTTGGTTTGAGATGATTATAAGATACTATGATTGTTCATGTAAATCGATCGAGAAATATTTTGTGTTGTCTGATAGGGATGAAAATGGAGAAAGGTTGTTTTTGAGAGGTTAAGGGAGAGGCGATTGGAAGTGGACTATTCTTGGATTTATTTTTACGTTGAATATTACTCATTTCAGCACTTAAAAGATAAAAACAAGTAAGAATTTTTAAAAAATTCAAAAATAAAATCCCTTATCCTGTTTCACAAGTCATCCTTAAAAAAAGAAAACAAGAAAAATATTTCAGACTATTTGCCCGATAGAAAAAATTTTGGTGTCCTGATTATTTTACTTTTCCTTTTTACTATTCCGAGGATTTTACAAAATTCAAATGTAATTAAATTAAATGTATTTAAAGCACTGCTCTACCTTGAAGACCTTTGATTACAGTGAAATTTTATTCTAGGCTTTGACATGCAAACTTAAGCTACGTAAATAAATAGTAATGAACTGAAAACATGACACCAAAATCTTTCATAATGGAAAAGTCGGAAATATTTTTGTTTTCTCCTTTTAACAGGTTCGTTTTGGACAACATTATATAATGTCCTGACCTAGCGCAGTTACAGGCGACATCATATGATGTTCCCTCTCAAATCTTTTTCTCCCTCACTTCTCTCTCTCTCGTGGTGTTCAACTTGGGGAAAAAGGCTGCAGGGGGGTTTAGACTCAGTGCCTTGTGGGCTTTCGAACCACATGCTTCATTTTCTAGTCAAATGCACCATTCATTATAAAACCAGTTTTTGGATTTTTTGTAGGAAATTTCATGTAAGCCTTATTATTTTTTTATACACATTGGTATTTTTTACTTTCTACTTTAATGTAGCGAAGCGAATAACGCAATTTTCTCATTTATATGAAGGCTTAGACGCTCATTCAATCGGAGGCAACAATGCAGGTTGCCTTGGCAACACCCGGAAAGAGTACAAAAAAACCATAAAATTTCAAAAAGAAATGAGTATTTCTGACAAATGCTTCAATGTAACATCTAAACATCGCAAAAATAAGATATTTCATAGATTTATCCATTGAATAAAGCAAAAATAGAGAAATTCGGTCCATAATTACATATTTTAATGAATGATGGAAAAAAATCTTGCACATGAAAAATCAAAGCTCCTGTGTAAACATATCGAAAAATATAATCATCTCCTGGAGTCGAACCTGGGACACTTATGTAAACGAAAATAGTTTTCTCGAGGTCTCCTAGTTGGCATACACAGCACTTCTCTATGACAAACTGTTCAAGAGATAGAAAGGGGAAAGACGGATGGATGGACAGACAGACATTGAGTAATTATATATAAAAGATAATAATAATCAATATTGTACTTCTCAAAACAATTAGCCATAATGTAAATTGTAAATATCGTTGTAAATTTTAAATATTATTGTAAATTTAAACTTTTATTGTAAATTTAAATTTTTATTGTAAATTGTAACTTTTATTGTAAATTGTAAATATTGTCAATTATAGTAAGAATAATAAAAATAATCAATAATTGCGAAATATATTTTATTATAAATAAACTTTTTTGAAAGGGAATTCCATCATTATTACTGAAAAATAACCCATTAATTTATAAGAATGTTTTAATATAAATCGCAACTTTTTTTTCTATTTTACATATCTTGAAACCTAGAAACCATATTTGGAATATTGTTTTGGTGATATTTTAGATGTAATAAAAGGGTTAGCTTATCTTGGGACTATCTGCAGGGCAGACATCAGCATATGATGCGTCGTAATTTTTTTAAATTCAAAAAAATTTCGACAAATTTTACATAAAAATACATTATAAGTTAAAAAACAAAGCTTCATGGTTTTTTGGGTTTGAATGTTACTCATTTGCGATAATTTCTTAGATTTTTGGACCACAACGAATGTATTAAGGACGACTTCTTGTGAAACAATAAAATATTTTATTTTTGAATTTTTTAAAAATTCGTGCTTGTTAGTAGATTGACCTGAACCTGCTCATGTGGATGCTGTCTACTGATGCACATGAACAATAACAGCTGCTTTGTTAAGAGATGCATACGGTAATTTGGAATTATATAGGAAGTTCCAAATCTGTAATTTCAAAATGCTACACACGTCTAAGAGTTGAGGTATCAAACCATAGTTCAGAGTTTCAGAAAATGAAAGGGCATCGAAGTGTAAGACATTTAGACGAGCTTCCAAATGGCAGCAGATTGAACAAGCCTGGGAAATTATTTGAGATCAATGTTTTTCATAAATCGCTTCACATAATTTTAATACAATTAAACAAACGTTTCATAGGCTAAATAGTCTTGTAAATTTCACTGTTTACTGCCCCAGCAAATACTCTCGTATACAGATGATGCTGCAACCAAGTTAGCAAAAGCCTACCCTGATAATCTGCCACCAGACATGTGCCCTCAAACTGTATCTTTCTGGTCCAGCTTTAACACTCAAATTAACTTCGTTCTGTTTATAATTTAGCATATATGTTAATTGCAGAAAATGTTGTATTAGCTTCAACATTTACAGACATATGTACGGCTTGTTTACTATTTCTTACACTTCCTGTTACTGCATCAGAATGCTCATTTTCTAAAATTAATAAAAAGCTTTCTAAGGAACTCAATGAAGCATGGTTGTTTCAGTGGAAACAACTATTTCTATAGAATGGGGCCATGCTATTAAAATTGACACCTCAGCAATTGTTACTAACTTTGCAGAAAGCTAGCAAGGAAAATCTTTCTAAATAGTAAATTAATAATGGGATAGATACTACTCAATATATGTCTGTATTTCTGTAATATGTGTATTTGTAATATTATGTACAATTGAATTTATAAATGTGAAAACGATTTTGCAATATTTTTATTTATAAAAAATCCCAATTTAAAAATTATTTTTTACCAAATAACATCCAGTTAGAAAATGTTTTTCAAAATATATATGGGGAGCACATAATTAATTCTCGAACCAGGGTCCAACATCTCCTTACTACGCATGGCCACACTAAAACCATTTAAAAGTGGAATTCAAAAAAATATCAGGAAATTTATAAGATACTGTATGATATTCTACTTAAATGTAAGCTCTAAAATGGCTCAATTACAGCAATCAATGCCAAAAAGAAAGCACTTAAATCTAAAAGAGAATTATTTGATGCTATAAATTCAGAAATAAGTAACATGAAAGACTTGCATGCTGCATGAATTTATTTTAAATGTATTAACCATTACACAAGATACACTTTGCTAAAATAACTAGCTTGCATAACTTAAGCAACAGACAATAAGTTATGAGTATATTTGAAAAGACTATTTTCAAACCTTTCAAAATATTCACCAAGTACTTTCAACATAACTTGAACTTTCTAAATAGGATTGTTTTAAAAATAAAACTTGACTCAAACACAAATGAGTATATTCGCATACTTAATAATAAAAATTGCTTTAAGCAAAATATTTTGAACACCTTGCTCATCAATTAAGTATATTAAAAAATTAAAAGACCACGCTTGGGCTTATTAAGATTTTTATTATAAGTAGCAAACCATAAGCAGAAATGAATACGATTAACTTAACATTCAAAACTGATATCAAGATTTGCTTTATAAAAATGTCAACAGCACAAGTTAGAAAAATGTTTTTTATATATAAGTAATTAATTACATATGGCTGTATAATAATATATAAAATTTGTTTTAACCAATGTTCATATGACCTTATATATTCTCTTCATAACATCAAATAAGATCATTAAAAAATTCAAAACGGCTTCACTTGGGCCTATTAATAACTTAAATAAAAATACTATAAGCAGAAATAAATGGCATTAAACCTTCAAAAATGACATGCATCAAGAAGTACTCCATAAAAATGTCAACAACATTGGTTAGAAGAATAATTTCACAAAGTTTTATCAAGAATTAATTATGCCATATCTCACATCTAGATCAATTAATTACATGCTATTTTCCAAACATGTTTGGTAAAAAACTCATCCTCTTTCGGTATCATTTATCTTCAAGTTCTTTTAAACTTACAGTCAATCACATAACTATCAAAACAAAAAATATACAATGGAAAACACAAAAAAATTCAAATATATTACATTTAATGAATTTCATCCAAAACTGCCTTAAGTATGACGCCTCATGCCGACAGAATTCCGTAAAGATTTTAATGTAGTAATCAAGGCAGGTTTATTACGATTAGGGTTAAATGGACAATATTTTATGGTATGGGCATATGGTCCTGTTGCACCACAAAGTTGGCAAATGTATTTACTTAGAACAGGGCAACAAATTCTGCCCAACTGATCCTTAAGGCTGTGGCTTAAGTAAAATTCAATGACTTCACCATTATTCCTGCAGAAAGTGCAAAACCACCGATTGTTCCCATGTAGCATCATTCTGTTGATACGTTTATATTTTATTTGAGGACACTCCATTCTGCACCTCTCAGTTGCAAAGATGGAAGTATTTTCTAAAGCAATCTCAAATTGAGATCTTGCCTCAGATTCAGGGCAGTACTCAGAATCTCGCCCAATCTTACGAAACTCCTCGAGAACTGCATCAACTGGAAAAAAGATAAAATACTTTTGTGCTTAACGTAGCACTAACTAAAACCATAAACTTTAGCTATTGGGCATTTCGTCATTAGCAATTTTTCTTGACAATGATAAATTCTTAATGTAAAAAAAACTTAAAAACAGCATTTAAAATTATTTGACGTTTCATCAACAACTGAAAATATTTCAATGTGACCAGTTGAAAAATATGTAGACAAATTTACGGCATGCAGAAGAGGATTAATCGATTACAGTAAGCATGGATTATCATTTCCAAGACGGTAATGAGCCAACCAAATTGTTTTAATCTCAAACATCTAATACAACCAAGTAAATAAGGATTGAAATCTTACTGGTCCACAATATCTGGTGACCCACTTTTCTTGACTTTATTTAACATGGATTAAAAATATACAGCGAAATTTTGTCGATCGCAAAACATTTCTTGCCGCCCAGAGCGATCGGGCGCCTGGGTGTTTGCATGGCTATCTAATACTAACTTTTTCCCGAATACGCGCCCATGTCAACCTAAGTTTTACAAATGACGTTACAGATATCTTAACCTAAGTAGGTGTTACAATTTCCTCAACTCACAAATACTCCAGAAATTTTGCCCTTTGTGTAATCTATGGGCGAGTTGTTACCGCTCCAAATCGGCTTGAATTTACCCACTTTACCACTGTCAAATTAAGAATCTCGATATTTCTTGATATTAAGTGATAATAATCTCCGTATAATCTCCGTATATACGCGTAAGCACCGAGAATCGAGTATATAATTGATTCGTTTAGTAAAACATGCGCAAATTAAACATCACATTCTTTATTTTTACCCCGTGAAACTTGCTACTTTGAATTAACAGAAAATCGTAATTTTATCCTGAAATTACCCTAAATATACGTCTTTATATCGAATAAACAGCTTCAAAATGTACCTGTAAGTATTTCATTTGCAATAATTTACGGAGCGAGCGATGCTAGGGGATATCATGGAGACTTAAACACTCGATGACATTACACTATAGCGACAATTGTTACGACCAATATTGGGTTTTATTTGGCTTGAACCATATTTCTGTTTTATCATGCGATCACACGACTACTTGATACGAAGGTTAACAGTTTTCAATCACTTTCTAATACAAACACACACCGATCACTTTATAGGGCAATTTTGATATTTCTGTCGAGTACCTATATAGTAGTAGTGATTATCTACTTACAAACCTTGATAGTCATCAGACTAAACCAATGGCATATTTCTATTATAAGCCTTGAAAAAAGAATTGTAGGTACCTACTTCCAGACTATGTTCCCGCTATAAATATACCCATCGGATTGGAGAACCTGGAATATACTTGTTCAGTGAACTACCGCAATCTAAATTTGCTTCAAATGAAAATGAACTAGTACACGAATAACATCGATAACTAATGTAACTGACCAAATTCAACACACGGTTATAAACCAGTGGGTTTAACCACTAGCTATATTTTCCAGTTAAATTATACCTGAAAAATGACACGCTAACGTTTTTTGAAATACATACACCCAAGTCGAAAATGACGGTAAATTACAATGCACTATTTCCAATTACGAATTCTAAGCAACGCATAATAACTGGTCAAATTCTCCTATCATAATCACCATAAAATGACACTACACCTTGGACGACGTAGTCGCTATGGCTTTTAAAGTAAAATATGCGATCATAACCACCTTCAAAAATCCTCACTTAAGTGAAAGCTATTTTTTCAATAACTCATATTACGCAACAATTGTGCAAAAGTTTAATTGTACTCGGTTCATAACTAAAACGGTTTAAAAAATTTCTTTTGGCAAAGATGAAGAAAATTATAAGGGATTACTTACTGTTGTAATTGGAATCCATTTCTCCGCTAACTGCGAAGTTCGCGGCAAAAGGTCTTCAGCGGAGATTTCTGCGCACACCCAAAGTTAATACGCTACTTGCGTTGCGAATAACGAGGAGTGACGAGTTCGCGTATATCTTGGCTGAAGGTGCTGGAAGTTATAACACTTAACCAAGCAGACACGCTTTTATACATAACCCCTCACACCCATCTGTTCTGTATTAAGATGCCGCGCCCCCGAGGAGATTGGTAGAAGGGGACGGCATGTCTCGGACGTGACCCTGTGGAATAACACATTGTTGTTACAGCGGACTAGACGGCGCCGAAATCCGACACCCTTTTGAGCAACGAAAAAGCTTTGATGTCGAGCTGCTATTGGCCAGTTTCCTAGGTACTCATTCCAAGACAAAATACTAGCAACAGTAAGCGAGATGAATTTGCAAAAGAGGATTAAAACAAGAATTAGCATCCACCAACCACTTTTTAATGTTACTGAAATATTAATGATTGGAGATTGCGGCGAAATTTATATAAAGAAAGAAATCAGTTCCTATGGCGTAATTTAATCAAGTGTCACACAAAGGTAGAGGGAGAGGAAAAAATAAAAGAAAGATGAAACAAAAATAAAGGAAATAAATTAACACAATTTTCATTATAGTTGGGAGCACGAACGAAGGCAGTCGATTTCTCTCGCTCCTTCACTTGGCCAATCAGTCAGTTACAGCGGCTCTTGGCGTGCGATACGTACGTTTGCGGCGTGATTTTTGCGTTTATTTACGTGTTTTACGACTGAGATTTAAATAGTACCGTCTTGTGGTGTTCTAAAATGGAGGGCGAAGGTAATACACGCAAGGTTTTGCACAAACAAGCAAGAGAATTTGTACATAAAGTGTATCAGTATGTATGTACTTAAAAAACGAGTCGGCGCATGCAGACGAAGGATCACGTACAGATGGTTACAATGTTGCCAGCTGTCAGGAGCGAACGGCGAGCGCTTGTGGCATAGCGGCATAGGACTTCGTGCGTCATGCGTTGTTTTCCGAGCGTAAGCTTATGCAGGCTGGCGGTTTGGCCACAATGTAACGTGAATTTCTCTCTGCGCAGTAATGCAGCAGTAATCATAACCTTCGTTCGTGCTCCCAACTTTTTTACAGTATGTGCAGTAGAAACCCGATTATCCGGATTTCACAGAACAGCTGCGATTATCCATAATTGTTAGCTCCATATACCGTGACACTTGTATACATTAAATAAAAATGTTGTAGTTCTTATTATGCATCGTGACGGACCAGAAATGGTACATCTGACGCTTGAATCGGCTATTGTGGCGCCTTTTGTGATATTTGTTCAATTGTTATTAAAATATAACGTACTTTATTTAAAATTCGATTATCCGGATTTTTCGTTATCGGGCTAACTACATGACCGTTTAATCCGGATAATCGGGTTCCTACTGTACGTGATGTATTCAGAGTGTTTGCTGCTATCCTCTTGCCTTTTTATTTATTTAATTATTATTTTTCCTTGGTTTTTGTTTTTCAATCGTGTGTCGGTCGCGTGTTTGTGTTATTGCGTCTAACAAGTTGTGCTGCTGTCAGGAGGCGCTTTTTAAAACTGATAATGCTCTATTAATTTGTTTTCCAATTTTTCTCTATCACTGATAAACTATGAACTACAAGTGGTATTTATGGTATGAGAATTCCTTGAACATTTCCTGTTAACATACATAGGTAATCAATTCGGGACGTCAACTTTGGGAAACCAGCCTGCATTTAGTCCTGCTTTGGACTACTTGTTATCCATTAGATATCATCTCTATCGGGCTTCCTCCGAAGTCTTCGGGTTTCGAACAAAATTTCCGTTTTACTTTCTCATATAAGTAGTATACTGAGAAAGTATTGTTATTGTGAAAAAAATCGACTTCGAGATTTTCATGGAAATACACGTTCGCCGATCTAGGGCCCAAACGCGTGCATGAGATCGAATTATATTTCGTATTTGTGCAATATATCATCTTTTTCAGACCCTTGTTCATAAAAATGATATTGCGCAACAATTAAGGGTAGTTTATTCTCGGCGATTTTTTGAAAATATTTATTTACTCAAAAATGGCTACAGAGAATTTGATTAAAATCATACCAATTGTAGAGCCTGATGTCACAAATAATACTACGTAAGCCATATGTCTCTTGAACTCTCTATATGCCGTCCAGTGGCATTACGATGTACGCTAATCTACCTTACCTAAGCCTTATGACGTCACGCCTCCGCCGCGATCCATTCAAACTCTTACTGCAGCCTTACGGTTAAACTAAATCGAATGATATCTCATATTTACGGATAATATCATTCATAAAATATATTCTGAAGAGATACACTATATTGCGCAACAATTAAGGCTACTTTATTATTGGATATTTTGAAACAAAATTCGATTTACTCGAAAATGGCCCTACGGATTTCGATTAAAATCCATCCAAACGTACAGCCTGATGTCACAAATAATACTAACTAAGCCATATGTCCCAAAAAAGTTACTATAGATCGTCCAGTGGCTTTATTTCTGTACAAGACGCTCAGCGCACGCGTCAAAGGGGAGGAGGAACCCGGGGATTCCATAGTCTAAAATTCCGTATGTTAACGCCACACGCTCATTAGTGACAGGTGATAGACGTGAGAGGTTGATGGCGTCAGTCACTTTCGTTTTGTTGCTACGCATTATTAACATAATTGGAAGTGAATTGCCAAGCACACAGTTAATTTCGGGGCAAAAAGTGTAGCGAGATCAAACGTATATAAGTACATATATGAGAAAGTTTGTGCAATGTATATTGAGCCGTTTATTTTGTTTGTCATCACTCGTTTTTGTGCTTTCTGTAGCGTTTTGGGGCACTGAATACCCCAGTGTACGGGAATCGTATGTTTTTTTTTTCGAACCTGTTTCAGTGAACGTTATTATTCACCGTAATTTCAAAATCCGACGAAAACTATAACTCCACCCAGTGGCGTATTCAGGAGGGGGGGGGGGGGGCAGAAGGGGCATATGCCCCCTTTAAAAAATTCGAAATTAAAAAAAAAGAACAGGAGGCTTGACGCTTCCTCTCTATTCTCTCAAGTTGCGATTCCTGTTCGGTCTTAGTCTACGAAGAGCTAACTGAAAGACAAAATATCGGGAAAACAATGATTTTTTATGACTTGAATATCGGTGAGCGATCTTAAAAAAAGGCGGCGTTTCTATTCTACCACAAAGTAATGTGAGACACTAAGCGTCTATTCCTCTTTGCATCAGTGAAGTGATCGTTTTTTCTGCGCGTTCAAATTCTTCTCATTGTGTCACTCACCATTGATTACAATGTATTCTGAGCTTTGGTTTTGGGCACAATGAAAGCGCGACATGTTGGGTCATTTTTTATGTTAGTCAGAATTTCTGTTCAGTGTGTCGCACCGCATTTGAAACCAACGTGTTCGGATGTCGAAAAATTACGCCGTCCTTTTTCAATCGCTCACGTTCTGCGCAGTTGGCGGCCTAAATTTAAAAAGAAACCACCACGGAATTCCATAATCATCTTGAATATTTACTTGCTTTCCGAACACCTCTAGTCTTGCCCACGTGGAGCACTAATAAATTATTACATTTTTTTATCTGAAGACGAAATAGTATTGCTCGCTCGCGTCGCCTGTACTGTGGACACGGGATTAAGTGAATGTGAAACCACTATAACACTTTCGTCTCTGCTCGTATAGTGTTAACATTTTTCAAGAGATCGTGTATTCAAAACAGTTCAACTTTATTCGAAATGGCTTATCGTTTTTTAACAGGTTATTAGTAATTTTTATTTATTATTCAATTACCGTTATTTATTTTTAAACTTAAACAATGTACTTAGTTGTATTTTCTGTTTTCGCAGAGAGAGGTCAAAAAGTACTAATTGCGCATTTATTTTGCTTTTCAGCTTAAGATGTTGCTCGGTCCTTGTTTAAGGATTAATTGTTGACCGCTGTAGTTATTATTATTATTATCATTCACATAAACGCTACAATTAGGAGCAGGTCCCAGTGGTAGCGGGTCCCCATCACAACTCAATGCATAATACCCAAATTACATAATAAAAATTGGGTTTACTTAATACAAAAATATAAGCTTTTTGATACAATTTCCTATAACGGTATGGTCATAGTATTCAATGTGTTTATTGCCAAATCTTTGAAAATTATATAGTATCTATTTTCATTGTGCTCTGATAAACAAGTAAGAATTATTATTCACAGGCTTTCCTGATATTCAAATAAAGAAAACTCAGTCAAACATTATTTATGTCGTGTAAGTCTTCCTAGGTCTATCTTCAGAAAAAATAATTGCTCAAAAACCTAGTCCTCATGCCCCCCCTTACGATGATATCTGGATACGCCCCTGACTCCACCAATCAGATTAGTACAAAAGACAACATTGAGACACGTTTTTATACATTGCATCAATCTTAAAACTTTTGCCACGGATGCCGATATAGCTATTTACCTCTCAAGAGTGGATAAACTATTATAAGATGGCCTCTTGCTATCTTTTATGGATTGTTAAATGCTGCAGCTATCAATGCATTTGTTATTTTGTCACAATAATGACATGAAGGGCAAATTGAAGCCGTCTAGACATTCTTTCTTGATGAACTTGGGAGAAGCTATGATCAGGCCCCAGCTCCAAGAACGCATCCAAATTACGACTTTGAGAACTTCCCTCCGTAAGTCCATAGCTTCGCAATTTCGACTGCCAGAGGCTTCAACGAGTACTGCAATCGATTTCGAGTCAAGGAGTGGAAGGGGCCATCTATGCGACCGCAGCACCGACTGCAAAACTACAGCACGCTGCAAGAGCTGTCGGGAGTTTACTTGCCGGAATCATTCGGATACAATTTGCAACAAATGTTTTAAATAATTTCAAAAACTTTCTTTTCACTTTTTTGTTTATAAATTAAAAAATAAACACATTTGTTTGCTAACAGTTAATGGCTAAATACATATTTTTCGTGGGGTACTCAGTGTACCTGAATAAGGTGCCAAAACCTAGTGTACCTTACCAGGGCAGGGGCGGGTCCAAGGGGGGAGGGTGATGGGGCCTTCGCTTCCCCCTTGGATACTCTCTGGGACAAGCGAACGGGCTAGGTGAGCGGGGCCGTCATGCTGCGGGATGGTTACTGCAGTAGGCTAAGTTTTGGCACAAAGTCTTCTTCGAAATTTCCCATGCTTCTCGTCTTTATAATCGCCGTCTTTCACAGGATTTCTGGTCCTTTGGAGAAACCTCGCACCGGGTGCAGTAAAGATAGTATCATATGATTCCTCTCTCTTTCGAACCGCGAGTAGGGGCGATGACCATGTCACGGACCCACGATACCGGCTACGTGTCGGTAAGAGGGTGAAACGATGCGCTCGGTTTATTGCCTTGGGACTTCTTTCACTGTTTTGGGTTTGGGGATTTCCTTTCTTTTGTTTCGAGTTCTTCCCCACCTCGAGCTGAACTTCTCTATGCCACAAGATTCTTTGCAAGCGACCTTTCGCCGCCTCGAGTTTTTCCATTATTCCTTACGAGATTTTACTGGCGTTTTTAGATCAGTTCTGAAGTGATCCTCTAGTGTGCATCAGTGAGCCGGGGCAGTGCTATGCGTTGAATATTTCCGTCAACTCTACTCTAGTGCACCAACAACCAAGTGTGACAATTTATCATGTACCGCAATCTAATTGATTACATGAGCAGTTAAATAAGTGTTCAAGACCTCCTTGCTTCATGCTAGTCTACCAGCGCTACTTACCTTTTTGGATGTTGACGTCGAACATTCAGTAAAAATTGCAAGTCATTTTCGTAAATTCTACGATAATTTTTTAAGTGATCTACATTGTTGGCTTTTATAAAATTTTTACAATTTATTTTTGCCGAATTAGACTTCTTATTAATTTAAATATAAGACAATTTACGCCTAATAAAAGTAATATAAATTAAAGACGTGAAATTTATCTTCAAATATATTTATCGATATTATTTTACTTTATTCAGCATAGTAGGAGTATCTTTAAATTTACTTGATCATTAACCTGATTTATTATTTAAACATTTCCAGATATCCCTTGATAAAAATGACATCAAATGGACAGAAACGCCAGAAAACGTTGCATTTTTATCTTAATTCTTCAGAAACAGAACCTAAGATAAATTCGAGCAATCAAAAAGTGGCAGCTTCTACCTCACAACCAACGAATTCCTTAAAGAGAGAGATCTTCACTAATGAAGACAGCAGTTCAGTTATTTCATCATCTCATTCCGTCGACATCGAACATTATAAAAGTGTTATGGTAAAAAACGATAGCGGTATTTACTTGGATGAAGGAATATTATTAGATAATTGAACAAAAAATAACTTTTAGAAAATCCGTTTTTCCCGCGAAAACATTACGTCTTTCCGTTTTCTGAACATCGAAAGAAAGGCAAAGTTGAAAAAAGATACCTTAATCAATCTCACTTGGATAAATATGCCTAGCTAGTTCATTCTCCAAAAAAGAGGGGCGTTTACTGCAAATATTGTACCTTGTTTGCTCCCAACAACGGTTGGTGCGATTATTTGTAAACATGAAAGTGGTGTTTTGGTATAAAAGCCAATTACTGCATTTCCTAAACGTTTGGGGAAAGATGGTATTCTTGAAAACACCAAGGCAATGTCTATCACAAACGCGCTGTCGAGTCGGCCTTTTGCCATTTATTGATACGATAATCACTCTAGGTCGACAAAATATACCATTTCGAGGCCATAGAGATGACGGTTGTTTGTCGGACGTACCTGAAGGCAATGAAAGCATAACTAACGAGGGGAACATTCGCGCTATATTAAAATTGCGTATCCGAGGAGGAGATCAGGATCTTGAAAATCACCTAACTCCTCTAGCGCAAATGCTACTTACATCTCAAAAACGACTCGGAACTCAGTCATTCAGTGTTGCGGCTATAAAATTTTGAAAAAGATCCAACGCTTTGTGAGTGAAGGAAAGTATTATTCCATTTTTTTGATGAAACAACCGATATATCTCTAGTGTCGCAGTTAAGCATTATTATTAGGTATGTTTATGAGAATAAAATAAGAGAAGATTTCCTTGATTTTGTGGCCTTGCACGAGATAAATTTTGGATCAGGCATTTGTGAAGAAATCGAACCAAAATTGAGTGGAAATGTGATAGGAAAATCAGTCACTCCAAAAAGAATCCCTAGACCTGAGTTCAACTATAAATGCATTGAAGACCTTGTTTGTTTATTAGATTTAGGAAGGAAAAGGGCTGACGACGTATTTCGCATGATTTGAAAAAGTGCTAATGAATTGGGTGATACCCTGGAATTCGTACTAATGAAGCCCCGGCATGCAACTGGACGATATGCAAGAATTTCCAGTTCTGAAACAGCAGAGGAATACAACCGGCGCAGTGTATTTGTCCCTATGATCGATACTCTCTTAGCTGATTTTCGAAGCCGTTTTTGTGATGACACACTGAAATCATTCTATTTAGGGAATATATTGCCGAAAAAACTACTTTGTTTGAATGAAGACGATTTTGTAAATACAGCTACATCATTATGGGCAAAATATTCTGCTTTGTTGAAAAAAAATGAGTGTTTCAAATTCATTTACTGTTTTTCAAAGCGAAATAAATGTGTGGAGAACCAAATGGGAACGTGAATCTACGTGCAACCATGTTAAAATTGACTTGCATGCATGCGAAGTTTACAGTTTGTGCAACGAAGAAATCTATCCAAACTGCAAAATTTTACTGAAAATTTTACCAACTCTCCCTATAAATGTCGCTAGCTCTGAACGGAGCTTTTCAGCTATGCGATGACGAAAAACCTGGATGCGTAGCCGAATGAGTGAAGACAGGCTTTTGGGTTTGGCGTTGCTCCATATCCATCAAGATATTCACCTGAACCCGGAGGAGATTTTAGATCGATTTGCAATTTCTGGTGTTCGACGGGTCGATTTTTTATTGTAAGATGATAATTTAAATGCACAGGAGAACATTGGTTTGTGGGTGGCTGCATATTGTATTCACGTAGTTAGAATAAATTCCAATTTTGAAATTTGTGCAATCATACTTGTTACAACATAGAATTAATAAAATATATTTCCTACCTCTTGTAGATAGATATTTGTGCTTTTTTACCTTACGCCAAAAATAAAAGTAATATGGAATTTTTACGTAATAGAAGTTATGATTAGGAAGCGAAACTAAATATGTTGTTAGCAAAATACATTTCATATGTACGTTTTTATGATAGTTACCACACTACATTAACATTTTCTATGGTTAACTATTTAAAAAATAAGGAATGTCAATAATTTTGATAAAAATTTAGGGTCATAATTAAAATATTCCCCACCCACGTGGGTAAATGTTCCGTAATGCCCCCCCCCCCCTCCCCGGGAAGTTTCTAGATCCGCCCCGTATCAGGGTTAATATTTCATGAATGTAAAACAGTACTGTATTAAAAGTAGGAAATTTAATTTTCTACAACCTTTGATCGAAACGTTTTTCCACACATATATATACATATATATATATATATATATATATATATATATATATATATATATATATATATATAATGATATACAGAGACGTCTCTAAGACCCGCGGGGCCCCGGGCGAGAGGGTTGCCGCGGGGCACCCTATTTATGCAAATCAAATTTCTCATTTAATTACAATTTTATTATTGTTTTCAAGTTTATGTTAGTCTGTACAGAAACAATGATAATAAATTTCAAATCTGATCATCAGAGAACAGTAATAAATAATAAAGAATTTGTGATTGAGCTTACGAATTTTCACACTAAGTATCCAGGGTTCAGTTCACAAAATGCACAAACTCTCTCAGACTAAGTATATAATGATGTGTCACCAACAAAATCCATTTGATGGTCAACTTTCATCTCTTTAAGCTTCACGTACACGGATATCCAATGAGAATTCACTTGGCGATAGACGTGCCAACTAAAGATATACATGTGTACTTGAATTTGGACATTTGGCGGAAAGTGTTGTTTTGGCAGTTTTGGTGAAGGTTCCGACTTTTAAAGGTAAGTATATCTAGGAAATGGAATTTATATATTACATATTTATTTTTCTACATTTAGTAATTGGAAATTAATGAGGAAAAAATACTGGTACATATATACAGTATACGAGTAAACAAGCACCTCTCTCCTCTTCTCGAGACAATTTCTCGAATACAATTTCTACTATAGTTCCTCATAGGCGCGGGGCCCTGGGCGAAGAAAAGGTAGTGATGAGGGTGGCAACAAGGTGTTGAGGGAAGCCCAGCGGACACTTACCAAGTTGAGGACCAAGCTGGTAGGCTGCTGGGGGCGTCGAAGAGACACGTAAAACACACGAACACAAAAACACACGCAAGCTTATCGGGCCTATGCCCTTCTTCAGCGAAAGAGTAACGTAAAGTGACACACTGGGCGGGGAATGACAGGGTGATGTGGGAAGGTTGATGATTGGAGGAGGTGGGGAGTAGGAGGGGTGGATAGCCAATAAAGAGGAAGTGTGGTAAGGGAAAGTGCGAATAACTACAAAGTAACAAGGAGACATTGTAAGGGGGCTAATAGGGTTAGCGGAGGTTGAGGCCAGGCGGAGAGAAAGAGTCGAGAAGATGGATATGTGCTAGTTCCCAGTGTCGGAGAAGGGGGGCAGGAGTGTCATAGGGTAAAGCGCGAATAATCCTAACATTGTAGCAACTATTGAAGGGGACATTGTGGGTATTAGCATGTAATGCAACTGGGAGGGGGCATCTGAGAGAAACGCTATTCCGGTGACCGTTCATTCGGATGTTTAACGGATTGCTGGTGAGGCCTACGTAAAACGCGGGACAAAGGGTGCAGGTAAGGAGGTAAATGACGTTACGGGTGGTGCAGTTGCTTCTGGAGGTGATGGGGTAGGTGATGTTGGTGGAGGGACTCGAGAAAGAAGATGATGGTAGGTGGATAGGGCAAGTGAGGCAGCAAGGTTTGCCGCAGGGGTGAGACCCTAAGGCAAGAGGCATGGTAGAACTGGGAAGTTCCTTCATCCACAAGATATATCCCGAATTGGGGGGCAGGCAGAAGGAGAGGAGCGGGGGATTGGCAAAAAGGTTGGTAAAGAGGGACTGGTGGGAGGAAGAGGTAAGAATTGGGTGGGCAGCATGAAGGATTGTTTTGGGGGCTTCATGGATACCAGGAAGGAAAAGTGTCGTAAGAGTGAGTGGAGGGGTAGATGCAGGAATAGTGGGTGTGTGAGGATGAGATCCATTGTGGGTAGGCGTCATCGCCCTATGGATCTGTTCGCGGACCAAGACTGGAGGGTAACCACGTCTGAGAAGAGCATCCTCGAGGACAGAGTAATACTCTAGAAGGGATGCTCTATCGGAATAAAGCCTCCATCCTCGACGAGCAAGGGCATAGGGGATAGAGGTTTTGGTATGAAAGGGATGGCAGCTATCAAAGTGGAGGTATTGGAGGCTGTTGGTGGGTTTGATGTGAACACAGGTGCGGATTTGGCTGTCTTGAAGGTAAAGATCGACATCCAGGAATGTGACGTGGGAGGTAGAGGATTGGTGGGTGAAGGACAGTGAAGGATGGGAGGAGAGACGCGAGAGAAAGAAAAGGAGAGAGTCAGGTCCATGCGTCCAAATGAGGAAGACATCGTCGATGTATCTCAGCCACAAAAGTGGTCTGAGTGGAACGTTGAGGAAGAGTCTTTCCCATTCTCCAAGGTAGCAATTGGCGTATGAAGGCGCCATTCGGGTGCCCATCGCAGTGCCTCTAATTTGAAGGTAGTGACGACCATCGAAAGAGAAGTTGTTCAATTTGAGCACCATTGCTGCCAAGTCTAATAAGAAATGGGAGGAAGGTCTTGCGTCGGGTGGTCTTGAGTCCAGGAGTTTACTAAGGGCAGAGAGTCCATCATCGTGGGGATGTTTGTGTAGAGGGAACAGACATCGATAGTGGCCAAAATGGTATTGGGTGGGAGAGGAAAGGGGAGGTGTTTGAGACGTTTGAGAAAGTGGTTAGTGTCTTGGATGAAGGAAGGGAATTGACGAATGAGAGGTTGTAGGTGGGAGTCAACGAAGGAGGAGATGCGTTCTGTAGGGGAATTAAAGCTGGCAACAATGGGGCGGCCGGGGATGTTGGGTTTATGGATTTTAGGGAGAAGGTAGAATGTGGGTGTGCGGGGTTTGTTGGGGATCATTAGAGCAATGGCGGAATCGGAAAGGCCTTCCTGTTTGCCTGAGGAATGAAGATAGGACGAAATTTGGTAGGAGTGGTGGTCTGTGGGGTTGGAAGTAAGGTGATGGTAAAAGGTTTCGTCAGAAAGTTGGCGCTCGGCTTCCTCGTTATATTTGGCGCGATCCATCACAACCGTGGTGGTGCCCTTGTCGGCAGGGAGGATGATGATATGGTCAAGATGTTTGAGTGTGGAAATGGCATGCCTTTCACGTCTGGTAAGATTATCTGTATGGTCGATAAGATCGGAAAAGTTAGGTTGGGAGATTCTGGAAAGGATATAATTGAGGTATTGTTCGACCGGGTGTAGGGAAGGAAGGGTGGGTGGAATGTATTGGGAAGGAGGTTTGAAGATGGAAAAGGTAGGTGGGAGGCCGGGAGGGAGTTTTGGGTTGGCAGAGGTGAGAGAGTCTTCTTTGGGAGGGTTAGTTTTTAGACGTAGTGTGCGGGCAAAGGACTGGACGTCGGCAAGGAGGCGAAAATGATCAAATTTGGTGGTGGGACAAAAGGAAAGGCCGCGTGAGAGGAGTTCATTCTCGGCAGGGGTAAGTACGTGGGAGGAAAGGTTGAAGACTTCATCTGGTTGGCAAGATGAAGAGGTGGTGGCAGGAGTGTGCGAAAAATATGAGCGCTTCAAAGGTTTGCGGCTTAGGAAAGTGTGGGTCTTTTTCAGGATATGAAGTGATGGTGGCGTTGGGAATCCCAGGAGGTCCGCAAGACAGGGAGTTTGACCGATGAGTGGCGGGGAAGGAGGTGGTTTGTTGACCTCGCCAGCTGTTATGAACGGAAGGGGAAGACCAAGTTTGAGGTGCCGGACGCAAAGCAGAGAGAGTTTACGGAGAAGTCTGTTGCGATGTGCGGTGATATCATTAGCCGCTTGAAGGAAAGCGGCACGAAGGTCGGATATGGATTGCGAAGAATGACGAAGATAAAGAACGAGAGATTTACAATTAGCGAAGTGGGAGTTAGAGAGGGTGGTATAATGGTGTATGGTGGAACGGATAATGTGGATAGAGGCGAGGTGATACGTGAGGGCTAGGGAAGCGAGGATAGGGGGAGGAAGGCCTGAAAGAGGAATTCTGATGGTGAGGCATTTGGGGGTGAGTCCAAGTACAAGGCAGGAGTTGAGGAATTCAATCTGGCAGTTAAGGGTAATGTGTCTACGGAGATGATAACGGAGACGGGTCAGTTCCATGGTGGAAGAGAAAGATAAGAGGAAAAGACGACAGGAATGAAACGTAAAGATATAGACAAAAAAGGATAAAAAAGGACGGTATATATATTAACTAAAGGAAAAGAAAAGGTAGTGATGAGGGTGGCAACAAGGTGTTGAGGGAAGCCCAGCGGACACTTACCAAGTTGAGGACCAAGCTGGTAGGCTGCTGGGGGCGTCGAAGAGACACGTAAAACACACGAACACAAAAACACACGCAAGCTTATCGGGCCTATGCCCTTCTTCAGCGATATATCATTATATATCGACGACTCTTACAGAGGAGGATATAACATATAACAGGAGGATACTAATGTCCAGCCCAAACTACAAGAGCTAGAGAGCTCAATGTTTCAGTTTTTGTAGATATGATGGGGAAACCTACAGATAAAATGAGACTTCTTACCTAAGTGACATGAGTTCGACTCCAGAAATTCCGAAAGTTGCGTTTTTTCCCATAAGAAAAGCATTGCGCCATTTTTGTAAATTAATTATGGGCACTTACCGGTAAACTAGAAAAATGAAATTAACAGTGTTGCTAGATGGCCGCAATATCTATTAGGAATTATTGTTACTTTTGCTTACAGTGTCTTGGGTTCGACTCCAGAGACCCCGGAATATCTCCCATAAGTTAGCATGGGAAAACGTAATCTAGTGTGTAGACCAATCTAATAAGTTTAGGAAGCTTAAATTTTGCAAGATTATAGAACTTTTCTCATAACCAACTATAAAAATGGAAAATTTTAAAATTGTTAATTTTTAGGGGTTGTTTTAACCCCATTTGAACATTAAAGTTTAATAATTTTTTAGGTTCTACGGGATGAGCTAGGAAGCTGCTATTTTCACATTGTTTACAGAACAGTGCATTTGCACAAATAAACATTTCAATCTCTCCATATATATATTGCGGCAACCGTTAAAAATGTTTAAATTTTAAACAATTAGAAAAATATTATTTTACTTCTAGAAGTGCTACAACTTTAAAATTTGGCTCAAATGTGTAGCATTACTACCCATTAATGGAGAAAATGTAAAATGTTTAAAATTGCAACATTTGGGGATTGTTTTAAACTATTATTTTTACATGTAGGAAAAACGAAAATCGCTGCAGAGGTGAAATCTTTAGAATTAATAGAATAATTTTAATTGTGAAATATCTGTCTGAAAAATTAATGTTTTTTCAAGGTGAGATGAAATGCTTGCAGCATGCAAGCACCTTCTACTAGTATCATTATATATCGACGACTCTTACAGAGGAGGATATAGGAGGATACTAATGTTTAGGCACTTCCAGATAAGCTGGAGATTCGAAATTTTTTTCTTAGGTAGGATTTTGTGCAAAACCGACTAGAAAAAACGAAAATCTTGAAAAAGTGCAACAATTCCGCCGCTAAAAATTCGCAATTGTTTAAACAAATTTTCAAGGTTTATGTATTTTCGCATGTGCTACAGAGTTGAAATTTTTTTATTAATAGAATTCTTAAAAAAAAAACGAAATATGGATTATACAAATTTTGATATTTCTACATTCTACATTGCATACCTATTTGTTTATATAGATATATATACTTACGATTTGTAAATTAGAGCGGCACAGCCAAATCATCTTCTCCCTCACTCTCCGTGAACGAATCATTCTGCTCATCATCCGAGCTGTCCTCTGTAAGCGTGACTAGTATGTTTCTCGTCTTATGAAGCTTGACCTTGAAATCCTCTGTGAGTGACTATTTCTGCATCCAATCAACGCTCGAGTAACGGGCGACGGAGAGGGGAGAAGCTCAGTCTCTCTCTCTCGCCATCGTGCTGTTCACATCGCTCTTAGTCGACTATGTTGCCAGCTCTACTGCGTTCACGCTTCCGTTGCGATCTCTTTATCGCTTTCACTTTGCACCTTGTTATCATTTTAACGCAATGGAAAATGGCCGGTAGTAATAAACAATGACCGTAAGTTTTTCTGCGACGCGTCGCCTTTCATTCGCAAGCAGATCATTTCAAGAGCGGATATCTGGCAATGCTGTTAGGTTTTTCCATGCATTTCGAAAGCCGCGGGTGACGGGGGAGAGGGAAAAGGGAAGAAGGGGAGAGGGAAAAGGTTCTCATAGGCTACTTGCTATGTGAAGGTCAAGCTTCATAAGACGAGAAACATACTATATGATCGGTTCCGTAATTTCGTCTCTTGCGCACTCTGCCGAAATCTTCCTCCTGAAGTTTCTCCGAGTGTCTTGTGCATTTCTCCCAATCTTCAATCGTTTACCTCATCGATGACTTCGTTCACCAACCTTTGCAAGTCAGCAATTTTACGCCTTATTTTTAACAGCAACTTCTCGTTTCACCTGTGCCCAGACCAGCTGTATATAGAGTTGCCTCCTCACCGGGTTCGACCCGGAGTCTCCGGGTTTGACACATTGTCTCCGGACTCCGGGTATAGTTATTATTTCTCCGGGTTTGCGAGTTTTATTACATAATGCAAAATTATTCAAAATTTCGATATTATAAACTTTGCTTGGCAGTTTTAAAAAAATATGAATCGGTTAAATATGAATATACTATCAAATTCTGCGAGCTAAACCGGGGAATCCCCTGAGTAGAGCCCACGTTTGCAGTAAATTTACAAATTTTGTAATAAATTTATAATTATAAATTCAATAATCAATTTTGAACAAAAGATTTATTTAATTTATTTATTATTATTTTGGGTTTACTTGTTAGAAAAAAATGCATTCGGATAAAGACGATGCGCAGCAGGAACTTCAGGTTTAACATCAGAAGTTCCGAAGTAAAAAAGGAAAACCTGCTATGATTACGATTGTACATTTCAAGATGATTGGAGTAAGAGAAGCGAGTACAGTAAGTGGCTTAAAAAGGTCGACAAAACTACTGCAATATGTAGTACCATATGCATCGTTAGATTTACTGTAAAGCATGACGGTGAAAAGGCGGTTAAGACGCATCTCAATAGTAAAAAACATGAAGCAATGGCAAAAACTCTCGCTAAGAGTCACTTATTAACTACATTTATTCCTATAAAAAATACGTCTGAAGAATTGAAGATTGCTATGATAGAAATAACACAAGTTAAACATGGTATAAATCTTCACCATAGCTATCTTAGCATTGATTGTGGCATGAGAATTAAATTTAAATTATATTCTGATTCCATTATCTGGAAATAAGTTCATTGCGGAAGAACTAAGGCCGAGGCAATTTTAGAAAATGCCCTTGCACCCAAGCCTATAGAACTAACACTCATCGAACTGGGAACGGGCTCTACTGCTCCTGTTCCTTTTTCTCTGTGATGCTTCGAACAAAGGAAATCGTCAACTGTTTCCAGTTGCTGTCAAGTATTTTGATATTAACAAAGGGGTTCAGAACAAATTTATAGATTTTTGCGAGGATAGCGATGAATCTCCCGCAGAAATCATCAGACATTTGACTCCTTGTATTAAGAAACACGGACTTCATATTGCAAATGTAAGTTCGTACACAGCAGACAACGCGCCAATGAACTGCGGGAAACAACTCGGTTTTCCAAAAACTATCTACTATGAATTCGTCTATTATGAAAAGTAGAAAAGTAACTGTAACTGACACGTCATTCACAAGGCCGCCAGAAATGCCTGTAAGGCATTATCATTCAATGTTGAAAATATAATTTTAAAAATATTTCCGTAATTTTCTAACAGAGCAGAAAAATCACAATAACTAAAACAACGTTTCGAATTCTTAGAACTGGAGTATGAGGACGTACTATGAAATGTTGTAACAATGTGGTTATCGTTGTGTATCATTTCAAAGGAGAGCACAATTTTTCTTCTCTTTTTTCCTGGTGGAGCCATATGGCTTATATCATGCGACACCTCAGACCGAGAGAAAACAGAAGATAGGGTGAGATCGTTAGCCAAGCCCCTTTCCAAATCCCCAACACCGACCTCTCCACGGCCCAAGATGCTGGAAGTGTTCACAGTGCGCAATTTTACTGAGGTCAGGGGGAAGGCAAATGACGCATCAGCAGTTTCGCCTTCCTCTTGGGAAGGAACTATTCCCTCGAAAACTTCGCAAAAGGGAAGTTCAAGTGCAAGCAGGGCTCCGTTGGTCCTTTGAGGGGGGAAAAAATAAACATTGGCCCGAAAAGGAAAATCGCCTTTGATGCCGTGTGCTCAGAGAAGGAAAAATACACGGTCAGTGCAAAATGAAAAATATGCGATGTCAATCTGTATGTATTTTCTGTTTTGAAGAATATCACACAAGCAGGATTTTTAAGTGTAATGCAGAATGAAATTGGTATTGTAATGCATGAATAAATGAATTATGAAAATGATCACTAATATTTTTTATTGAATTTTTCGTTGTTATATTATAGAATTTTACGACTGTCACTTCTTAAAAGTACAATAAGTAATCAAATATATATTATTGGAAGAAAGTGGGACTGTGATTGTGAGCAATATTAATAATTTAAATTAATATTATTATAACCAAATATAGAAATATATTGAGTTTTTGTGATTAATAAAAAATGTTTTATTTATATGATTAATATTTATAACGAGTATTAGCTAAGATATTTCGATCTTATGTACTGTGATTTGTTGTGTATAGTTTAATATTTTTTTATTATAAAGAATAAAAAAATAATTATATTGTATATTTTATTTTTAACCCGCCACCCACACGCTCTGAAAATATCTCCGGGTCAGAAGAACTGAGCAGGTGGCAACACTAGTCACGAGACAATTTTGCGGGGGTCGCGAGCAGTCTTCGCTATGCCAACTGTTTTTTCTTCATTTTCTCAATCCTTCAATTTAAATGCATAGTTTATAAGTCTATGTTTTATGTTTGATTGGAGTTGTATCTTCAGAATGAAGCATTTGTTAATTTTACTATAATAAAATTTAGCATAAGAAATATAATTTTAAAATAAAAAATAATACGGCGACATATATTAGCTTCACTCATTTTATCAGTCCTCACTTTTGTCATCTTTGTCATTCGTGACGATATCTGAATTTTTTATGTACTAATTTCTTTTTAACAATTTATTTTTTATTTTCTCCATATACGTAGTATAGGCGAAGTATTGTATTCATGAAAAAATCGACTTCGAGATTTCAACGGAAATACACGTTTTGAGGTCCCCTGTATACATTTTGACCATTTTCTCGATGATTTTTGTGTTTGTGAGAGATACCTTTTTTGTGGGGGCTCTAACTAAAAAACTATTAATCAGATCAACGCAAAATTTTATATTTAACATTTTTATAAAAGTTAGAAGATCTAATTAGGTTTTGGTAAAATTCGGTCGACCGGAAGTGAATGTTTACTCTTGTCACCTATCCGTTATTTTGAAATATTAGATTTAATATTTGATAAATATAAAAATATACTGGAATAAAAGTTGTAGGAAATTTAATTTTCTACAACCTTTGTTTGAAACATTTTTTCCATATAATGCATTGTTTAAGAGATATCTTATATATTTAGCTGCCACCACCACCCCACCTACGGACGACTATTTTTAACAATTGACGCTAAGGTACGTCTTAATAAAACTCCTTTTTCTTTTATTAATTGTTGGAGCATTATGGCTATATCCAATATCAGAAGGCTATGGTTTGAGTTTATTTCTGTTCTTTGTAAAGTCAAAAATTACTCACCTTGATAGGGTGGGGATAGAAATTAGAAGGGCAGCGTCCCTATCCCCTGCAGACTCCCACGCTGCGCCGGTCTGTTGATCAGCGCTGCATCGGGCGTTTGTTTAAATATCCGTATCATGAGAACTACAAATGTTAGGGATTGGAGTATTTTCCAATAATAAATTTCAACATTTCTGCACATATCGTTCACTCAATGTTTTCCTCTAAATCAATTAGGGAAAAAGATTCCCGCAGACCGACTTTCTCATGTCCCAAGAAAATTTTTTGGAAAGAACAATGTTATTAAATTTTATAAAGGCATTTAATTAATATTATATATTTATCATTTATATAATCTTCATAAACAGTCTTTTAAGAGGCATGACAAAAATGCCCTTATTGGATAAGTCGAAGCCGAGATATGACGGTATATGTTTAAGGATTGTGAAATTTCTCGCGAATAGAGAAATTCCCACGATCTGGCATCAATGCGGAGAGTCATTCGGCTAATAACGATTGTGTGGAGCGGGCTCTATAAGAATGAGTGTGCAAAGATGCGAATCTAATGGAGGAGAGACGAAGAGGAGATCATGAGCTTCAGTTTGGGTGGCCAAGCACGCGGGAGGTAAAATTTTCATCTACTCTCTGATTGGCTAAGGACGCTTCCACGATAACTTTATTTCCAAGGGATTCATGTTACACGAGCTACTGACTTGAAGACGCCATCGCTGCACCTCTTTTTCTTCTCACACTACAACTTCAAATATGTACATTAAAGAGAGGGAAAGGGAAGAACTCCATTAGAACTACGGGGCTACGGGCTTCTGTTGTTCACACGAAAGTGTCTCTTCACAAAAGATCTGAGGAGAAAAAAATATGTGGATGGAAAAAATCGACAGATAGCAGGGCATTGGGTTGGTAAGAGAGGAGGGGAATGGAATAACCAAGACGGAGGTCATTTCTATAATACTAGGGACATTCAGATCACTCAGACATAAAGCGACCAATCGTACTGATTTATTCAGTACTGTACTAATTTTGACGGAACTGTACGAACTGACGTTCAGTACCTACTGATTTTTGTACTGATGCACGAGTATTATAATGCCTTGTTTGGTATTACCTAAGGTGACCAGATTTTTGTCTCGTGAAAAGAGGACAAACGGCTAAAAAAGTGTTGAGAAAAGAGAACAAAAGAGGACAATTAAAATTTGTTTTTTTAACAAAAAACTTTATCTAATGCGTTATGTACACTTTTTGCAATAGATAAAATTCATTGCTTTTGTTTAAAAGTAAATTTAGTTGAATTAGGTAATAAAAAACAAGTCGTCTGCTAAGATATGTATTTCAATTAAAAAGTTATTATTTGCATTATATAGAAAGATAAATCAAATCATCTTCATTCTTGGATTCTCCGGCGTTGTTTTATTCCCCTTAAACAAAAAATATAAACAATATCGAATGCAAAAAACCAACAAGGACGTTTGTGAAGGAATTTTACAAAACAGAAATTGGCTTACTCTGATTTATCGGCAAAAACGTCGCATACAAGTCTCTATTACAACTCAACTATTACAGTGATTGTTATCGTAAATTAATTTCGTAACAAAATTATTCATAATAACCTATTAATTTTAGTTTTCATAAAAAGTAGTAAGCATTGGTTGCATTCTTGGAGGATTTCAGCCTACTTGAACTTTACATAAAACATACACAGGGTTATTCGAAGTTCAATGCGTGAGAATATGAGAACAGGCAAAATCCGTTAACATAGATTACATACTAGTAGGTATTGTGACATCTTTGAATGCTGTCACTATCATTTTAAACGCTCTTTTAGAAACTATATAAGTAGCTTAAAATATGAAGTGATAGATTTAAAATTTTTAATAGAATACGAGGGATTCCGCCCTTGGCGCTCAACCCCATGCCTCTCGTTCAAGTCGGGCATGATCAAGTAATTCTATAATTACTTACAAACCAACAATCCTTATATAATAATCTCATCTTCCCGGCAGTTTATGACATGGAATGGATAGTTTTTCCGCTTTATTTTCAACGTGGTACCCACCATGGAGGTAGGGTATCCAGTGGATAGTATCCACCGATAACACCACAAGTAAAACGTGTGTGGGGATTTAGTCAATATTAATTCTTAGAATTACATGGAATGAAAATGGATTTTGTATTAGATATTTACCTAAGGTAAGGTAAGCAGATTTAAAAAAATTGAAAGGAGCACAGTACGACGGCAGGGGCGTCGAGTCCCAACTCCTTCCGCCCCCCCCCCCCCGCTCAACAGATTTTTTTGTTTCACATTTGCCCAGAAATTCGCAGCTTCGGTCGAGGTGTAACGTGCTTCTATTTTGTAACAATGTCCTCCACACGAAAAAAATTGGTGTTGAGAGATTTCGCTAACTTGTAGACCAATTCAGTATAAAAACTTAATACGGCTAACATTTTTCTAGAACTCGGTATTTTGTTACAACTTGCACACTTAGAGTTTATGTTTTGTTAACATTGTTGCTAGTTCATTCTTCGAACCCTAGAGGGCCGACGCGTTACTCCTTGAAGCACAGTATCGCTACAAGGCTTCGACGTTGTGGACGAAATGGGTTTCAGAGGGCTTTACGCGAAGATTTTTCTGGGGTGCATTTTGGCCTGCGCTTCTGGAAATCAAGGTAATTAACTGCCATTTAAATTTTCATGGATACTTATAATCTAAAATAATTACAATATTGTTTTTATGTGTATCTCGAATATATATACGTACATATCTATATAAGTGACCGAGTGAGATATACCTGTATTTATAACTGCTCATCGTTTTTCTGCCGTTGAAGTTATAAAATAAGAAATGATTACATACTCTCCGAAAAATTACCCTAATGCAGGGGTTCTCAACACGTGGTGCGCGAGCTAGTGCAAAGTGGTACGCGAAAAAAATAAAAACATGGTTTTGCCTATAGCTTAAATATTGTTATATTATATTTACGTAATTCAGTTACAAATTTAAATGCACGATTCTTGGCACATAGAATTATTATAATATTTGAATTGAAATTGCCGCCAATCTCACTGGTGGTACGCGAACATTTTCGTTCTTGATTCGGTGGTACAAAAATAAAAAAAAGGTTGAGAACCTCGGCCCTAGTAAATTTTGTCAGTATTATCTGATCATCGGCCTGTCTAAACTTAAAAAATAATTGCTTTGTCCAATAAAAATTTTCGTTTTCGGACTATATAGTTACTAAGCTCGTTTTTACCAAATACAAATATTTACAATTAAATACATACAATTTTACCGCCACTTTTTATCTCTATTATAAAGTTCAATTACAAGAATAAATTTGGAGTTAGAGTAATTACGTACACAATTATGAAATTCAGGAGTGGTGGTACTACAAGTTGTCTTCAAGAAAATTTTAGATTCACTCCACGGCTTAAATAATAATTGCGCTGTACGTTTCTTGATAAAAATCCCTTACGAGTAATGATCTACGTCAACGTTTAACCCTGCAGTTTACCAGATTGTTGTTGGATTACACTTAGATTCTGAATGTAACAATTAAATTTAAATGTGTTGTGTATTATTAAATAATAAAAAATATATATTGTTAAATAGACGCCCCTAACCATAGCACCCTAGGCAATTGCCTACCTTGCCTATATGAAAGGGCCGGTCCTGAATGTAACATGCAACAATCTAGTGCATGGGTATTTGACAATTTTTCATCTCTGATGAAGATATCACCATTGATTATACCAACAGAATTTCTTTTAGCATGGCCACGTTGCCGTTTGTTATGGATTTTTAGATTTACTTTGAATTAAAAGAGGTCTCTTGAGACAATAATTCCTCTCCATACCTGATGAGGTGTCTCATTCCTACTGTATCATTATCATGCCATCTGCTCCGAAAATTTGCCTGAATTTCTCCTAGTTATGATTATTCAACACGGGAAGCTATTCTACAGTATTATATTAGATTTTTAAAAATGCCTTGCCACATTTTTGTCTGAAATTTACTTTTTTATATATAATATATTTATATTATTGCTGCAAATTTAATTTTTTGTAAATGAAATTATTACCGTGCAACCAATGTCCTGCCAGAGCATTTTATGCTGTCTATGATGCTATTTCATATTTTTATTAAAAATTTTATTATAATACCTTGTGTGTTGAACTTGAAACACTTAAAAATCATTTAAACTCAATTTTCATTGTCTGTTACCAAATTATATGATAAGTAACTTATGAATTAAACTATTATGCAGCCTTATAAGGCACTTTTAACCTCAAATGTGAACTGTTAAAGCTAATACCACTACAAATACAACCCAACATGTAAAAAGGTCCCACAGCTTTGATTAAAATATTTTTTATATTTCTTACCTACGTTATTCTGACGTCTTTCTTTTGCTGAAGATGCAGGACAGCAGCCAATTCTTGGAGTGAAAGACTTTCCAAAAAATGTCGTCATTATACTAGCAAGTGGCATGTCATTTGAGGCAGTTACTACAGCTCGTGTAGAATTAGCCAAGATCATGTGGAATGGCTCCTCATCAAATCCATTTCACTTGCTGCCATTTGAAATGCTACCTCATCATGGAATACTGATGGTAAAGATGCGTAAAAGGAGGAAAGATTAGTCAAAACTTATTTGTCACTGCTTTTAAAATTAAATATTTTTGTTAATTTTCAGACATACTCAAGTGATTTTATCCCAAGAAATATGGAATCCGGAATAAGAACCATATTCAATGGACCCACTAAGAGGAACAATGTGTCATGCAAAAACATTAATTCCTCCAACATTTTCTTTATGGCTCATAATGCAGGAAAATCAACAGGTAGATCTATTAAAAATATTTTCATAATGAAAAGATTTCATAAAATTTAATTAATTTCTCTTCACAAAATAAATCTTGAAAACTAAGATATTTATATATTGTTTATTTAACTAATTAGAGAAAAAATATAAAATGTATAATGCAATGTGATACACCCAGTAATTTTTTTATTGCTTCAAATAGAAATTTAGCACTTTACGAGAGATGCCATTCAATTTTGAATAATACGACTATCTTTTTATGAAATTATGTCAAGCAGTGGTTTTGAATTTATTGGTATATATATTATCCTACAGCAAATGCTTTTCTGTACCTATTTCTAAAAATAAAATTTTCTTTTATTAGTTTCATATCAGTGATTATGAGATATGAACAAGTAAGTTAAACAACCTGCCATTTACATATTTTACTAAGAACAAAATAAAATACAGCAACCTTTGGGGTGAGATAAATAATTTCATTATATTTTTCATATTTTTGCTGTTAAATTATTTTGTTTTGGTTATTCTGTTTTGGTATATATTATTTCTTTGTTTCCATTCACAATATTTCAATATGAAACAAGTTTTAAAAAATTTTATTTATTAACTTATAAATTTTGTTATATGTATGCAGAGCCGTCTCTAAGACCCTCGGGGCCCCCTCTTAATACAAATCAAATTTCTCATTTAATTACAATTTTATTATTGTTTTCAAGTTTATATTAGTTTTTCTCCTAAGATACAGTAGGTGAAATATCTTTTAAAACCATTATGTATTACATATTTATTTTTTATATTTAGTAATAGGAAATAAATGAGAAAATTATACGAGTATATATAAACAGTATACGAGTAAACGAGCACTTATCTCCTCTTCTCGAGACAATTTCTCGTAGACAATTTGTCGAATACAATTTCTACTATAGCTCCTCATAGATGCGGGGCCCTGGGTGACTGCCCACCCAGACCCCCCTTCAGACGGCTCTGTATGTATGCATCAGTTGGTACAAGTAGACCAAAATACTAAATATCAAGGACACATCTTTTAGCAATTAAGAATGATTAATCTCTCTGCAAATATGTATACCTAAAGTCTAACCCCAAATCTTTCATCAGGTCTGGTTACAACATTAAGTCTGACATCTGAGATTCCAGTCGCAATTTTCGATTTTGAGGAAAAATACAAATCAACTGAGTGTCTCACCAATTCCAGTAGTTATGATGTGATTCATCAAATTTTTCATGGTGAAATTGAATCCAAAATGAAGGTAATATTTGGTAAAAGCCACAGTCTTCATGATAAAGACAAAAACAGTGGTGAAGCAAAAGAAGGATGGGAAAAGCTGAATCAAGAATATGAGAGAAAAAGATCCAACATAGTGCCTATCTCCAGCATCAGTTCCTTAAAAAATGTGAAAATGAAGAAAGGAGAACAAGCCATAGGTGAGTAATGATAACTCGTTAGATCAAATATGTTCTAAAAATATTCAATAAATTCAAGTGGAATATAAATTGAACATCAAAATTACAGGACTATTTTCTGAAGTTTCCATTGATGACTTAAAAATAATGACCTCCAAAGCAATTGATTTTCTTAAGGGTAATAGTGAAGGATATTTTCTAGCTGTAAGTATTATATTTTCTACTTTTAAATGATACTTTAATTCAACTAAATTTAATTGAAAGATATTTGACACTATAGCTTCACTAATTTTGAAATACTAGACATGTTATGAGAAATATTTGTTTTATCAGGACTGCAATTACATCTCATTCTATTAATACATGTATGTAACAACTTTGCTTAATCTAAAATTGATTTGATGTTATCAATGAAAATATTTTTTATTGATTCTTATTTTAGGTAATCATCAAGAATAAAAATGTGGTAGAAACTGTGAAGATGGTGTCTGAATTGATCCCATTACTTCAAAATTCAATCTCGCCAGAAACACTTCTCATTGTTAGCTCTGATCATGCTGAGTTGGTAAGCAACTGTGACATGGGCTGCTTATCAAATAAAACAACTGTAAACAATAGAAGAAAATTAACTCTCAAACAAAAGATAGCTGAAAACAAAACAAATATCTCACCTCCTACAGTTGATGAAGAAACTAAAGCAGGACAAACATTTAAAACTACTGATGATAATTTGAAACCTAAAAAATATTCCAACGAAACACAAAATGTTCTAACAAATATTAATAAATCTTCTTCAGCATTTATCACAAAGCCTCCAACAACATCTACAGAAAAATATCACCATGAAAAAGGACAGACAAGTGAAATACCAGTTACCATATCTGAAGAACAATCCAAAAATAGTGAAATACCAGTTACCATATCTGAAGAACAATCCAAAAATAGTGAAATACCAGTTACCATATCTGAAGAACAATCCAAAAATAGTGAAATATCAGTTACCATATCTGAAGAACAATCCAAAAATACCAACTATCAAGTCACAAGCACGATGAATAAACCTGATATAGAAATGTCAGTTAAATTTTCCACCATAAAATCAACTGTAGATGAAGAGGAAAATGCAATTCTCCAGCTACAAATTTCATCCACTGATAAACCCACTGGGGGAATTAAGAAAAGTATTGCTGCTCACATGGAAAATGCAAGCTCTCGGGAAGAAGTTTCTCAAACTGAAAGCATCAGAAGGGAAAGCAACTTGACAACAGGGCAGCCTACAAAAGATAGAGAATATAGTGTGTCAACAAAAGAGTTGAATACTACTGAAGTAAACCTAATAACTAGTGAGAAAACTGCAGGGTTTTCTGTCAACGATTTAACAGACGTTTCTGAAGAATCTTCTACCACGTCAATGTCCAATCTAGATTCAAGTAGAGATCTAGACAGTTCAACCAACATTAAAGTCGATGATTCAGGAGCAAATGCATCACATATGAGGAAGAAGAGGGAGGCTGCATTAGGAATGGTTTTGTCAGATATACCAATATACGCCTCAGGTAAATTAATCTTTTCTTTAAAAAAATCAGTGATCTTTGTAAGTTGTTCATCTTGTCGATAAAAACTTTGCTAATGCATTAAATATCTTGTTAGTAATTTATATGAGTAATTGTATTTAAATTTCAAAGGTCCAATGGCAAGTTTATTTAGAGGGATTCACAAACAGGATTTTTTGTGGAAGGTTATGAAGAAGGCTATATGCTCCAGCAATGAATCACATAATGTAACTAAATGTGAAAGAGAAGGAATTGATCACAGTGAACTTGGTGATATCTTGGAAATTAAAAAATCTCAGAGCAATGAAGATATAAGTTCAGGCATTGAATGTTCTCGGAAGTATGCTGGGTCATCCATATTAATCATGCTATTTTCTTTAGTTTTTAATTAATATTGAAATGTTCAAATATGGAAATGTATCACTTGCTCTTATGCAATTATAGAAACAATTCCATTAATCTACCATCTATGTATTTTGCTATTCAATAATGTTCATTTGTGTAGAAAAATGAAAGTACAAAATTTTCAGTTATTAGTGTTCATTTTTCATGTCTGCTATATATGTTCAAATAAGGAAATGTCCAGTTTATCATAGTATTTAATATCTATGTATTTTGTTACTCAGTAATGTTCATTTCAGTAGAAAATATCTTTAAGAAGATATATATATATTAAGTAAGCTTTATTTCTGTTTGCAATTCAATTTAAAAATAAACTTAATTAAAGGAGAATTTTTGTGTGCATTTTAATTATTTTGATAGCTGCAAATTTTTAAATCTTGAGTGAGTTAACATGTTAGTGACTAAAGATGGAGATTTAAATCTTTTGAACAACTCAGTATTTGTAGCTTTTTAGAGCTTGATTCTAAAAAACTCATATTCAATTTGTCTGCCCATTTGTGTGGGCAATGTCTTTGGAATCCTGCAACCTGGCGAGGCCAAATTATCAGGATAGGTCAGTCTATATCAGGGATGGCAAACTTTTTGTGTTATGTGCCAAGAAAGTAACATGAATTATCAGAATTTATTTTTTTGTGTGCCACTAGTTTACTCTAAGAAACAACATAATTTATACAGAAAATACAAGCTTGTGTGTGCCAAGTATTTGCCATCTATGGTCTATATCAGTGGTGCCCCAACTACGGTCCACGGGCCAAATGCGGCCCACGAAGGTGTTTTGTGCGACCCAGGAAGCTATGGTTAAAAAGAAATTGGAAAAAATTTAACATGCAAATTCATGAACAGTTGTATAAAACTCCTTAAGCCAAAAAAATTGTAGGGTAAGCCCTATGTATTTCGCCCACTAAGTGGGCAGGTTCTCCCCTGAAGATGCCCACTTAGTGGGCGAAATGCATAGGGCTTACCCTACAATTTTTTTGGCTTAAGGAGTTTTATACAACTGTTCAACTTGGAGCCAAAGTGATTACGAGCTACCATCTACAATGCAAATTCATGTTTTTTTTTTAATTTTGATAATAAAACTTTAAAAATTGAAACATTAGCAATAAAAACCTTATTTAGGCTCGATTTTCACTTATATGGCACCTCAGAATATATAGAAAACTTTCAATTTAAACTAATCTGGCCCATTGCAGAATTGGCAACTTCCAATGCGGCCCACCAAGGGATTCGCAACCACTGATGTGGTCCCACCATTAGAAAAGTTGGGGCACCACTGGTCTATATGTAAGCTAGACAAGGTAAAAAATTTGGTGGATCTAGGACCAGTTGCTGGGGAGTAATTGGAAAAAATTGCTAAAAAAAGCACATGCTGTTACAAATGTAAGTAGATACAAGTTGGTTAAAAAAAACCGTAATTTTGAAATTCTTCCCTCACTTATTTAATCCAACTATTTATTTTTATTCAACACTATTAATGATTGGACACATTTTTGCAATAAAAGTTGTTGAAAATTACCTATATGTGATTGCTCTACAAGACTGGTTTCGACTTCTGTCAGCTTCTCTTTGTGTTGGAGCAGTAGCACAATAACACAGTGTTTTGTATAATATTTTGTGTATCGAATATTATTCCGTATTTAGTTTTCTATGTATCTAAGATGGCTGTGAAACTTCGCAATATGTAGAACATATTTATGGGGATGAAGAACAAACGGAGAAGTGTGTCCCTGCATAAGACAATCTTCTGCTTAGGTAATAAGTTATCTTCATAACTGGGTTGATGTCAGGCTTATAATATCGATTTGTGGATTAGGCTGAAGGCATTGGCTTGGGATAGTTATTGGATGATGGTGCATGAGAAAAAGACAACCACGTGACAAAGAAGATGGAAGGAAAGGTCCTCGATGACAGAAAACAAAGAAAAAATCTACTGGAGGGTCATAATTTTTTTTATTCATCACACAAACTATACAGCAGGGGTGCTCAAGATGTCGATCGCCAAGTCGTTTTAGGTAGATCTCTGAAAGTTAGTTGCCCCAATTTTCAGCAGTGGAAAGAGGTGGTCGATCACCAGATAAATGGAAAATGATAAGTAAGATTTAACTTCACAAGCCCGAGGAACATTTAAATGAATACTGCATATGAGGTCAAAGGCAGGGTGGGCGTGATAGGATAAGCAGCGTACCCCCCCCTCCCCCAAAAGTAGGGATGTCTATGCAACAGCATATTTTTGGTTCCACATATCTTTGCGAGTCAGCATTATCCAGTATGAAAATAATAAAATCTGAGCATTGGTCCACTTTAATCACTTGGACAACGTATACGGTTATAAATAAGCAGATATTATCCAGTTTGTACAGCTTGCTAATGTCATGCAGTGCAAATCATCCACGTCTACCTGACACTGTCTAATGAATTTATTTTGTACAGAAGATTGAATAGTTCTTTGATAATTTGTTGCCTCTAGCTCGAGCTTTCTCCAACCTATTTAAGCCACCCCCACCCTCCCCTACTCGAAAGAATTTTTAATGGTGAAGATGGATGGTCGATCACCACGCAAGTGGAGAGTGAGGGGTAGATCCCAAGCCTGTAAAGTGTGAGCACCCCTGGTATACAGAATTCAACCCTACATCTCGGTGCTGGATGTAACATCAATTGGAAATAGTTACTTATAGACCTAAAAGTCGAGAGAGACTATGGATGAATTGGTAAACTGAGATTTATGGCTGGACTCCATCCACAAGTATGAATAAAAATTTTCTCTTAGAAGTTCTATGCTTTAAGTAAACTAAAGATAATAACATCAGGAAAATGAATTAAAGTGGAAAACTAAATGCACTTAAGGTGGGAAAAATTGATATAATGGTGTAAAAATGTATCTTTAGAATTTGAATAAGCTGTAGAAATATACAGTTATACTAATAATATGAACTAATATACCTAGATAACATCTTTTGAGAAATTTTAGGGTCAAAACTGAGGATTCAGAGAATTTAAGTTGGGACAGATGGGGAATAAGTTGAATGCTGTAAAATATTTTCAAAATTGTCTGGTTTTTGGATGTTCCTGAATTTCAGATCTCTGGTATTTGAGATGTTAAGCCTATATCACTTTCAAAGTGGTATAACTTTTTCATAATTTAACAATGAAATTCAAATTGAACATATCAAAATATTGATAGGCAATTTCTGTTTTCATTGCTGGAAATCTTGAGGATAGCTTCCAACTATTTTATAACAAATTCGTATATTGCTGCAATGATGCCTTTCCAATAACTTGTAAGTCAATTGATAAAAGTAAAGTTCAGAACAAATGGGTAACCAATGAAATCAAATGATTTTCTATCTTCCTTAGGGACCTTGCAAAACAGACTAAACTAGAAAGATCTCAGACTTTCCCGGCGAATTGATGCGAAGAAGTTTTCTTGGGCATCCAGCCGGGGCATAATGCTGTCATTCCGACATTTCGATAATGCACTCGGTTATCATCTTCAGGGAGAACCTGAGGTGCTGAGGCCGGATCCTCCAGGGTTTATATACCCGTTGGCCCTCTCTCTCATTGGTCGACAGGTCGGTCCACGGGCACGGTGTTGTTCGCCCAGCTGGTGGATGGTCGGGTACCATGCACTCATTTCACCATGATCACAACACCAGAACCCATAACGACCTTCACATTTATAGGCACAAAACTAAATCTGCATGTCTTGGGTCTATGCCTCTAAGCTACCTAACAATTATAAAAATATATGTAATAATAATGCACTGGTGGTGTAGTGGTTAGCATGTCGGCTTCCCATTACAAAGTTCTAGGGTTCAAACCCTGCGAATGGAGGTTGAAAAAAAAACTACCATCAGTGCCTGACAGTAGGCAGCAGTACTGTCAGTATGGTACAGAGCTGAAAACAAATGATGTTGGCTGGGCCTATCATTATATATAGACGTTCCTTACAGAGGAGGATATAACATGAGGATACTAATGTTTAGGCACTTCCAGATGAGCTGGAGATTCGAAATTTTTTTCATTGGTAGGATTTTGTGCAAAACCGACTAGAAAAAACGAAAATCTTGAAAAAGTGCAACAATGCGGCCGCTTAAAATTCGCAATTGTTTAAACAAATTTTCAAGGTTTATGTATTTCCAAATGTGCTACTGAGCTGAAATTTTTTTTCAAGGTAGGAATTGTAAAATAACGAAATAGGGATTACAGAAATTTTGATATTTTAATTTGTTTGGCAGTTAAAAATTCTTAAAGTTTAAACAAATTGGTAGATGCTTAGACACTAAGCCGCAAGTTATGGAGCAGAAATTTTTAAATTATTTAGAGGTTAGTCTATGTAAACGAATAAACATTTCAATTTATACAGAAAAATGTTATTTTGGCCGTTAAAAATTATTTAAATTTAAACAATTAGATAAATGTTATTTCACTTCTAATTGTGCTATAAATTTAAAATTTGGCATAAATGTGTGGCATTATTAACTCAATGTGGGAAAAGTATAATATTCCTAAAATTGTAAAAATTAGTGATTATTTTACTCCATTATTGTTCCATAATGAAAAAACGAAAACCAGTCCAAGTAGAAATCTTTAGAATTAAAGAAATATTTCTCATGATGAAATATATCTCTAAAAAATTAATGTTTTTTCAAGGCGAGATGAAATGCTTGCAGTATGCAAGCACCTACTAGTATCCAATACAGCTGTAGGCATGATTGGGACGATTTTAACGGCTACAGTACTGCAATGTGGAAAGCAAGAGGGAAACTACCACATTACAATCCCTAGTAATGATTATATGGTTGGACAATATGAGTTCTCTCGAGGTAAAACAATCTGGAGGTAAAAAAGTCCCCCAATCGGATCTCTGGGCGGGGACTGCCTTGAGGAAAACATTCGTTGAAAGTAATTTATGAATAGGTAAGAACTATGAGAAAGGCAGGAAAGCTAGAGAACTTGAAAGAAGAAATAGAGTTGACATTATAGGACTGAGCAAAACTAGATGGGAAGGAGAAGGACAGTTCGACTCGGAAGAGTTCACAGTAGTTTACTCGAAAGGAAATAGTGGGGAAAGGGGAGTAGCTCTGGTACTTAGGAAAGATATGATGGAAAGCGTGACAAAGATAATAGCAACGAACGATAGACTGATGGCAATAAAGCTAAAAGCAATCCCAGTGGACATGCTGATAATCCAGGTATATATGCCAACGTCAGCTCATGAAGATGAAGAAATTGAGATTTATGATCAAATTAATGACATTTACGAAGAAGATGGAAGAGGAAAGGTAAACTGCATAATAATGGGAGATTGGAACAGCATAGTCAGAGAAGGACAGGAAGAAAATGTTATTGGGCAATACGGACTTGGGAAGAGAATTCGAGGAGGGGAGAAACTCGTAGAATTCTGCATCAATAATGACCTTGTAGTGACTAATATATAGCCCAAAAACCAGAAACGAAGGTTACACACAAAGAAAAGCCCAGGAGATAGAATGAGATGCCAAATAGATTACATCCTTGTAAAACAAAGATTCAGGAACAGCATAAAGAACGCCAAGGCATTTCAAGGAGCGGACATTGGTTCAGATCACAGCCTTCTAATACTTGACGTGAGTACAAAGCTCAAACAAATAAGAAAAACGAGAAGAGAAAGACAGACCTGGGACCTAGAAAAAGAAAGGCAGGATGTAATCAGCATGAAGTTGGAAGATCGCCTAAGAAATTTGGAAAACAAACCAAAGACCATGGATATAGAATGGGAAGAAATTAAAACCAGTATCAAGGATACCTTGGATAAAGAGATTGGAAAACAAGAGAAGAAAATCAGAAAACCATGGATCACTAGGGAAATGCTGGAGAAAATGGATGAGAGATGGAAATGAAAAACCTTGAACAGGGAAGATGGTAGAGCCAACTATAGATGTATAAACAATGAGTTGGGAAGGGTAACAGATAAAGCTAGAAAAAATTGGATAAAAGAAAAATGTGATGAAATACAACAAATGGAGAAGTTAGGACAGTACGATATGATATATGTTAGGGTACTGAAATTAGAAGATAAGAAGTCTAATGGAATTTGTGGTAAAGGAATTATGAATACGGATGAGAAGATAGTCTCAGAAACAAAGGATGTAGCACAGGTATGGGAAGAATACATTAAGGAACTATACAGCAAGCAGGCAGGATCAGCAAAAATAAAACTGGAAGATGAGGAAAACGTTGAAGAAGACAACTTAGGACCAAGTATTATGGAGAGCGAAGTAGAAAAAGTGATAGTGGAACTAAAGAAAGGGAAAGCCACAGGCAGCGATGGAATACCGGTTGAGGTACTTAAAGTCATGGGATCAGAAGGACTAAAAGGGATCATGAAATTAATTAATAAGATTTAGGACACGGGAGAGTGGCCTCAGGATTTCCTAGAAGTAACAATGATCCCTCTAAAGAAGAAGCCAAAGGCAATGCAGTGTCAAGACTAGAGAATGGTAAGCCTTCTGTCACACACTTCGAAGATCATCACGAGGATTCTTAATAAAAGGTTGGAGAAAAAGGCAGAAGAAATGCTAGGGGAAGATCAATTTGGTTTCAGAAAAGGACGAGGAACTAGAGATGCTATAGTAGTAGTTAGAATCATATCAAAAAGGGCAATAGAGTACAGTCACGATATCTGTGTATGTTTCGTAGACTAGCAGAAGGCCTTTGATAGAGTAAATTGGGTAAAGTTGATGAAGATATTAAAGGATATAGGTATAGACTGGAAAGACAGGAGACTGATCAGGAATCTATATGTGAATCAAGTTGTAAAGGTCAGGTTGGAGAATGCAGACACCTGTGGAGTAAATATTGGTAGAGGAATAAGACAGGGCTGAAACCTATCGCCGACCCTATTCAATATATATGGAGAAAGTGTAATGCAAGAAGCGTTAGAAGGCACAGGAGATTTCAAAATTGGAGTAAGGATTATAAGAGCAGTAAAATATGTGGATGATCAAGTACTTTTAGCAAGAAAGGAAGAGGAACTCCAGAAAATGATAAATAGACTAGTAATTACAGGTAGAAAATACGGTATGGAAATAAATACAGAAAAATCCAAGGTCATTCGAATATTGGGCAAATAAGAGAATCTGAACATAAGTATTGGAGGGAAGTCTTTAGAACAAGTTTCAGACTATAAATACCTTGGAAGCATCATAACAAGAGAAGCAAAATGTACGGATGAGATAGGGACGAATAGGAAAAGCAAAAGTGGCTTTCAGAAGAAAGAAACGCCTACTTATGGGGAATATATCCGCAAGAAGATCATAATATGCTATGCATAGAGTATAGCTTTGTACGGGGCAGAAACACGGATGCTAAGGAAAAATGCGGACTTGGAGGAGAATGCTGAAGATAAAATGGACAGATAGGATGAAAAACGATGAAGTGCTACGAAGATTAGGAGAAGCGAATGATTATACAGACTATTAGAAAGAGGAAGGGAAACTGGGTTGGACATTACCTGAGGAGAGAGAGTATGATTAAAGACGTGTTAGAAGGAAAACTATATGGAAAAAGGTAGGAAAAGGTTTCAGCTGATAGATGAATTGAAAGGGAAAGAGAGTTATCAAGATATGAAGAGGGCAGCAGAAAATGGGAGTATATGGAGAACCAGGTTTAACCATGAATAATCATGGACCTATGGACCGACTACCTATGATGATGATGATGTAATAATAATTTATTCAAATCTAACAAGAAGATAAAGCAGTACCTTCACAAGAAACTTGATTACTCCATCAATGAATACTTAAATGACACCTAACCTCTCCTATTTCTTATAAATAAAACTCCACTCCAATCTGTAAATTACCAGAGGCATCTAAGCATACTAATGTAAATTCATGATATACTTATTGAGTATATTTTGTTATTCTATTGATGATTACCTTATTGGTGTATGTTTGCCATGCTAACACGTTATGTTTGTGTGTGTATATACACACACACACACACACACACACACACACACACACACACACACACACATATATATATATATATATACTTACAACTAAATTTAAATTTTAACTTGACCTGTCTTACGTTAATGTAATACTTTTATCATTGGAACAACCAAGTTCTTAAAATTATTATTATAACTCTACTGTACATGTAACAATATGCAATATGAACTACTAAGAATAATTTTATTAATGGAATGCTTGATTTATTAATGTAATTTAATTGTATCTTAATTTTAATGATTTATCCTATATCATTGTATATGATCTTTGGGCTAATAAATATTGTATTGTGTAGATAGCTGTAGGAGGAGGAAAAAGCTGGATGAGAAAGAATAATACATTTTATGGTAGGACAATGATTCCTATAAAACCACCAGATACGAAAGTTAGTCTAATTTTTTTACCTAATTCCGCTTTCACATTTTAGTTCATTTGAAATGCCCGCACATTAAATTTCAGAGAACGATTAGAGGAAAATGAAACCGGAAACGACAAAAAGGCATCAACATTCGTTCACTCCCACCCTCCCACAGATAACATGGAAAAACCACCATTTTCATTCAAAATATTGGAAATGTAAAATTTAAGATATCAGATTATTAGGACACGTCATGTAGCTAGGCTAGGCTATAGAGATTTTATATCTTCATTCACACCTCGTGAATTGTCAAAATAATGTCAAGTAATTCTCAGAAATCTTTTCAAGATAAAATACTGCCTATAAAAAAATCTACGTACAGATTAGATATATCTACCAATATTTTCTAAGTAAAGCAGTTCCTCGATTGCTGTCATTTCGTTGACTTTTCTTCGATGGCAACGTGAAATTTCTTTATGTGAGTACCCTTAGATAGTTATTTGATGTAAATAGTACTTAAGACAAAACCTTGCAATTCAATTGTTTTGGTTAAATTTGTTTCAAGTTCAATGTTTGAAGGGACTTTGTTTCAAGGTCATCAAATCGGGGTGTTTTTGACGATGACTAGTATAAACTATCGTTTCCTGGACGGGTTTTGTTGGATCTTTGTAGCCATTATGTAGAGCAGAGTAGCGCTAAAAAATAGCAGCCCAATTTTGAACGAAATTAATGCATAATAAAATTTTAAATAGCCAGTTGATCATAGAACTGTATATGAAATGAATACTATAAATGTATAATAACCATACGATGAAATAACTTATTCAGATTCAAGGGTAAAAAGTTAACACTAAATAACTAAGGGGATATTATTTAAGAAGTGCGAACTATCGCAACTGGCTTTGTGCGCACTTTTGAGTTTTCGACGAATGCAACAGGTGGTTTAAGATTTGCCTTACGTTGTTACCTTCGCGTTTAGTCAGTTACTATATGCTCTTCCAGTAGAAAGAGCAATCCTTTTTTATGCAATCCAAGCATTTCGTCTGATTTTTGGAGACTGGTTCTCTACGAATACATGTGCCGCATTTGCATGGACAATGATATACTTTTAACCGTGGAAATGTCATCTTGTAAGCGAATACGTCCTCAGTTGTAACTGGTGTATTATTTACCTCTAGATTCACCGAGAAACAACATTTAAATCTAGTAATTTTCTTTTATTTCTTTAGAACTGAAGAAAACATCCAGGATGGACTTCTTTTGGAAGTACATCGGTTCAACAGAACTTGTGATTTTCTGTTTCACTGTTTTTTGTGTGGTTCTATGTCATGGGATATTTGGTCCACTTTTCTATTGGTGGAAACGTGGAGTCCCTTCCATTTCAGCCCTTCCTATTTTTGGAAGCATGATGGATTCACTTCTTCAAAGAAGGTTTATTGGTGATTTGTATATGGATATGTACAAGAAGTTGGAGGGAAAACGTTATGGAGGCTTTCTCAAGTTCACCACACCTGCAGTCATTGTGCGTGACCCTGAACTTATAAGAATTGTACTTGAACGTGCTTTCCCTAGTTTTCATGACAATGATCTGGCATTGAATGAAGATATTGAACCATTGTTTGGCAGGAATCTTTTTGTTGTCACCGGTGAGAGGTGGAAACAACTTCGGGGTCATCTTTCCCCTGCCTTTACCTCTGCAAAGATCAAAGCTGTATATCCTTTAGTCCAAGAGGTGTGTGGTAACTTACATTCCTACTTGGAAGGGAATGCAGGTTCAGAAATAGAAATGAAAGATCTTTGTGCCAGATTCACTACTGAAGTTGTGTCTTCCTGTGCCTTTGGCATCCATTCTGATGCCATACATATCCCTAATAGTGAATTTCGTCTCATGGCCCTTGAAATGTTAAATCCTTCACCAATACGAGCAGCTGTTGTAATGATTTTGTTGCAATTCCCATGGGTTTTACGCTTCATTCCAGTTTCTTTCCTTCCTAACAAAGTCGCGAACTTCTTCCGCCGCCTTGTGCGTGAAGTTGCTACTCATAGAGAGCGGGAAGGCATCCAACGCAATGACTTCATGGACTTGTTGATTCAACTCAAGAAGGAAGGAAAACTGGGTGTCAAGTTGTCTCAAGAAAGTACACCTGTTGAGGGAGATGGTGATTCTAAGGAAAATTCCAAAGTAAAAGGTATAATATCCATCCTGTTAACCTTTTATGTACTACGAGGAACATACGGCAAGAAAATTTTAAGTTCCGCAATGTGGTTCTCTTCATGACGGGCCAAAATGCTTTCGCCAGACAAAATAAATTGGTCTGCCAAATTAGTATTGGTCCAGACAATGCTGTCCCTTCACTACTATTATGACAGAACCACTTGTATATAATTTTATCCACATCATAAATCTTTGCTTAATAAAATTTTTAGTATTTATACTCTTTGGAACATCATTAATTTCATAAAGCTTTAATATTTCCTTGTTTTGCTTCATATCATAAATAGTTTAGGAATGAAAACTTTTCTTGTTTTATTGTAATTTTTGCTCATTATTAACATGATGATTTTAAATGGGAGTTGCGGTGGCAGAGTGGTTTGAGTGTTGGCCTTCCAGACAGTGATCCTGGGTTCGGGTCAGATTTTTCAACCTGGGATTGCTTCATACCCTACTTGTGTGGTTTGAGGAGAACAAACAAGTTAATGCTTCTTTCTTCAGAAGGGATATTAGGCAGTTGACCCCCTAGTACTCTTCATATAGAGTAGGTTAATGTTGGCACCAGATTTCCCTCCTCCCTTTTGTGTGTGTTCGGTGCAAAGGGCAATGGGAAACCACCATACCACGAGTGTATATTCCCTAATTAGTCAAACCGATATAAGGATAGATAGATAACCACTGTTGATGATGTCAAATGTGAAAATAACCAGTTATCTGACAAAGCTGGTTTGCTGAGTCAGGGATTTGGAAGAGTGCGCTATACATATTTTTTGTTACAATGCTATAAGTTAAAAAATTAAAGAATAAAGCACTTGATGAAATAAATGCTTATCTCAGGTATCTCCAATAGCCATAACAAGGTTATGAAACCCATGTGTGCATTTTGGCTACCCTGTGGTTGTCTTTAGTGATTCATAGAAAGTAGATTCCTTGGAATCTACTTTTGGTGAATTTAATTTTTCCTAAATTTGTTTTCGGCCATAAGATGATCTTAATAACTCTCTAGTGAATGCTATAATTTGATTACACATGTTAGTTTACATCCATCACAATTATTTATTCTAATTAGTGATTTATCAACAACGCCATATGTTTTATTGATATAAGTATATTGCTTGGTAAAGTTTTTGGTCTATATTACTATATAGCCATTGTTCTTTTGAATTTTTGCATAAACACTGACTTCAATTTGGTTTTGTTGGCATCAGTTGTTTCAGCAGTATGGGATGCTGAATCCATAGATGATGTTGCAGCTCAGGCACTTGGATTTTTTATCGATGGCTCTGAGACGTCATCTGCCCTTATGAGTTTTGCCTTTTTCGAATTGGCTCATCATCCTGAGATGCAAGAAAAATTGCGTGCTGAAATTAAAGAAGTGAAGCTCCGACATGGAGGAAATCTATCCTATGAAGCTTTGCAGGATATGCCCTATCTTGAAATGGTTTTATTAGGTAATAAGCTTCATATGATCTGAAATGGTATGATAAATATACGATTTCCTTAGCAAAATGTCCATTTATGGAGTGAGTGAACAGAAAGTAAGGTGCTGTTTTTTAAAGCCAGCCATTGATTTAATTATTGATGATTTAACCGATGTAGGCCTTTATTTTTTTTTATTCAAATATAGAGACATTGCGCAAATATCCCCCTGCCTCATTCATGGCTCGTCTTACCACAAAAGCCTACAAACTTCCAAATCCTGAAGAAAACATAGAAGGAGGAAGTGATGGAAAGGATGTGTTGTTGGAATTGGATACTTCTGTTGTGATTCCAGTTCTTGCAATACATAGAGATCCAAAATACTACCCAGACCCTGAGGTTTTTGATCCAGAAAGGTTTTCCGAAGATCAGCATCACAAACGAGACCGCTTCACATTCTTACCATTTGGGGAAGGCCCTCGTATTTGCATTGGTGAGTTTTATTCTGATCTGATCATCATTCATTCATCACATAAAAGGCTTGAGTAAAATCCAATTTTAAATTGAAACAAGTATGAGATTGACAAACAGTGAAATCTGAGATTATTAAACAAAGAGGTAATATCTGAATGATTACCAACAGGGCTACTAATGAAAGAAATTGAAACATGCTGTAAGCTCAAATTAATTTTTAATTAAAAATTTTGATTAATAATTAGAATGCTTTTCTTTAAATGTGTCACCATCATCATGAAGCTTTCGATGGTAAGCATGTAGTTCTAAAAGATTTTATTTCTCTATTATCAAAACTGATACTCAATTACAATTTCTCATTTTTATCTTATTATTTTGAATATCATCTAATTATGGATGAATATTAAAGTTTACTTAGAATGGCATTTTGCACACATATTTGTAATAATGTTTTTGTACTAATTGGTGCAGATTCATATAATTTATATTTTATGAATTTGTTGAAGTATTTAACTTAATTTGATTTTTACCTTTCAGGAAAGAGGTTTGGATTGATGCAGTCTAAAGCTGCTATTTCTACAGTCCTGTTGTCCTTTGAGCTAATGCCCAGTGATCAGACTCTACCTCCAATAACTTTTGACACAACACAATTCCTTACTACCTCTAAGAGTCAGCTTTGGGTGTATGTCAAAAAGTTGAAGTTAACAAATGACTAAATAATTTAAACCAGTTTCAGGTGCTATTAATGCTTTGAAATATGTTTTACATAAAAAAAATCTGTGAAAATTTATCATATATCAAGGCATTGATGAATAATTAATTGTGATTATACTATAATTATTTCATTAAAAGGAATAAAGTTGAATAATTTTTTAAATTGGCGTTAATGTTTTTTGTGTTTGAAACCATTTATTTTTATTAAACACGTAAACTTGACAACGTTAATCCAAAATTATGAAAATATAGAAAGTCATTATATTGACATGACACCAATTGCCGAGTATGAGGAAACACCATGTTTAATGCGAACAAGTGTCTCTTGAATTTGTTGCAAGATGGCAGAGTAGTATAGTGCAGGTCAAGATGGCACCTTTCACAAGTCCCCAGAAAGCTTACTCTGATTTGGTTTCATGAAACGAAGTCTGCAACAGTTGTTATCCGAAAATTCTGAACAAAATTCAACACTGAACCACCCAGCAGGGAAACTGTGTACCAGTGATACTAGAAATTCATGGAGACAGCATGTGTGTGCAGTCATCCTGGTCGAGGAGGTGGCAGACCAAAAACATTTGAGGCCAATGTGGAACGCATTCAAGCAGCATTCGCCACTAGTCCAAAGAAGTCAACAAGATATGCCAGTAATGAATTAGAGCTGCTGCATATGAACATTAGGAGGGTTTTAGATAAGCAACTACAAATGAAGTCATACAGATTGTAATTGCTGCAGGTGCTGACTGTCATTGACAAGAGACAAAGACTGACAAAGATGAGCTTCTGTAATGACATGTCGGCTTGTATGGAGAAGGATGACAGCTTCCTGGAACAAACTGTGTTTAGTGATGAGGCTGTGTTTCACTTGAGTGGTAAAGTAAACAAACAGAATGTCAGAATTTAGGGCACGGAACAACCAAGAGAGATTGTGGAACACCAATATGACAGTCTAAAGATTATTGTCTTTTGTGCCATGAGTTACAGAGCGATGTAAGACCTTTCCTCTTCATGGAACCCACTGTGTCTTGAATGGTATACTCGGATATGTTGCAGAATTATCTGGTACCACAGCTACAGGAACAATGACGGTACCATGATTTTTCAACAAGATGGTGCACCACCACATTTTCATAGAGAAGTCCATGCCTATCTCAACCAAACGTTTCCTGGCAAGTGGATTTGACATGGCCCCTGTGCTCCCCTGACCTGACATCCTTAGATTTTAGTCCAGGGGATTTGTGAAGGATCAGGTGTATGTTCCTCCGATGCCTAGTACCCTCCTTGAGTTGTGGCAGTGCATTGCAGAGGCGATCAACAAAATGGACTGAGATATGCTAAAGCGCATATGGGAAGAATTAGACTATCGTTGGGACATCTGCAGGGTAACCAAAGGAGCTCGTATTGAACACCTGTAGACAAAACTTGAAGTGTTTCCTCATACTCTGCAAGTGGTTTCATGTCATTATGGTTTTCTGTATTTTCATAATTTTGGATTAAAGTTGTCAACTAGGCTTTGGCCCACCCTGTATTTTAATTGTATCAATACAAAAAATAATTCCTAAAGGACTTTGTAATAACAAGATAGCCTATGTTGACTTTTTATATCATTAAAAATAAATCAAAAAAATCATAAGGACCTCCTCATGTATAATTAACATTTTTCCTTTATTTTTGAATTAAAAAATTTATACATTATACAGTGCACAAACTTTCTCATATATGTATGCGTCTAGTCTCACTACACTCTTTTCTGACCGGAAGGAACTCTACTGCTATAAACAGCAAAATTGCAAAAAATGTCTTCTGTATGTAAATGGTATTTACATATAAATCAATTATGTGAAAATCAAAGTAACAATAACAAGAATTAACTACCCTTCATTGTTACGCTTTCTCGTTCATCTCTTCATAGTTTCTATTCTGGATATTGTATGCCTAAATGCAAAATATCATTTGATTTCATTTAAAAGTCTACGGCTACGGCCTCACATACAAAGGCGACATATGGCAAAAACAACTTTTTTGGACTCTGGGACATCTAAAACATGTATTTCTGTCAAAATCTCAAAGTTGATTTTTTTCAGGATTACACTACTTTCTTTATATACTATGTATATGAGGAAGTAAAATAATGTTTCCTCCTAGTTTACTATTGCTCTGCCCTTTTGATAATTACATAAGTACTCCTTTTGTTTACTGTGTACAAGATTAATATTGAATTGATCAAAATCAGGAAAGAGAAATTGCCATATTTTCTAGGAGATAATAAGCACCTGCTGATTAAATGCTTTGTATAATATGCACTGAATTTCAAGACATTATTCAGAAAAAAAATTTCTGATGACTGTATTTACACTTTTATTGCTTGCAAGAACAGATACATCTATGTGGTGTAATAAATAACCAAACAAAATGATGTTTATTTAACATAGAGCTGTACATAGTTCTTAAACTCATGTGAAACAACAAATTACTGTATCAACATGCTTTTCACATAGCAGACCATCTTTGTAGATGTGCTTTAGCAGGCTGTATTAGAGGTTACAAGTGCCTCAATGGGCCAGATGAGAGTTTACATTGGAACTTACTGAAGATAACATATGTGATTTTAAAAATTAAAATAAAGTCTTAACTACTTTTTGCATAAAAACTTCACCAGACAATGTGTTATGGCAACAATTAATATTAAAATGTAAAAAATTATCTGTATTAAATATCACAAACCACATCTTCATCAAAGCTTTGTAGGTCATATAAAATGCTCTCACAGGCAGGGTGTGGCCCACGTGCCATAGGTCGCATGCTCCTGAACTGAACCACATACATTTACGAGGCAAACACTATATTATACTGTACTACCAGCATAGAGAATAACTAGGTGGGTTATGCAGATTGTACTCTCAAGGTGAAGTGTTTACATTTGAGATTCTAGTGTGAAAGTCCCATATATAATGCACAAGACAATGCTGAAATTACTTTATAAAACTACCAATACATATAATTGCTACAAAGTGACCATCTTGCTTCTTTAAGATGATGGTGGATATTTTGTAATTGGAACATTACCATTACTTTTATGAAACAATTTTGATATTCTTTGTTCCATATTTCTACTGTTAAGGAAATGCTACATTTTTGCTCCTTCAACACACCATATCATTGCTGTATGCTTTTTTGAGTTTAAGGCTTTCGCAGCGTTGCTGAATGCTGGTGGAGGTTTTCGGGTTTCGCTGCATTGGCGGCATTTCTGGCTCTCAACGTTTCGCAGACATTGCAGTCTGCATCTTCAGGAGATGAAGTCCTGAAGATGCAGACTGCAATGTCTGCGAAACATCGAGAGCCAGAAATGCCGCCAACGCAGCGAAACCCGAAAACCTCCACCAGCATTGCTGTATGCTTTTCATTACATTAATATGAATCATTTGTGACAAGGAAGAAATTTTTTGTTGTGCAACCTACTAGGAAAAAAAGATCCCTTTTTCTCCTATTAGCTGTGACATCTATTAGATCTAACCTGTTTCTGCTCTGACCAAAGGCATGACTAGGAGTGGAAGGGCCTACAGCAAAATATTATCGATGGTTCCTCTCACCCGACAAATACATATGTTCAATTAAAAATAAAACCCATTATAAAACCTACCAAATTGCATTTATTAATCAATTACCTGAAGCAGCGGTTTCCAACCCTTTTCACTTCGCGAGCCCCTTAAGTTGTAATAATTTTGGCGGTGAACCTCTTGTAACTGAATGAATTACTCTGTCCAAAAATAATAAATAGTTGGAAAGTCATTCAGAGAAAATTCAGGATAAAAAAAGAAATTACTAATTACTTGTATATTAGGAAAAATAAAGATAGGGTGTGTTGTTATGCCACTGACTCTGACCATACAACTGCAGTACCTAGGCAACTTGAGCCATTGAGATGAGGATCAATTTTTGGCAACCATTTTTGAGAAAAAGTGCATTTTATTGGATGGAAAATATGGTAATCTATATTTTAGTCAAACATTCCAAGTTTATCTCCTAATACCATTTAAATGTAAAGAAAAATTGTCTACACATGGCTTTAGATTTTGGGTTTTATAAATTGTTCAAATGATTGCCTTTGGTTTTATGTAGGACCATCAAAGATAGAGAAAATCTGTAGTGAAAGTGGCCCAAATCTAAAAAAAAATATTTTGTTAGATGCATATCATATTCCAAAAAATCTGATGTGATGGCCACATGACTTTCTCCATACCTGTAATATTTCTAAAAATTCCAAATAGGTTGCATAATAATAAATATTTTAAGAAACTGCGAGAAAATTTTAGACTTTACAAAGACCAAAAATAAATTCTAACCATAGCCTTCTGATATTGGATATAGCCACAAAGCTCCAAAAATTAAGAAAATAAACAGGAGCATTACTAAGATGTAACTAAGCATCAATTGTTAACAATAGTCGTCGGTAGGTGGAGTGGCAGCTAAATAATTTAGTTTTTAAGATCTCTTAAACAATGCATTTGTAGAAAATTAAATTTTCTACAACTTTTATTCCAGTATGTTTTTAAATATATCAAGTATTAAAGCAAATATCTCAAAATAATGGATAAGTGAAAAGAGTAAACACCCATTTCTGGTTGACCGATGTTTACCAAAAACTAATCAGTTTTTGTGACTACCATAAAAATGTTAAATATAAAATTTTACATTGACCTGATTAATAGTTTTTGAGTTAGAGCACCCACAAAAAAGCTATCACATACAAAAACATAATCGAGAAAATGGTCAAAACATGTTTAAGGGGACCTCAAAACATGTATTTCCGTTGAAATCTCAAAATCGATTTTTTTCATGAAAACAATGCTTTCTCCTATACTGCATATGGAGAAAGTAAAAATACAAGGCTACTGCTACATTGGCATTCACCATCAATTGCTTAATGTTTCATCCAAATACTCTTGAAATTATCAAAAAGAATTAACCATGTCTGGGTCACATTTAAAGACCTTGGAGCCCCTGATTTCACCCTAACATTTGGAAAAGTGAAATCATTTATTGTATTTTATTACATTAATAAATGATTTCACGACTGAAAGATCACATAAAAAATATCAATTTCATGCAATGAAACTGCATTGCCCACTGCACCTTTCTCACTTGGCTAAAAATTCCACACTTAACTACTGCATAAATATGATATTCAATTCATTTTAGCGAGATAAGAAAAATATCTTTTTGGATTGACACAAGGAGTTGAAACACCAATCATAATACCTATATTCTTTTCTATATCTACATCACCCACAACCTGGTCTACATGGGAAACAACTCAAATTATATTGTAAGAGAAGTCAAACTATGTAAAAGTTAATTAATCTACTTAGAGGACCTTTGAGGATTCCACATAAAATTTGAACCCTTGTGAATGTTATTTCCAGGAGTGGAAGCTTCACCCCAGATGCTTGAGCTCTTTAAACAGGAGAAGATTAAAGCATTGATGGTTACCTGACAATAACACAACAAAAACCATTGAGGAAAAAATGTTTTTGGCCAAGGCTACACTTTGCTTCCTCTAATCACAAACTACTTCAAGTATGAGGTTATTCCTAGTTGCCTACAAAGCAATGATCATAGCTTGTGGTCTGTTCTTCAAACCATTGGGAAAAATGCTTTTTTTAAAAGACAGAAAAGGTTTTATATTAAAATAATATTTTATTAAAGTTTAATACAAAGGCAGGTAGCATTTTTTGTAAAACAGATAAAAATTTTATTTTTACATTAGTCTAGAAACAATGAAGTAGGAAATATCACTTTGTTTTCATGCATTCATTAAATAGATTCATAAAGGCACCACAACAATGTCCACGATCATGAAGCCATCTTTGTTTCGCTAAAAAATATATTTTTTTAAAAAAGGCACTATGTTAAATGATTCATACTGTGTATTCACAACCACCAAATGAATTCACATTCGGTGAAAACATTACGAAAAAGTTTATTGCTTTTCTGCTAGGAATGAGGTGTAAAATCACAGATGACAATCACTGCTGAACCTTCCTCCATTCCCGACTGGCCTGCATCAGAACGTCAACATCATCATCATCATCAGAGCAACTGTCATCATCATCATCTTCATCATGAAATGGTCTCCTTGCTGTCTCCATGTCCTCTGCAAACAATAATTGAACTTAATCATCTCTTTAAATAATGAGCTAAGAAATTTGGTCATGCTCGACTAATATGAACTATTTATGACTGACTGTAATGCTATTTTTAACAAACTTTCCGAGTGGGTAGAAGATTGAAATTTGGTAGGAATGTTTACTTCTTATAGTAAAACCCATTTACGAAAAAAAATCCCCAAAAAAGACCTGGGTTCAACTCCAGAAGATAATTTCTGTGTCCCATAAGATATCACAAAAATTGATTTTTCTACTTACAGGCTTTTAATCTTTTGCAAATTAAAATTAGAAAGAATTTATCTACAATCTTTGGACATGGACCATTTTAAAGAAAAATAAATAACGTTTATTATTCTTGTCATTGCATTTTGCCTATGATTCGAAATTGCTGAAGTAATCCGGTAAAATCATATTTATTGGAAAAATTTAAGCTCTTTAAGAATATGTTGCCCTGCTGACTGTGCCATTATTAAACCTCGAGATTTTATTGTCGTCTCAATCCTTACACTATATACGTAAGGAAAGCGTGGTTTGAATGCTATAATATGAGAGAGAGGAAGAAAAAAGGAAAGCGAGATGGGGAGAGAGAGAGGGAGTGACAGAGAGAGACAGCCAGAGAAGGAGGAAGAGATACATAGATAATGTTCCTTATTAGGGTGAGATTGAGACTAGGAAGTCTATTTTTCCCGAGGAGAGAGAGAGAAGGAGAGAGAGTGAGGAAGAGAGAGATAAAGGGAGGGAGACAGAAAAGGAAGGAGAGATAGATAGATAATGGCCTTTATTAGGGTGAGATTGAGACTAGGAAGTCTATTTTTCCAGAGAAGGAGAGTGAGGAAGAGAGAGAGAAAGGGAAGGAGACAGAGAAGGAGGGAGTAGGAGAGATGGAGAGAGAGAGAGAGAGTGAGAATGGAAGGGAAGAGGATGGGAGAGAGGAAGAGAGAAAAGGAAAAAGAATGGGAAGTACCTTAAATTTAATACTTAATCCACATATACCCATCATATTTGACGGTCAAGTACACTACTGAAACATAAAGGATGATAAAACTATTTTCATGCAGAGATAAATTTTTGCATATAAAAATCTGATGTGGCCACCACATGACTTTCTCCATATCTGTAATATTTCTAAAAATTCCAAATAGGTTACATAATAATAAATATTTTAAGAAACTGCGAGAAAATTTTTGACTTTACAAAGAACAGAAATAAACTCAAACCATAGCCTTTTGACATTGAATATAGCCACAAGCTCCAACAATTAAAAAAAGAAAAAGAAGCATTACTAAGACGTAACTAAGCATCGATGGGGGACTGACAAAATATTTAATTATGTTTTTTTAAATTCTTTGTAATTGACTTAATTACTCCCTGTGAACATTTTTTTGTTAAATTGTCATCATTATCCAAAAAAAAAACATTTAAAATAACTCTCTTAAATATCCCACGAAAACGGCATCCTGGTTGGAGAGAGAGTCTTAAGTGGTACGTGACATAATCGCATTCCTTACGACCGTACTGAAAGCATCCGGTTTTGATACTTAGTCCTGTTGCTTTTCCTGATATCGTAGATAAATTGGAGAATATGGAACTTAAGAAGGGTTATAAGTATTGTCTGGTACCTCAGTGCTTAAATACAACGATTAAAACCCCGAGAAAATTGTTCTTCATGCTACCGAGCTCCTTCGGAAGAAATAAGCAGAGAATATTGTGGTTGAAAGCCATGAGGAGATACGCATCTGATATATCGGAACGTACCACTGCATTTGTCTGCGAAGATCATTTTAATCTAAGTACTAGTTATGTGTATGTACGTAATTTTATTGCTTCATATTTTAGTTTATGACTTATGTTGGCATTACATTGACATGAAGCATATATTTCTGGAGAACGTTGAAAGAGTAAATTATATTTTTATGTTTCAAAGATTAGCATATATATTTTAACAAAACCTCCATAATGTAATATACCTATTCTAAATACGTAAGATCAAACTTACGGAAATCGTTGGGCTATGGGTTTATTAAGCAAATAATTACTGTTGCAGTGCATATATTTAAGTACCGAGTTTTTGAGCAAATACTTTTACAAATGTTGCATATTAAGTTAGTTCTGTAATTTAAATATTTTAATAAATTTGTTCACATAATATCCAGGACAGCATGGTGTTTTGAAGGACCATGTTTTGCTAAATAAGGGCAGTCATGAAACTCCACAGACGTGATTAAATCTTCTTCTTCATATACAACTACACTCACTTCATAACCTCTTTATCTTATTGTGTGTTCAAGGCAAATCTTGCCTTTAACAATACATATTTTTCCTTCTCGCTTCAGTTTAACAAATCCAACAGCATTACTAACATAGTCTTTCCTCATTGACCTCAAAGGGAGAAAAAAGCCATAAAAGCAACGATGAAATTCGCGACATATACAAAAGAGACATGCAGTTATTACAAACATTTCTACAGTTTTTCTTTTCACAAGTACACGTAATAACTAAGGCAGATAGACACTTAAAACGACAAACTTCACCACATTTCCTATAGACAAGACACACGGAAACTAAGTTTATTCACATTCATTTTGTATATTTGTCAATATTTGACCTGATGATTCTGTCAAGGCAGATGATAGTGATTATTCACCAAAACCGGTCGTGTTTTACTTCATATATTTTGTGGAAATTAGCAAAAGTTTAATATAAATAAAAAATACTACCTAGCATCGTTCATGTTATTTTATTGTGGAATTCCACGAAGTCTCGGCCTCGTCCATTATCTTTTGTATACTTATCTAACTATATTTTACTTACTAGATACTAGGACAGCATGGGAAACAATACAAAAATAAATATTCTATAATATTAGTTAAAACTAGAGCTGTTTTATTCATTTAATATGGGAAAGCTGTTTTAAGACGTCAATCTATCTTTTACATATCTTCTGTGTTTCAGTCGAAATAATAGTACTATTATAATAACTGAAAATAAAAGCGCTACATCAAACTTGTTTTATCAATTAAATGTAATATACACCTATCCAACTTCACTCCATGCATTTCAACATCTGAATATTGTTCCCTATGAGTTCCAATGTACCGCAAAAACATGTACGAATCAAAGTTGGGCAAATTATCAGATCTGGCTACACAAAACCCTTCATATGCCATTTTGCAAAACAAAGTGAAATAAATGCAGGAAGGTGCAGTACTTTACCAATATTTCTTCTAAGACTGAGTATAGAGGGAAACAACAGAATTATGTCTTTCAAGCTTCTACTTCTATATCGGCACAATGGCTAGGATCGGCTAACATGCTTGTGGCATTCACTGATGTCACTAAACACTCGGCAAACTTCGGCTACCAATCGGATATGATCGGGTTTGGCACTAACTCGTCCGTTTTAAATTGCTTTTTTTATAAATATCTGTAAAAAATTTAATGAAAAACTTGATATTTGCCTATAACAATAGCCGATCAATACAACTTCATAAAATTTTCGGTAATTCCAGATATTTGACAGTCCACCATTCTTAACAACAGTCGTCGGTAGGTGGCGTGGTGGTGGCAGCTAAAAATATAAGATATCTCTTAAACGATGTATTATATGGGAAAATGTTTCAAACAAAGGTTGTAGAAAATTAAATTTCCTACAACTTTTATTCCAATACATTTTTACATTTATCAAATATTAAAGCTAATGTTTCAAAATAACGGATAAGTGACAAGAGTAAACACCCACTTCCGGTTGACCGATTTTTACCAAAAACTTATCAGTTCTTGTGACTTTTATAAAAATGTTAAATATAAAATTTCGCATTGACCTGATTAATAGTTTTTGAGTTAGAGCACCCACATAAAAGTTAACACATACACACATACAGACATCATCGAGAAAATGGTCAAAACGTGTTCAGGGGAACTCAAAACGTGTATTTCCGTTAAAACCTCGAAGTCGATTTTTTTTCGTGAAAATGATACTACGTATGGAGAAAGTAAAAAATCAATAACAATCAGCAAAGAATTACCTTTCAGTGGTCTCCTAAATATTTCTGATTCCACATCATCTTCTTCAAACAAGGTCAATTTACCAGGCAAAGGGTAAAAATTGTATTTGCCAAGTCGTCTTCTCTTTTGGCAAGCAGTATACGTGGCAAGTGCAATGGCAATGAAAAACATTAAGATGAAACCTGAAAATACAATGAAATTCTGTTCAATTAAATTAGTACTAGACAAGTAATCAGGATGTTTTAAGTTTCTTATGAATAATGGATATTTTTTACATGAACATCTATGAGAAAAATCAATCAAATAATAAAATAATGGAAACCTAATTTTAAAATAAAAATATTCCTGTCCAAGTACATATTTTGTAAAAATTAGACATTTTAATAATATTATCATAAAAATATTATTTTTACATTACATCATAAATGAAATATGTTATTCATAATTTGATCATGATTATCCAGCTATTGTAAAAAATGAAAAAGATAATATTTAACCCCCTGCCACCTACCAATTACTCTAACACATTTCTTTGGCAGCATAATGAATGGCATCATATATCACATACACCCTGCAAATTTCAGTCTTATATCTCTTACAGTTTGCTTCCCGTTTTAATTTAATTGATTGCACACTGTCAGACAGTAAAAATATAAGTGGATTTATAAGTTGAAATGCGATAAAAATTTCCTAAAGCGGCTCAAATGAAAACTTAAAACTTGTGTAAGAGCTGAGGTAAAAGATTTAGTGAGACTCCAAAAATTATCTCATATGAATATGTTTTACTAATATAAATTATAGCAATGGCATGGGTATACAAAAAGTCCAAACCAGGACTAATGCAGACTGGTTTCCCGAAGTTGACATCTCGAATTCATTATTTATATTGACAGGAAACGTTTCAGTATGTCATTCCAAAGAATTCTCATAATACCACTTGTAGTTCATCATTTATCAATGATAGATAAAAATTGGAAAACAAATTAATCAAGCATTATCAGGTTTAAAATACTAAAAACAATGTCAAAATATCTTTCTGACATATTTTACATGTATTTTTTTAAATAAACTAATTTAATCAATGTTACTGTTTATATGCTAATATGTCTGGATCAACTGTCCATTGCTGAAGGATAGTCGAGCCGAAAAGAAAATAACCCATTTGTTCACTCGTCAATGTTCAAGCCTAGTTTGGTAATAATTGTCTCTATGGCAACAATCTGATAAAATGTGACTTAAAATGAAAAATGCTGTTTTAGTAGAAATTCAAGAAAATACGATCAATTATAAAAAATCTGTGATAAAAATTATAATCTACATTCTTTTCCCCTTAGAACAGTACAAACCTTGCTCCAATATCGCAATTTTAAGATATTTTCAAGTATTAAATAAAACACCTTCCTATATAAAACAAATAGAGAAAAAATGTTCCTGGAATTTTCGCCAAATAAAATATAGCCCAGAGGTGGGCCCTGGCAGCACAAGTTGTTAGCGGGCACACACATACATACACACATATACGACCATTTCATAAGACAATGTTTCCTTTGGAAACCAACCTTAAAATCTACATTACCTTAAAAAGGGGTAAATCACCACACAATCACATCGTGAAAACCTTTATACGATCTGTGAAGAAGGTGAACCATTTCATTCAAAGGATTATGGGATATATGCATTCAAGTAACTAGTAGGAAAGCATTTAAATTTAAAATGGGGATAACTTTCAGAAATACGAATTTTGTGACGGTAAAAAACTAGGTAATACTGTATTGATAGGCTTGGGGCAAGGGCTCCTTCTACCCTTCTGTCAACCCCTAGTACAGTAATCATACTGAGAGTCAGTCAGTTTTGGACCAGAATCTAAACAACTGTTCAAGTGCTGCTCCAGCTAATATTTATAGTTTATAAGCACTCTGTACTTAATTGAGGCAAGATAAAAGCAGAGTAAATAAGGGCACGACCAAACTGAAAAGAACATGAGGGGCAAAACGTTCAAATTTAGAAATGGGTACATTCAAGTTTATGAATAAATGGGTTTGGAACCATTTTATAAAAGAAAAGGCTTATGAGCTAACTCAAATGATGGGATTTGATTTTATGTTCTAAAATGGTTGCCTATAAAGTTTTCAAAAGCATTATGGTATAGTAACATCGTGCATTAGTGGTCTAGTAGCACCAATTAATTCCATAGCTGCTGATAATTGGTGAGGAAATGTCAAACCACATCTCGAAAATGATGTGCTTAAGGACATCTTCAATGGAATTGGGTTATTCTGCAATTTCTTGAAAAGGTGAAACATGCCACGGGGAAAATCCAAGGAAGGACAGATTATGTCGCAATGATAAAAATCATGCTACATTTCATAGTTTTTTTACTGTCTCTTGGTCTGTATTTTATGTAAATGGCCTTCCATGATTTTTTCAGTATGAGACCTTGTATACATCCTTATATTATTTATAAAGGATGAAGAAATAAACATACTCGAATTAACAAGTAAATTAATAACTTTATTACGTCTAAGCATATAAGTATATCTGATGTTTATATGTAAAGAGAAATACAGAGAACTCGCAAACATACCTGTTAACATAATAAAAATCATCCTTGGAAGCCCAAATACTCTCTCATCACGAACAAGGGTAATCATAACTTGTCCAACCTTTTCACTTTGAAGGACTGAAGTATCTGCTACGCGAACTAACTTTGTCAATGGCAGAAAATTGGGAGCCGAGGCTACTAAAATGTATGCTCCAGGAGGAGCTGGTCTCCAGAATTCTCCATCCTTCCATATAACTTCGGTAACTTGACTGCTCCCATTCAGTATTATCTTTGCCCCTTCGACAGGATGGTTTGCTTCATCAACAATAAATCCTTAGAAGAAATTATAGTAAATTACAATTATTCGATTGCCATAACAGTCTCAAGTCCTTACACAGCAATCCTTGAAAATTTGCACGGTTTCTTTCAGTTAATTTAGGGACCAGCTTGTTTATAAATATACTATTCAAGAATTGCCCAGTTTCATTTGTAGTGAACTTCTACCACTCAACAAAAGATGGCAGAAATTATAAAAATAGCTCTGGAATTTTGTTTTGGGCCAAAATTCATGTGAACACTAAGTCACTACATCTGGTCAATATTACTTATAGATTGTTTTTTAATTAGATTTCTAGACATTTTTCATAAATAAAGGGCAATAATAATAATAATGCAGAAATATTAAGGGTATAAGGATTAAAGTTACTATAAATACAGCAAACCCTTGATATTCATTAGGGATATATGTCCCTTGGACAGCCACAATCGGCAAAACTAGGAATACAGGCTTACTGGGGAAGCGTTTCTTAAAGTGTTTGCATATATTGTAAAGCTTATTTTTTTGTTTTTGTAACAAAAAAAGCACCAAGTGCATATTATTATCAAGAATGTAAGACAGGTAATTTTATAGATTTTCTACTAGTGCAAATAAAAATAATTCAACACCAATTTCTCCATTTCTATTTTAAAGCAAAAATGCATAAAAATTTAAGACTTTTGAATGCTTGTAAAAGAGAAATCACCAAACATGTCATACTATTACGAAGTATTTTGTAAGAGTTCAAGTGTGTACTCTGAAATTTAGTCAATAAATATGGAAACATGTTTACACATGGCTTAAGTACGCCATGATAATCATGGCAAAATTAAATTTTAAAGAACATTTATAACATCTTTAAAAACCATTATTTCATTTCAAAACTGCTGTAAATATTTTCATGGTAAAAACATGAATGATACTTTACCATGTAGTCCTTTCCAGGATTCAGTAACCACTGCCATGAGGGAAGACTTGTGTTCTTCCCATATTTGTAAAAGACGTGATTTTTCTGGATATGTGCAGCAATCTAAGAAAACTTCAATGGGAAGGGTGTTTGTCCTGTAGAAGCTGTAATCCTGAAAAGAAGTAGGGATTTTAATCATGATTTAGTCTTTGACCAGATGATTTTATAAATCATAATTTTCATTGATGTTAAGAGCCTTCAAGATTTCACCAATTATCACAAACAGAACCTAAGGCAATTTACAAACATTATTTTAAGAACAGGTTTTTCAAATATGGAACTTAATACAGTCAAATAATTTAAAATTACAATCAATCCATCAATGAATTACTATTATGAAAACTCTTGTACAAAAGTACCTAATATAAATTGCATTACAATTAACTAGTGTCTGTTCAGAACAATTTTTCTGGGACTCACAATAGTATTAATAAAATAACATAACTTCTTGAAATAGAATTTTTTTAGGTACTAAAATTTGGTGCAGCTTATGTGCAGTGGCGGTTTATATGCAAGTAAATACAGTATTTAAATTAAGAATAAAATGTTATACAATTCCTAATAATAAAACATTTCTATAGTGTTTCATATATATTTGTTATTACATTATTGCCTCAATGCTTTCTCTCCTACCTACTTACAGTGGAATCAAAGTAATGAGAGAGCTTCACATTCTGAATCGGTAGGTTGCATATAACCTGTGAGCCATGTGTTTGAGACCTCTATATTGTATTAACGTAGGAATAAGATAAGCATAAATAGTTAGAATCAAAATACAAATTATGTACTTAAACAACAGTGTAATAAATACATCAGTATGGATTTATTGCCAAAAGAAGTAAAATCTGTTCCAAATCAGCCTCAAAATTAGTTTTGAATCCAACAAAACATCAGTTTTCAAGTCTACATTAAAATGAGGAATTTTATTGACAAAATCATGATATTGCCTAAGTTTCAAACAGTATATTGCACAAAAAATTTGAAATATTTCACACAAAATAGAACTTACCAAAAAACTCCCACCATGCGGTTTCCAATATTTCCCAATAATTGTCCCATTTTCAAATACATTCTCAGACATGGATTTGCTGCAATTTGGATGACCATATCTCATAGTTTCATGCTTACCAACATACAAATCAGCCACATATTTCAAGGCCTGAAATGGAAATATCCATCATAGGTAATATTAACTTCAGGAAATAATTATATCCAAGTGCGCAATATTATTTTTGAATAATTATAATTTACATATAGATTAAATAAATTAAAATTTATCCAAGAACTTTAACAGTATGCTACCACAACATAGATCAATGCATCTAAATATAAAAACATTATTCAGTTCTTACCAAATTAGGATATTTCTTGGGATTTTTCCTGATATCTTCGAAGGGGGTTTTTCTGTATGGAGGAACAGTAACATGAACGGATCCAGTTTTTAAAATAACAGTCACACTTGGCTGGTATTTTTCCATCCAATCCATTAGAGCTTTGGTTTCAGGTTCATGGATTAGTGTAGAAGTTTCACCATCTGCAGAAATAAAATTGTTCACATATTCTATCAATTTATTTCTAAGATTTTCTAAACCAAAGGTTTATGAATTATACAAAAAATGTAGTCATGCTACCACAGGTCGTAGGAGCAAATATCTCTTATGATAATAAATTGATAGTTTAACTATAAAAAGATCTTTTATTCCATGAAGAACAAATGAATTTATTGATTTATTTACAGTATTTACATGAATATCTAATTTAAGTGTTAACTTATATTATGGTACGAGCGTAATTGCCCGTCAAATATGACAGGTATGCGTGGATTAAGTATTAAATTTAAGGCACTTCCCATTCTTCCTCCCTTTCTCTCTCTCCCAAATCTCCTCCCTCTCATTCTCCCGCCCACTCCCCCTCTCCTTCTCTGGAAAAATAGACTTCCTAGGCTCAATCTCGCCCTAATAAAGACCATTATCTATCTCTCTCCCTCCTCTGTCTCCTTCCCTCTCACTCCCCCTCTATCTCCCTCTGTCTCTCTCCTTTTTTCTTTCTATCTCTCCTCTTTCACATACTAAAACATTCAAAGCATGCTTTCCTTAGGCATATAGTATAAGGCTTGAGATGACAATACAATCTCGAGGTTTAACAATGACATGGTTGGCAAGGCAACATATCGTTAAAAAGCTTAAATTTTCCCAATAAATATGATTTAAACGTATAATTTGAGTGATTTCAAATCATAGGTGAAATGTGACAATAAGAATAAGAAACGTTATTTATTTTTCTTTAAAACAGTCCAGGTCTGAAGATCACAGGTCAATTATTTATAATTTTAATTTGTAAAAGAGTAAAAGCCTGTAAGTCGAAAAATCAATTTTTGTGTGTTATCTTATGGGAAATAGAAATTATCTACCGGAGTCAAACCCAAGTCTTTTTTGAGGATTCATTTTCATAAATGGCTTTTAATATAAAAATTGAACATTCCAACCAAATTTCAATCTTCTACCTACTCGGAAAGTTTGATAAAATAGCATTAAAGTCAGTTGCAAATAATTCTCGGTCGAGCGTGAGGGGCAATTTTAGCTTATTATTTAAATAGATAATTGATGAATTCCATTGCTAAGGTTTCCTTTTTCATACATCGGCAGGCATAGATTAATGAACAATAAAATCCCCGTGGGAGATTCCAAATAAAACGAAAATGTGTGTTTAATTAATTGATATTCAAAGAAGCAAGTTAATTTTTCTGGATATGATAGATATTATTATTTAGGCAATGAGTTGGCTCCTGGTTCTGGTACATCCAAAACATAACTCAAAAGACCGGGGGCAATTTAAATAACAGTATATAAAGTGATTACTTTTTAGGTGTTCTTTACAATAAGCAAAAAAAATGCCTTATGGTCAGGTCATGTCCGTCCGCGTTTCATCTCAGAAACTACTGGGTGGATGCTGTTGGCCTTTAGGACTTAGGGGGAAAGAAACTAAGAAAATGATAGAAATGGTTTACATGACCTAATCGGGAGTGCTACTTTACTGGTGACAAAAAATGAACTTTCTTTATATCTCATACAATATAACTTATAACAAAAAGTCTTTAAATAACTTTGTAGAACTAATCAAATAGCATATGTTTTGTTCAGTACATTTTTATCGAAGGAAATCATACGAGAAAGTTGTAATTTACTTTGGGCTTTGAAAAATTTTCCCGTGTTTTTTATTTTAATTGTTGTCAATGAAAACAATCTTCGTGGCAACTGAAGCACAATATCTGCAGTAAATACTTAAACAATTAATTTTCTTTCATGAACATATAACATTTAGCAAATGAAGGGAAATACACTATCTACAACAAAGAAATGAACATAAATACATGTATCTTCTTTATGTATACACAGCGTTTGTAAGTGAAAAGAAATGGATAATTTACGATGAAGGAATGAACCTGAACATACAGATTATATTAATACTACTCGAGTAAGGTATGTTTTAAGTACCTGTTGCTTGTTTTTTTAATTTAAATTGAGTAGGAAATTAGTAGAATAAAAAAATTCGACATTTCCGTGGCATCACTATTGGTATTTCAGTTTTTAGACATTATACTAAACCATTAATATTTATCTTTTTTGACATGATTGCATAAATTGTAAAGAGCACCTCTGGCTCACATGTATGCACGAATGATGTGTGCATCTTTCCACTCTTGTTAAAACAGAAATTCATCACACAAACAGCTGTTCTAGTTTTAGCGTTTTGCAAAGTAATGGAACAAAAGATATAGCAAGAATTTTATGCTTATACTAGAATAATGTCTCTGAAGATTTCAAATGCCTGCAAAACACGTAACTGCATAAATGTGATTACATTTAGTAACATAATATCCTCACAAAAAAGCTAATAATTAATAATTTAATTTTTAAATAATTCAAACTTGATTTACGATTTGTCAACTAAACAGTGGCGGCTCGTGTATAGGCACTGCGGAACTGCAGCACCCCCTATTTCCACTTGATATTATCGATAACATTTAATATAATGAGTCCTTTTTTCTTTAATTCTTTCTTTATTTTTGTAGTACAATATCTATTTCTTAAGCTTAATGTCAGTACTTCAGTAGCCATCCCCCAGTTTATGAAAAAGATACAAAAATCTTTGTATGGAACTGTGCGATTCACAGTGCCAGCGATGTGGTGTTTGACTGTTGTGCGCATGCGCACATAGGAGGGGGGGTGGGGAGGAAGGCGGGACTGCCAGGTAGAGAGAGCACTGTTGCTCTCGCAGTGCCGGCTCTGGCGTGATGGTGGAAGGAAGTTTTTTTTTACTCAGCGTGTGTTGTGCTTAAAAACCGTGTACCATATTCTTGAATGTGATAAAGTGTAGAAGAGTGTAGAATTAGATTATTATTCTGCTTCCAGCTATTCTATTTGATTCATTTTTTTTCGGTTCATTTATTTAACAGAAAACTTTAACCATGGCCTTGCATCCCCAAGAAATAAGTTCTGTGACTGTAAGTGAACTTCAACAGCTTAAGTTTTCACAGCTATCTCTCCATGAGAAAGTTACAGTTAAGAAAAGAGGTCGTTCAACACCTGATATTCTAATATCTCAGCCAGGCAAAAGCAACAACAAGAAATATATTCGTAGCTTTAATTCTGAATGGTACCAACGGAAAAGTTGGCTTTGCGGCTGTGAAGTAAAAAATGCACTGTTTTCCTTCCCGTGTTTGCTGTTTAGAGGTGATGTACCATGGACAAAAGATGGTTTTAGAAATATAAACAAAATGAAAGAAAAAACTGAAAATCATGAGAAGTCAAAGAAGCACGTTGATAATGTTGTTTCACTGTCACTTTTAGGAACCGTAAGTATTAAGGAGAAACTTAGTGAGGCATACAGACTTTCAATCAATGAGCATAATATAAAAGTTAAAAAGAACCGTGAAATTTTGTCCAAAATAATACTGCATTTACTTTTGTGGAAACTTTGAAATTCCCTTAAGTGGACATGATGAAAAAGACGATTCAGTAAATCCAGGGGTATTTTGCATCTAAATTAGATTCAGATTTGAAGAATCACTTAGAAACCAGTGCAGTCTAAAAATTTTTTAAGAAGCACTATGAATTCGGAAAGACTAAATGCGCTTGCAGTACTTTCATTGGAGAAAAATTTCCTCAATTGTCATCCAGAGATCAAGGAGAAAATTATTGAACTTTTTGCGCAAATTAAAACAAGAAGAATGGATTTCATTTTTAAATGAATAGATCAAGCTTGAACTGTAACAATTTAAGTTAAAGTAAGTAAAAAATGTTTGATTTTTTTGTTAAGATTTTATCAAGTTCCTGAATAAATTTTCTTTTTATACATGTTTTTTTCCTTTTACACAATTTTAAAACAAAGGTTAAAAATTTTCTGGAGCAGCACCCCCACTAATTTTAGCTACGAGCCGCCACTGCAACTAAACCAATAGAAAAACAATACCTCAGAAGTGCAAAACTTTGTGTAAAAGAGCTATATCAATTACGAACATTTTTGTAAGTTGATTCAATTTACTCAAGGTACTATAGAAGTAAATTAACAGCAAAAATGTAATTCTATATTGAATTAAATCACTTAAATTCTTGAAATTAATATTCAAGTCTAAAAACACTTTCATTTAAGCAGTGTGAGAAAAACTACATACAATTTGAATAAGAACTTAAAATTAAATGGTAGCATAGCTAAGTCCAAGAATAAATGTTGCACTTCAATTAAAATCACAGTAAAAGGGACTAAACAGCTTACCCAAGAAATTAGAGTCCAAGTCGATTCCATTATGGTTGTTTCCCTCTTTGCTGGAATTTTTGCTTTCACTATCACAGTTATTTTCCATGCTAGATGATTTTATGTAGGTGGCATCAGGGTTAACATCTGGAATGATGTACACTACCGCTTTGACTTTTGGAGTTTTTGGATTCAGAAGGTGCTCTGCTAGTTGAAGAAGGATTTCTCTTACAACTGCCCCTTCAGGACCACCTTTAATGCCGCCAATGAATGCAACTGATGGATAATGGCCATTAGAAAATCCTTTATTTTCTTCTTCACCCATAACTCTTGATACGGGAGATATCTCAAAAGCATAAATATCCCTCCCTTGAACACTCTTGCCAATCCTGAGGATAAATAACAAAAATAGCAATGCATAGGAGTTATTTTCTGAGGGGAAGCATTAATTACATTTTACCAGTCAAGTATAATTTGAATAATTAATCTCTAAAAATCTCCCCTACAACATTGCTACAAAAAATATAAACAATATATCATGCATAAAATCACAAGCAATGTAAACAATACGTACGTGATACAGCTATTTTTCAACACTAATTTTTGCCATTTCAAACTTTAATTAGACAAAGATTGTCTTTAACTATGCAATGAAACGTAACTGATGGTTTATATCTAAATGACCTGTTGTAATATTCCAAAATTCATATGTTTTCTAAATTTGAACTAAATGTTTTACTATAAGAACTAAAATTGTGGTTATACTGATCAACAATAACTCCGGTAAGAATTTATTAATATTTATCAATCCAATTTCCTTAAAATCATTTTACGAATGTCACAGAAATATATGGATTTACCAGGCCAAAAACATTATGTTAATATCAAGTTATTGCATACAAAATAAAAATAAGCTTCAATTATGAATTTGTCTTTAGAATTATTCACACTTTCCAATTTTGGATTAATTTAAAAAGTCTTTTATTTGATGGTAATAACAATGTGGTATTTGAAAAAAATGAAAAGATTTTTGATTGGCCTACACTGTATGAGGTAGGCACTATATCTGCTCAGCCAAACCCATGCTTAGCAACAAATCTACCATGTAGTCTATTAAAATGCATACAATGTTTTTGTATATTTTTGATGCTGACTTCTCAAACTCAAGGGCTCATTCACAAAAATCCTGAGACACGTGTCTCCTTATTTTTGATGTAGAATCACCTGATCATGTTTCATCAAAATCTCAAAGGTTTCTTCCTCAAGGACCATCAGATGATTCCCTTAATTAATCTCAAAACAGTGAGATTACAGAGTTTACATACAAGACAGGATGTAATGTAAAAGAATGAAGTTTTGCATGTATTATGTGATTATGTAAGGGAATTTTCTCCTGTGCCTCAATGAGGGCAATTAATGTGGTAAGGTTTATTCTGTAGTTAGTATCATTAATCACCATAAATGCCCTAATTTGAATTCATAGAATCATACTGCCTTGATAGTTGGTTAAAGAATCTGCCTTGCAACTGGTAGATACGGCTTCGATTCCCAATCAAGTCATGATTTTTTTACTTCTCTCATTTGGAATTTGAAAACAAATGGATTAAAAAAAATATTTTTAAAAGCTTGTAAATATACTTACAATAGCATTTAAAAAAGAATATCAAATGCTACTTACGAGTAGAAATTGGTTTTTGAAGGATTTTCAGAGTTCAAATGTCCTAGAAAGCTTATCATTTTGTGATAATCTCTATAACCATCTGGAAGATTTGCTTTTCCTGCTAACTGTAGTACAAATCTAACTTCAGTCATTGCATTCTGTTTGACAGTGACTGTCTTTATGACATCATCATATCCTGGGAAAGAAGCCTGAAATATCAAATAAAATGATAAGGAGATATATGGCCCAGCTTAGAGAATGATGAACAAATTTTAACATGGAATCTAAACCTTTTATCTTATACCTTGAGAGTATAATCTCCAATGGGCAAGGCTGCTTTGAAGTAGGCTTGATTAGCACTTACTGGAATATTAGTCTTCATTTCCATCAACCAAACAGTTGAGCCCCTGATGGCAATGCCATTGGCATCTACTACCTCTCCATCTATACCTGTTAAATTAAGAATTTTCATGGAGCAACAAATGTTTTATTACATAACTTACAAATGGCATGTTATAATTTCTGTGTATCTGGCATTTCTCTGCTGTCAGTTCAAATGAAGTGCAATTTAATTTCCAAAAATATTATATTTTATGGATAGAAGTTAATCATTTGAGTTTTTCACCAGTACAGATTACTTATTCACATATTTAGAATACCTTAATATATTCAACTTCCATTACCATAATTGATTCATATACAATAAAGCCTAGCTGGCCTGGACTCAGTTAATCTGGGCTAGGTTCGGCCTGAGCCACCACGTGAAAAAAATTATAAAAAGTTTAAAAATTTATAAAAGGAAAAGTGTACTCTACAGGATGATTCTGAACTCAACCGACAAAATTTTAGAGGTTAGCATAGATCACGAAACACCTTGTCCCAGCTTCCGGAACCACTTAACATCTGAGATATGAAGTTGACACCCTGTGCCTTGAGGTAAGCAATTCGATCGTAAGGATAACTGAACAATTACCTCATCGGACCACACATCCTTCCTGCTCGTTTGATCTGTATTGCGAATTTTTGGATAAAACCCTGCCACAGTTACTGGAAGATGTTCCTCTGAGGATCCGCCAGCACATGCAGTTCCAGCATGGTGGTGCCCCTGCCCATTTCAGCTTGGTGGTGTGTAACCATCTGAATTTAAGGTACCACAAGAAATGGAGTGGGAAATGTGGTCCTGTGCCATGGCCGGCACGGTCTCATGACTTGAATGCACTGGATTATGTATTGTGGGGACATCTCAAGACCCTAGTGTACGACACAGCTGTGGAACGCGAGGAAGATCTCATCTCCTGCATTCAAGCTGCCTGTGATGAAATTAGGAGCATGCCTGGTATCTTTGAACATGCTCGGCAAACAATGTCACTTTGGTGCACATTGTGTTGTGAAGTTCGAGGCTGCCATTTTGAGCAGCTTATGCGATCGCAGAGCATGGTGTAAGGGTATTAAAAACCTGCATTACACAAAGAGCCAGTTACATTCACTCTATCTTCTTGTACTTCACAGCAAAGGGATGCCTAAAATCGCATACATTTGACTAACCACACGACTGGGTCGCCTACCTCGAGCCGTCAACTTCCAAACCTCATATCTTGGATGTTAAGTGGTTCCGGAAGCTGGGACAAGGAGTTTTGTGCTCTATGCCAACCCCCTCCCTCCCCCTATAATATTGTTGGTAGAATTCAGAATCACTCTGTATAATGCAGCAGTTATAAGAGAAGTAAACAGTATAGTAACCTTTGTACAATGTATAGTTCTGAAACCCGTCAAGTATAGTTATTACTGACCATTCACAAAATTAGTACAAAGTACATACTGTTTTGGATTTTTTATGTTTACTAGCAAATATACCTGGCATTGCTCGAGTTTTTAAGTCAAGACAAAAAAACATTGAGTTAATTTTTACTGTAATGCTTGATGGTATGCATTCTTTCTTGTCTTCCCATCTTTTGCCCAAATTAATACATTTTTCCTGCATCCTTTATCGACAAATTTGGCAATTGTACTTTTTATCAAATGATCATAATAAACAATACAATAGTTATTTCACTCAAATTGATTTCCAATGGAAGAAACTGCATCATATTATGTGACCATGAATCTCAAGATATAGTCAAATTTAGCTTAACCATATGCTATCCCATGCAGACTGATTTTGTGGGTCTAATTGGTCACATGATTATTTTAAAGTCAAACCTATGAAACAAAATGAGTTCCCAGGCTTTGAAATCGATTTTGGCGATAAAAAGTGTATTAGTAAACAATGAACTAAATGTATTCGCTTGGAAAGTCTATGACACATTAACGGTCACCCTGGCAGTGTCCCTTTAAAGCTGCAGTTACATTAGCAACTTGAGAGAATTGTACTGTAGTACATGTGGCTTCCTTTCAATAGCGCTAACGTAGTTCACACGGCTTCCGTCTGATGCCACTAACATCTATTGTAGCGTCATGCACAGTGCACTTAAAATACAGCACCCCTTCCCCCAAATTTTTTTATCACCATATACCCTATGTTACCTGCTGGGCTGTGTCGTTTGGAAACAGAGAGTGCCTGTACTGTACATTCAGATATCGTCGGCAATGATATTTTTCAAGTTTTCACAGCCAGGATCACAGCACTGACACAGACAGTATTGATGCTGTCAGACCGGCAATGTGTGTGGGATCCACCAACGGCAATGCAGTCACTGTTTGGATATGGCACGGCTGATATGCAGATGTGTAAATACTCGTGTCAGCACTGGTACCAAACAGGCCCTTATTTTCCTTCAGCGGTTTATCTAATTCAATCATGTGTGGCAACAAAGCAACATTATTTCAAGGTTAAATCTTGATTTTAAAGGGAGCTTCTATACCAGGGTGACTCGTGACAGTGATTTGATTTTGATATGATGGCAACTTAAGTCACTAGAAAGTCATCATTACCTGAACTTTCATTCCAAAGTGATTCAATTTTTACATGATGCAATATTTAATTCATGCTAGTTTGAAAGATGTGTTGACGATTCACTAGAAATGGGTAAGTTGCTAACCAATGAACAAGTTCAGGTAAAAAATATTTTCAGAAATACATTAACATGTATTGCCAAAACGTAATTCTTTCACTTTAACGCTCTGTAAATGTATGTTCAATTACAAAACATACATAAATATGTTTTGTTTGAACTCTGAGTTGCTGCCTCACATCTCCAGCATGTTGCCGTCAACTTGGTATGAAGGGTTACATTTAAAATGCATGTGCCATCGGAAAGCAACTAAAGTTGCCCTCACATCAAAATTACCGTATTTACATATGTACCTCATGCCCTCGTGTACCACGCACACCCCTATTTTTGGGATAATTCGGAGTGAAAAAAATATCATGTCAGAATAGTTTACATGTGAGATTAAAAAAAAGTCGACCTCTTCACCGAATCCCCTTCTCTGAAATAAGGTCCACGCATATACTTCGTAGAATTCGTCGCTTTTTGCGAGTATAAATGTAGACACACGTGGCAGTAAATTTACTATCGACACTCGCAATTTATATAACCTGTTCAGAAATCTTCATGTAAGATGTGCAGTCCCTTTTTCTTATCAACATTTTGGGAAGAAATTGTGCGCAGTAAACGATTAATTACGGTAAATCACTGCCACCAGTAACCTTGGTATGAAACCCCCCTTAGAGTACCAGTGTCTGTAATATTGACTCGGTATATAGTATCTGTTAAAAATCCGAACAGAAAGAAATCAATACAAAAAGTTAAATAGTCCAAAGTCATGAAAATCAGTACGATTGGTCACTTAAGGGGCCCGCTAAACTTTCTAGCCCCAGGGCCCATTGCTTACTTGTTCCGTCACTGTTATAGATATAGATTATACTTCATTTACATGCGTGAAGTATTTTTTTCTAAACATTTTGGAAAGTCTGGACTTTTGGCTTACTCCACCAATTAGCCCAGGCTGGTCAGGTTTTACTGCACATGGATTTTACTGGTATTCCATTAACCATATTACCTTGAAGCACCATGCTTAAATAGTTCATCAAAGAATCCAAATTTTCACGCCACAGGGAAGGTATATCACGAGCTGGTGGATATTTACAGCAACTGACATGGGCAGATATCTAAAAGAAATAGGAGTGATATTTTTAAAAGGATTTTATGCAGTATACTCATTAAAACAGTATAAGCATACTACTATGAGGACATTATTGTAGGGTTGCCCAACCTGCGGCCCTCTTAGCAATTTTATGCGGCCCACCACCAGTGTTTCGTAATATTCAAAACGTTTCCATTTTTTTATTTACCCACCAAATGTTATTTTATACCTAGCAAAACATCATATTGCAATGTTAACCCCGAAAACCTAACGTTAACTTTATTTTCACATATATGGTGTTTAGGAATGTCTACGTAACTTCCGATTTTACTTTAATCCAGTCTGCCGAAGCATTGACAATTTCCAAGACAGCCCACCGAAGGCTTCACTGCCACCAATGAGGCCCACCAAGTAGAAACTTACGAACATTCAGCTTATAAATGCATTTCCAGGTTCAGATTACGTTCATAAGTAGAGGTTCGCATGTACTTGTGTTTTGCGCATATTACTTGCATTTCGCGTCATGCGTTTATGATGCCAACAAGCATTAACTCCCTATACATCTTTGTTTTTAAGTTCATTTTAAACTTTAGCACCCTATAAAAGGATACTATTATTATATTATATTTATACTGCTCGTTATTAGCAGTTTTCAAAGTAAATAAACGTGATAATCATCGACTTAATTCTTTTGTAGCTCTGTTTAAACCTCACTGCCAATGGAACTATTTTTAATAACAGTCGAAGTTGCTGACATCTAGCGGCCAAATTAGAAATTATTGGCTAATGGAAAAGCATTCTGCAAATTTAGTTTTTCACAATTTTTACGAGTATGACATTGAAAATATTTGTTCTTCGCATACGAGGTTGCTGGTTTTTGACCGAAATATTTAACGATTTAATGCTATTATCTTTGTATTTTGAATGTAATTTAAGGAATTGTTGTTTTGTTATGTTTTCATTGTTTATTATGAATTTATAATGTAAATCTATGAATCGCTATCAGTAAGATTTTCTGCCGCGTATTTTGAACGCAATTACTAAATGTTATAACTTTATTATGCTAGGTTTTGATTTTCTGTTATACATTTCTAACATAATTAGTAAAAGAAATGGAAGCACTTTTTAATACTAGTGTTTTTTTTTGCGGCTGGGAAATGTTTGCTTTGTTTAACTTTGCTATAGTGGCACCCCTGCTGAGTCGATCCGGTCCAAATATGCCATTTTTGTCACTAATTTATGTGAATATTCAATTTGGTTCAAATCGGTTCGGCCAATTTTTCCCTGATATATGTGTACGGACATCACAAACATAATAGTGCTTTTCGGTAATGACGAAAAGCATTAAAAAGACAATCCAGAAGTTGGTCACTCTATTAATTGTGGTGAAAGCCTTGCAATGAAGAGTAGTTTTGTGATTTTTTTGCTCATTGACGGTAACTTACCAAAATAGCTATCGGCAAAATCTTATAAGTGATCTGTAAAATGAAGTCTTTTTACAATGCATTTCAAGTCCCATTCATCATTGTCAAATGATGGAAGTATGTAACAAGGGTAGAGTTATAGCTAGGGTTTCTAAAGAGAAGTGTTGACCTATACCTTCAAAAATTACAAATCTGGTTGGAGGTATGGTATGAACCGGATGATCATGTGAATCAGTGCGAGATTTTTGAGAGAGGAAATCTATGAAAAGCAGGGAAATAGATATTCATTTATGACTACGTGAGTTTTGGTTCTCAAAATTGGCTAATTATAATGGATTCCAGCGATTTCAACATATCATGATTTATTCCAAAAGCCTTATACCAATGGGAGAGGTCTTTCATCAATTGCATAAAGATAATTAGAAATTTCCAGTTCTGATAGCAATAGGTGTTTTGAAATACCTTTTGAAAATCTACTGAGAGTTAATTAGGGGATTAGATAAAAAAGAGCAAAACTTTACCAATGGTAAGCCAAATTCATTGAATACTGCCTCTGGAAATTTTAGAGATGATGATTTAAATTCTTCAGATAATTCCGTGGGACAGGGATTTCCTCTCTGAAAGAAAAACAAAAATATAAACCTTCCTTTATGAAAATTATTTAAATTTCAATCCAGTATTTATTAAAAAACATACCTCCGATAGAATTGGGTGCACTTCTGAAAATCTGTTTGAAAATACTTGGAAGAGACTGCTAGACTTGCCATTTTTAAAATCGATTGCTAGTTTGTTTTCAGGATAACTGAAATTAAACAATTATAATGTCATATCCACACCAGCAGATAACAATACTGGAATATCAGGAAATTACATTACCTCATAAAATATCCTCCTCCTTCAACACTCAGAACCATATCAAAACTTTCTGATTTGAATAATAATTTCAAGGCATCAGATGTTGGAAATGAATCATTAGCCATAAACATGTTACCAGTTTCCCTATCCCCACTTTCAGGATTACATACTTCTGAAAGATAAAGTAATATAAGAAAATTACTTCATTAAAACAGCTAAAAAGATTTTGAAAAGAGCCTCAACTTTTTAGGTTTCTAACCTGGAATGCTACCAAAACCGTTGTCAACTACAGGTATCAGATGAATGATAGCACTTTGCAGGATGCTGGAAATGGTGGGATCATTATGTCTGTGGCCAGCGAGTAGGTGCTTTGCTAATCGAACCAGCATCTCTCTGCCAATGGGTTGAGAGGCATAGATACCACCCAAAAGTAAGATGTGGAATTTTGTCTCCTCAGGTGCTCCAGACTGAAATATTAAGGTAAATTAAATAAAAAGTAAATAGACAAAGGAATACTCTACATTTAGTTTTTAACATGTCAGAAATGGGTCCCATGTAAATGTAGCATAATCTGAGATGACATATCTTAAAGTTCATTTCTCATTAATCAAGCATACAATAATGAAGAATGCATTTCAAGTCCAAAATTTAAATATATTATTTAGCAAGTAATAAAGATATGTTTATATTTACAATTTAAAAGTTTTCTATAGTAGACAACGCCTGTTTAAATCCATACTGGATTCAAACACACATCTGACCATTTATTTTGCTAATGTATTAAATATAATCAATAAAATCCTTATGTATTGAAATTAATGTGGTTTCAAAACTTACCATAAAAAGAATTTATAAGAAATTTTTGAAGAAGAAAGGATGAATTTTCTATAAAGTAACAAATTAATAAACAAAAACTAATCTTCACTTTCATTTTTTGTAGAAGTCTTCCAAGATGTTTTGGCAGAAAAATGTACTGCCAGCATGTAAAGTTAAATATAAAAATTTAATTTTCAATTTTATCAAACATTTACAGATAGATTTAAAACCAAAATACATGCGTAAAATACTATATTATTATAATAATATCGAAAACTTACCTCATTCGTTATCGTAAGGGTATGAAGTGCTGTAGTGATCTGATTGTCTCCAGCCTGGAACTCAGCAACATATGGGAAACTATTTTCAAGATCGGCAAATATCTGCGAGATTTGTGAGTCCGACAAATAGCTGCCACGTGGAGCCACATTCTCTAAAAGGTGATAATCATATGTAGCTGACCATAGACTTGAGTCATCACCAGTGAGTGTGAAATTGTGTATAGTTGGAGAGGAACCTTCAGGGCCAACAACTATGTCCACAGTGGATCTTTTGTACCTAAAAATTAATTAAAAACATAGTTAAACCTGAACAGAACAGTTCTGATCATCAAAAGAAAACCATATAGTAATACATTTTTAAAGTTCAGAATTTAACGTATATAACTGGGAGGTTGAATCCTTATTCGCATGTACAGTTGGATTTTTTTTTACATTTCTAATTAAAATTTGATGAAACATTTCAAGTTGAAACATTGTTTTATAGTTAAGGGAATGGTAGTAATTTATTTAAGGTGTAAAATTACTAAATATTAAAAACCTGCATAAAACAAAACCAACCCCTTTGCAAATGCTGTCAATCGGTACTTTCCAGGTAACAGCAACCGCCAGTAATCACCAGAAGGAGCAGAATGAATGTCATGATCGATGCTAGCCACTGAAATAGTTGCATTGGCTATCATTTTACCCTCGGCATCAGAAACAAATCCCTTTACTCCAATGTGAACCTAGAATTCAGAATTATCTCCTTAGTTATATTAAATGATAATAACCAATCTATAATAATAAAAGGCGGTATGTGTATGTCTGTGTTTGTGTGCACAGCATTTCTCGAAAACCAAGAAACTTGGTTACTTAAAAATTGGTGCGCTTACTAAAGAGACCTTGAGAATATGCTCCTCAGGACCAGAATTTTGATTTCTTGTGGGAGGAGTGCCATACAAAAATTATACGCAGACTAGAGGCCTGTGTTAATTTTTGTAAAATTACAGTTTATTTTGAATATTCTTAGCAAAATATCAAATTTTAATCTATATTTAATTTGTTCATGCTTGAACAAATATCGTAAGCCATTTGTAATATGTCAGTACTATGTGGTTGTAAATCTTAAAACGATAGAATATATAATTTCTGATATACATATTTTCATTCATCACTTAGTTCATTCAATTTTGTGCTTGATTTTAGACCGTATCATTAGTATAGGAGAGCGGCAGCGAATCACCATACCAATTATGGGAGAATAATGGTCACTTATCTTGAGAGTGCCTTGACTTTGAATGAAAAATATTAGTGAGCGAAATGAGAATGAAAATTTTGAAACTGTAAACCCGGGGCAAAGCCTGGGTAATTGGCTAGTATCTTTATAAATGCCTTGACTTGCAACTGACTTTTGAGATAGAAAATAATTTTAAAATGTAATAACTACATACAGATATAGAAATATTCACAAAGGAGAACATTGAAAGTATCCCACTTTTTTAATACAGTCGATTTCACTATGGTATTGGGACAGGAAATGAAGAAATGAAAAAGTAGAAAAGAAAAATAATTTGCAAAATATATTTTCTAAGCAAAGTAATTGTCTTAAAGAATAAAATCAACTGACTAAAAATTACTCAAGTTGTACATAATTACCCATTTCATGGGGTCGAGACACAAACTTTGCATTCATCTGAATCCAAGATGAGGTTTTTAAGTTTCAGCTTGCAAAACTCGAGGGTTGTCTTAAATTCGAGTATGGAGTAGGGTTACAGGTTTAATCGATGTTTTTTTAAACAAATGAAACATAAGATAAAATAATAGTATCTACTGAAATTTTTCATTGCAAATTTACAATCTGGATTTTAATTAATACAGTATGAATTTAAAAAAATACATTTAAGAAATTGTTTTTTTTTCTCAAACAAACATTTGTAACTAACCATTTCAATGAATGAACGAACTATACTTACACTGAATACATATGTTTAAAATATATACCGAATATGCACAAATGACATGTTCTTTAACGAACTAGAGAACTACTGAATTTTATTTTTGAATGATGATGAATCAATAAACAATTAGTTTGTGAACAATTCCCAAAAGTGAACTAAACTTTCCTTCTTTATAGGCTTATAGCATTTCGCAGATATAAAAACAAATGACGGTGTAATTCATCGGGATTCCATCATCCAACAGTTTTAAGCCATAAATTCACTAACTGTGATTTTGTCATATTCCTTTTAAATACGTCACTCTTTACTTTAAAATGGCTGATCATATAGAGATAAGAGATACTACAGCAAAGGGGAAAATATTAAAAGGTGGTGGAGGTGCCAATGGCGTGACTGTACCAGGGTCCCCATGCTTACAGAGATCCCGTGCTTTCTAAAAAATATTTGCCGTGCTTGTCAAGTCTCTACATTTAAAAAGTCAGAAAAAATATTGAACACGTCATAGTGAGAGAGGCTGGTTAATTTATTTGAATTTACTATTAAAAAATTTTTATGTGAAAGAGGTCCTGTGTGAACACTGAACTGGGTCCTGCGATTTTCCTAGCTGGCTCTGTCAAAAGGAATTAGGCGTAGTTATGATGCCAATTTTAAACTGAAAGTGATAAAGTGTGCAGAAAAACTAATAACTGTGAAGCCAGTAGAAAATTCAATGTCACTGAAGCAAATGTTCTTAGATGGAAACTCTTAAAACAGGAACTTAAAAGTGCTAAATCTAGTTAGAAAACATTCAGTGGTCCAAAATGTGGTCACTTTCACAGTATAGCAATACAAGTAGTTGAGTTTATGTGTACTCAAGAGACAGTATGGAATGCCTGTTTTGTGTGAAACGATTAAACTCAAAGCACAAGAAATAGTATGTGGACTAAAAATCCTATGACAGAGTTACTAATTTTTGTCTAAAAAAATAATTTTAAAAATGTATTTTTATAATTAAGACCTATTAATTGAATTCTGGTTTGTAAGTTTGCAATGAAAAATTTAAATAGATACAATCATTTTATCTTATACTTCATTTGTTATAAATAACCGATAAAATGTGTAACCATACTTCCCACGGTTCTATGACAACTAGTCGCGGTCAGTCAATTATTCGGGTGTCAATAAATTGCATGACAAACACATCGCACATCAACAAATTCGTTGGGAGACACCATGACTGGTGTATGGCAGGGGGAGACACTTTTCCACAAAAAAATATTTCTTTACATTTCGATAATATCAGAATGAATCACAATTCTCTTTGCAAATTATGCGAGACAGTATATGGCAGGGAGTGACTCCCCACCACAACAAGTGTATCCCCCTGCCGTACAACAGTCATGGTGTCTCACCTTCCAATTTGTCTCGCAACGAAATTGTCACGTGACGAAATTGTCATGCGACGAATTTGTCTAGTGTTGAGTTGAAGCGCAATGAGGTTGCTGTGTGATGAGTTTGTTGTATGACGAATTGACGCACGATCAATTTACCATGATATATTGACAATATATGACTTCGTACTCGAATTTAAGATGACCCCAATTTTTGCAAAGTGAAATTTGGAAAAAAACCCTCATCTTAGATTCGGGTAAATACGGTAATCAAAGTCCCATAAGTACCTTTTCCATGAATGTAAGTAGAGCATCCTTGTTGAGTTCCCAATACTTAGGAAGTTCAGATGCATGTGGAAACTTGTAGCAACCCATCTCAATTGTGATTTCCATGCAATTTCCTTTAAGATAATTCCAATCTTGCATGCCACCAGGAACAACATACCACTCTGCTCCATTGGTAATCCCCCCTTTGAAATTTTCTCGAGGAGAAAGGGCACAAGGTGGTTTTCCAAGATGCATTGTTTTATGTTCCTAAAATGGGAAATATATAATGAAACATTACCAGAGTACCATAAGTACACATTCTAGAAAAAATAATAACTACTATGGACTCTATCCCTATATGCTACGTGGGCCAACCCCATGCCTCACTCCATAAGGCGAATTCATCCTGTCATCCACTGCCCATGTACCCCTGAACCTCCTCCGTTCAGCATATATTTAAGGTAGAAAATTATAACAAGCCCTCTTCGGGCTTTCTCTTAGTAGATGACATGCTCCATATCACATTCATTTCTCTGCCATTAAAGATTTGGTGACCAACAGTCTGACTACGACATTAATATATAGAGAGATACCCGACTTAAACTTAAAAATAGCATCAAAACTTGGTGAATATTTGGGCAGATGTTATACGAAATTATAAACCCAGTCAATCATGTGCAATTACATAAAACTGACAAGCAAATCACCCAGACAACGAAAGATTTTGACATGAAAATACGTCAAATTTCCACATTAAAACTGATTCTTGGACTAATTCCACTCATTTTTAAAAATCAACAGCAGGAAAATTAAATTTTGCTCTTTTAATCATTCATTGTTTCAAGTCGAAAACTCTTAGAGTAGTTTTAAGTAATTTTAAAATGCAAACGATTATTTACACTCATTCCTGTGTTAATGAACTGGAGAAAATAAACCCTCAAAGAATCAAACCCATGACTTCAATATCGACGGTGAGCAGCTTGAAATTTGAAAAGGATAAGGCCAAGTAATTCCTGAAAATTTTATCGAAAAAGGATGAAAAGTTTTTGAGTTATAAGCAATTTTCGTCACTTGTCAAATCATAGTATAAGAAAATTTGAGTGAAAAATGTCACTTTACTCAATCTTATAGATTATCTTGAAAATGCTTTAAAACTGCAGGCACGATTAATAAAAAAAATGGATGAATAAAATATGAATAAGATTTGACTCTTCCTTCAAGTGAAACAGTGAGTTGATAAAATGTTATATGCCGACTTTATTAGTATGTTAATCTATTTTATGTATTTGATAAAGAATAGCTATATGTTTACATATAAAAGAAATATTAGCAATTTTGAAAGTAAAAAAAATTAATGGATGTAATGTTTCTAATAATAAAACTCTTATTCTCTTGGTCATTCTATCCATTATGCTCAATATTTCAGCCGTATCTTCAGCCAGTTCAATCAAATTTGATAGGATTGCTATACTATAATTTTATAATAAATGGTCTAATTTGTTTTTTATATGGTTTGATTACAAAGCCCATTTTAAACGGGCTAATTCATCTAGTGTTTCTAATAAATGTAATAAATGTGTTTCTAATAAATGAAGAAGATTATTTACTTATTCTAAATTTTTGTAGTTGTATGGACAAACAAATGAAACATGTTGTAGTTTGTAGCTAAGCTGTTATGACGAGAGTTCCTATGACTTGAAGTCAAGAAGTTGTATATAGTGTATAGGAACTACTATCAAAAAAGGTCATATTTTTGTATTAAGTACATTCAATTGTTATTATGTAATTTGGGCATTATGTATTGAGTGATACCTAAGCTGTTGTGACGGGAGTTCCTGTGACTTGAAGTTAAGAAGTAATATATAGTGTATAGGAAATGGTATCAAAAAGCTTATATTTTTGTATTAAGTAAACCCAATTTTTATCATGTAATTTGGGTATTATGCATTGAGTTGTGATGGGGACCCGCTGCCACCGGGACCTGCTCCCAATTGTAGCGTTTATGTGAATAATAATAAATCAGTCGGCCTAAAAAGCCACGTCTGAACTTAAAGTTCTCTGAGGAACTCATAATCTTCAGTTATATCCCAATTTCTCCAGTTTATAAACATTACCTCTGAGTAAGCCTTAGCTAGATACATAAAAATGGCATCATCTGGGGATGGATTTTTCACTCCAAAATCAGCTCCATTCATATTGTCATCATAAGGGTAATTAGCTACCAAGGACCCACCATGAAGGTTAGCAGAGAGGACAAAAGGATAGGTTGTAATCCACTTCATTACAGCAGCTGTCTCTGGCTCAGGTATCCTGTTCCACTGTAATAATAAAAATACAAAATATATATTGTTTAAACTTACAGAGTAGCTATATTAGAAAATCTAAATAGGTAACCATTATTAGATAATTCGAATCAAAATATTGATTAGGTAGAGCATTTGACTTTACGATACATTCTTTTATTAAAATTTGCATACTTCTTAAAAGAAAGTAATTATGAAAGGTCTCAGTAAATGATTAAGAGAAAAGGAAGTGACAAAACACCAAATTTGCAAGCTAAGTAATTTATTTAAAGAGCTATCCACCACTGCTATTATTGTGCTTATTTATTTATTAATTACTACATTACTTAGCATGCTAGCAACTGATGATAGAGACCTCGGTCTTTTCCTGGCCAAAAACTGCGAACTGATCTTTTGGACTTCTTATTTTATCACTTTGAATTTAATAAATTTTACTATAAAAATATCCATTCAAAAATATCTATTTTTATTTTCTTTAAAAAATAACCAATAGGTAAAAATTATTTTTGTTAAAAAATATGTGCAATTGCTCTATATGGATGGTTTTAACTTTTGCCAAATTTTCTCTATGATGGAACATTAGTTCATTAAAAGTCACTGTAAATATTTATTTTCTATTTTATTGTAAAATCAAACAATTTTCTTTTGTATTTAGTTTTCCAAGTACAGTAGAACTCAGCTTTAACAACCTCGTTTAATACCACAACTTGGATATCTGTTACAAGTCTCATCCCAGATTCATAATAATGCATTATATCACCTTGTTTATTACAAGTTAACCAACTCAGTTACAATAACAATAAAAGTTTAGTGCGAAGGCTTTCACGTCGTTCTGATGTAGGCTGCATGGCTTTCAGTCTACAAAGCTGAAACAATGCAGTGAAACCGAAAGCCATGTAGCCTAATGACAATAAAAATTGGTAATTACCATAATTTTTTCTATATCATTATATATCGATGACTCATACAGAGGGAGGAGGATATAACATACTAGTAGAAGGTGCTTGCATTCTGCAAGCATTTCATCTCACCTTGAAAAAAACATTAATTTTTCAGACAGATATTTCATCATTTCACCTCCGCAGCGATTTTCGTTTTTCCCACATGTAAAAATAATAGTTTAAAACAATCCCCAAATGTTGCAATTTTAAACATTTTACACTTTCTCCATTATGGGGTACTAATGCTACACGTTTGAGCCAAATTTTAAAGTTGTAGCACTTCTAGAAGTAAAATAATAATTTTCTAATTGTTTAAAATTTAAAAATTTTTAACGGTTGCCGCAATAAGAAATTCCGAAAGTTGCGTTTTTTCCCATAAGAAAAGCATTGCGCCATTTTTGTAAATTAATTATGGGCACTTGCCGGTAAGCTAGATAGATGAAATTTTCAGTGTTGCTAGATGGCGGCAATATCTATTAGGAATTATTGTCACTTTTGCTTACAGTGTCTTGGGTTCGACTCCAGAGACCCCGGAATATCTCCCATAAGTTAGCATGGGAAAACGCAATCCAGTGTGTAGACCAATCTAATAAGTTTAGGAAGCTTAAATTTTGCAAGATTATAGAACTTTTCTCATAACCAGCTATAAAAATCGAAAATTTTAAAATTGTAAATTTTAGGGGTTGTTTTAACCCCATTTGAACATTAAAGTTTAATAATTTTTTAGGTACAACGGGATGAGCTAGGAAGCTGCAATTTTCAAATTATTTACAGAACAGTGAATTTGCACAAATAAACATTTCAATCTCTCCATATATATATATTGCGGCAACCGTTAAAAATGTTTAAATTTTAAACAATTAGAAAAATATTATTTACTTCTAGAAGTGCTACAACTTTAAAATTTGGCTGAAATGTGTAGCATTATTACCCTATAATGGAGAAAGTGTAAAATTTTTAAAATTGCAACATATGGGTATTGTTTTAAACTATTATTTTTACATGTGGGAAAAACGAAAATCACTGCGGAGGTGAAATCTTTAGAATTAATAGAATATTTGTAATGATGAAGTATCTGTTTGAAAAATTAATGTTTTTTCAAGGTGAGATGAAATGCTTGCAGTATGCAAGCACCTTCTACTAGTGTATATATATATATATATATATAAATATAAAATGCATTTTTAACAAAAAATCAATCTGAAAGTTAGTGTGTAGTATCATCATCGTCTTAGGTGGTCTTTCCGTAGACAAGCCCGTGATTATTCTTGGTTCAAGCTGGTTCTCCACATACTCGTATTCCACAGCCTTCTTAATATCTTGATAGCTGTCTTTCCCTTTCAAGTCATGTATCAGCTAAAACGTTTTTTTCTATCTACTTCTCTTTTTCCTTCCAGTTTTCCTTCTAATGCATCATCAATCATGCTCTCTCTCTCCTAAGGTAATGTCCAATCCAGTTCCCCTTCCTCCTCCTTATATTCTGTATAATTCTTACCTCTTCTTCCTAGCACTCCCTCTTTTTCATCTTATCTATCCATTTTAACTTCAGCATTCTTGTCCATGCCCGCATTTTAAAACTTTCCAGTATTTTATATCATTTCTCCTTATTGTCCATGTTTTTGTCCCATACAAAGCTATACTCCATACATAACATTCTGTCAACTTCTTGCGAATATCCTCTTTTATATTTCCCATTAGTAGAAGTTTCTTTCTTCGGACAGTAGCTTTTGTTTTCGTTATTTGAGTTCTTATTTCTTTGGTACAGATTGCTTATCACGTCATGATACTTCCAAGGTATTTATATTCCGAAACTTGTTCTAATGACTTTCCACCAATACTTATGTTTGTGTTTTCTTCTTTACCCAAAATTCACATGATCTTGGATTTTTCTGTATTAATTTCCATTCCATATTTTATACCTGCTATTACCAATTAACATTAATAGGAAAGCAAGTGGTGAGAAATTAAGAATAGGCACATGGAATGTTAGGACTATGAATTCAGGGGGTAAACTAGAGAACATAAAAAGGGAAATGAGAAGGAATAATGTAGGTATAGTAGGTCTTAGTGAAGTTCGGTGGGAAGGAGAAGGCGAGATAAATTCAGACGAATTTAAGATTATTTACTCAGGAGGGGAGAAAAAGGAAAGGGGAGTGGGGATTATAATGAGAAAAGAGATAGCTGAAAGAATTAGCAAGGTAGTGACAGTTAATGATAGATTAATAGCCGTAAAACTTCAGATGGAGCCAGTGGAAATGCTTATAATTCAAGTGTATATGCCAACGACTAATGCTGGCGACGACGAAGTAGATGAAATGTATGAACAGATTATGGAGATATTGGAAGAGGAGGGAAAAGGAAGGATCACCACCATAGTAATGGGAGATTGGAACAGTGTAGTCGGAGAGGGACAGGAAGATAACATAGTGGGAAAATATGGGCTAGGGAAGAGAAATGAAAGAGGGGATAAACTTGTGGAATTCTGCCATAGAAATAGATTAATTGTAACTAATACATGGTTTAAGCATCACCAGCGGAGACTTTACACATGGAGAAGCCCAGGAGACCAGAAACGATACCAGATAGATTACATACTAGTCAATGAAAGATTTAGAAATAGCATTAAAAATGTGAAAACACTACCAGGGGCAGATATCGATTCTGACCACAACCTTTTGGTGGCAAATATACAATGTAGACTGAAGAGCGTTAAGAGAAACGTAAGAGTTAACAAGAAATGGAACTTAGAGGAACTCCTTAAAAACAAGGAGGCTATCATGACTGAGCTGGAGGAAAGGTTGGGGGAGAGAGATGAAGAAAATAGGAAGAATGTAGATGAGGAGTGGAGATACATCCATAGCAACATTAAAGATGTAATGGAAAAGAAGGTAGGAAAGATAACGGGTGAAAGAAACAAAAAACCCTGGATCACAGCAGCCATGCTGCAAAAAATGGAAGAGCGGAGAAAGTGGAAGAACATAAACACTGAAGAAGGCCAAAGAAAGTACAAGGAGTTAAATAATGCTTTAAGAAGGGAAACAGATAAAGCCAGAGAACAGTGGATAAATGAGAAATGCGAGGAGATTGTCGAATGTGAAAGAATTTGTAGAACAGACCTCATGTATAGCAAAGCAAGGGAACTATTCAAGAAAAAAGCAAGAAAGATAGGACGTAAAGGAATCATGAACAAAAGTGGTAAAATAGTATCGGAGCCAGACAATGTAAAGAATGTCTGGAAAGAATACATTGAGGTTCTGTATGACAAAGAAGGAAAGCCAAGAAATATTGAATTAAATGAAGAAGAGGATGTGGAAGAAGATCAGCTAGGACCAAGTATTCTCGAGTCTGAAGTTAAAAGAGCAATTGATGACATGAAAAGAAGAAAGGCAGTTGGGAGTGATGATATACCCGTGGACGTTCTTAAGGTTTTGGGGTCTAAAGCAGTTAAGCAACTCACAAAATTTTTTAACCAAGTATATGATACTGGTGTATGGCCTGAAGATTTTTTAGATGTTGTGATGGTACCACTGGAGAAAAAGAACAATGCAAAATGTTGTAAGGATTACAGAACTATTAGTTTAATTTCTCATACAGCTAAAGTTCTAACCAGAATAATAACCAAAAGAATTGAATGTAAAATAGAAAAGGAGCTGCAAGATAATCAGTTTGGTTTTAGAAGAGGAAGGGGGACTAGAGATGCTATAGGATGTATGAGGATGATGATAGAAAGAGCGCTAGAAGTCAATAAAGATATGTATTTTTGTTTTGTAGATTGGGAGAAAGCTTTTGACCGAGTGAAATGGGATAAGATGCTGGGTATTTTAAACAAAATAGGAATAGATTGGAAAGATAAAAGACTGCTTAAAAACCTTTACTTTGATCAAAAGATTAGAGTCAGGGTTGAAGGAGAAGAAACAGAAAGTACTTCAATAGGGAGGGGAGTGAGGCAGGGTTGTCCTATTTCACCAGCGATATTTAATATGTATGCAGAAACAATAACAGAAGAAGCGTTGATGGAAGAGAAAGGATTTAAGATAGGAGGTGAAAGTATTACCACCATTAAATACGCAGATGATCAGGGCTTAATAGCAGAAGGCGAGAAAGAGCTTCAGAGGATGACAGACAGACTAGTTGAGGTTGGCCAACAATATGGAATGAAGATCAATACAGAAAAAACGAAAGTCATGGTGGTTTCAAAGGAACATAAAGAATTAAATATAATGGTAAATGGCCAAAAATTGGAACAAGTAAGTAGTTTCAAATATCTCGGCAGTATTTTAGCACAGGATGGAAGTAGTACACAGGACATCAGAAGTAGGATTGCAATGGCAAAAGCAGCATTTAACGATAAGAAGGAGCTTCTCACAAGCAAGAAAATAAATCTAGAAACAAGGAAGAAATTAGCAAAATGCTACATATGGAGCATAGCTCTTTATGGTGCAGAGACGTGGACGATAAGGAGAAAGGAGGAAAAATATTTAGAAAGTTTTGAGATGTGGGTATGGAGAAGAATGATGAAAGTGAAATGGACAGAGAGGAAGAGAAACGAAGAAGTATTAGAAATGGTGGGAGAAGATAGGATGCTAATAAAAACAATCAGGAAAAGAAAAGCAAATTGGATACGGCACATATTGAGAAGACAGTGTTTACAAAGGACGATCTTAGAAGGAAAAATTAGTGGAAAAAGAGGAAGAGGGAGAAAAAGAATAGGAATATTAGATAATATAAAGCAGGGATATACTACTTATAGAGGTATAAAAGAGGCTTCTAGGGAGAGAGAGAAATGGAGGCAGCGATTCAGTTAAAACCTGTCTTCGGACAGAAGCATGATGATGATTACCAATCTATTTATCATTTTCTGGAGTTCCTTTTCCTTTCTTACTGGAAGTACTTGATCATCCGAGTATTTTATTGTTCTTATAATCCTTCCTCCAAACTTGAAATCTTTTGTGCCCTCTAGTGCTTCTTGAATTAGTCTTTCTCCATATATTTGAATAGGTTCGACAATAGTCAACAGCCCTGTCTTACTCCTCTACCAATATTTACTCTGCTGGTGTCAGTATTCTCCAACCTGACCTTTATAAGTTGATTCACATACAGATTCCTGATGTCTCCTGTCTTTCTAATCTACACCTATATCCTTTAACGAGTTGTCAGTGCTTGCATACTGCAAGCACTAAAAAATCACCATATACCAAGATCTAAACTTGTAAATAAACCAAAGCGATCTCCAGGGAAACAGCACTTCAACCACATGGAGCCTGTATGTATTAGATAATAAATTCCATGAGTAATAGCAGTATAGTTATAATTTTCCGTGAAACTATCTGTAATTTCCAAATTCTCTGGCAATTGGCTTGTGTCCAAGTTTTCATATTTCAAGTTTCAGGAGTCAGATCACCCTGCATGCGAATTAAGAATAATCATCATTAACACATTCCGTGCGGGGACAAATGTTTGCCATTCCTGGTGACGGTATTTTTTCTAATTTTCGCTAGTATAGACATTAAGGGGCTATAATTATCATAGTTATATATATGATATCAAAAAAATCGGCTGGCAATGAAACGGCTGCTTCCTCTGTTATGGTTAGGGAACAACTAAGAGCGTCGCAGTGAAAAAAGGTCACCCCGAGCACACTAGCAACAAAACTAAAGGTAAATAGCGTCCCTAGACCGATGACTTCGTATGAAGTCACCCGCCAGCGGCGGAGGATATGCATGACTTCATATGAAGTCACTCGCACTGTGTTAAGACAATACCCTATACACTAAAATTATAGAAAAATTAGGATATTGTGTGTTAAGATTATGGCATAATCACTCGTGCCTTTAACATGTCTTTGGATAAAAATATCATGAATATTACCATTATATTTAACAATCAAAAAGCTCAAATTCCTCCAAAAACCACTAAAAAAAACATTAAAATACTTTTCACGTTTTACTGTCACTGCTATTGTGATCCCTTATAGTCCTAGAGAAAAACAAACCTATTCGCTCCTTTCTATAGTCGATATCTCAAATTTAATCGTCGTGTTTGAGCTTTCAGTAGTACTTAAGTGAAAATTACAATTATCTATGATACCCTCAATCACGGTGCGTGATGCAATTAGTGTTTTGGATACAGTAAGATCTTACATATTATCGGAAGAAAATATTGATGATAATTTTTTAATAATATGCATGATATTGAAAATTAGAATAAGTTAACTTATATGCTTATGGGAATAACTTGATGTTAATTTGATTATAGAAAAATGAAAAAATATATTTCCGTAACTCGAATAATTTTTGCTTTCCCTTGAGATTCGAGTTATGGAAGTCCGTTATGACGGCATTAATTTCCATTAAAAGCATTAAATAACTGCAATTATAATGTATAATACCAGATCCATTTAAAAGCATTGAGGTCGTTGCCATAGTATTTAAAGATTTCCATTGTTGAAAAGAGGAATAATTCACACTTTTTTCGATTAAAAGCAAATATTTACATTAATTCGGCATGTATTTGAATTCTGCCTTCAAAAATTAAGAACTCCGTTCTTTCAGATAGAAAAATGTTCCTTTCCCAAATTTGTATCCCAATTTTATGTAATTTAAAAATGCATTTTTAGAAAACCTTGCACTGAATCCCATGCTTTTCTTATGGGGCATTGGAATGGAACATTGGGGTTAAAAAATACCCCTTAAATATTAGCTTTTTTGTGATTTTCGATTTTTATCGTCGGTTGTGCCACTCAACCTACCTACATGCCAAATTTCAGATTTCTAGCCCTTGTAGAAGTACCTACGAGTTTTGTGTCAGTGAGTGAGTGAGGCACAAGTAGCTATATATTATAGATATAGATACTGTCATTAGCATAATCCAACTTACTCTATTGAAGGTCTTCTGCCAGCCAACAAAGCATATGCAGCAATCTTGGCTGTTCTCTACTGCCCTTACTAATATGATTACATTACACGTATAGCATCTCTGGTTCCTAGTCCTTTTCTTAAAGAGAAATGATATTCCCCACTGCTATTGTCCTTACTAATACATATGATTTTCACTACACCAATAGCATTTCTGGTTCCTCCTTGCTGTCCTGTTCATTCATCACAACTTATTCAAATTTGAACAAGTCGTCCATGGAATTTGATATGCAGCATTTCTTGAATTCTCTTGAGATACTATTGGGATCTATTTTTTCCATGCTGCAATGATCCAATAACAGAGAAGTGGTATACCGGGCTTCTTAATTTTCTGTAGAAATTAATGCATGGTCCCCTGCCAAAAGTCATTCTGAATAAAATGACTTTATGCAATCCTTAAAGGGCTTCATTACTACAACATCTAGCACTTAAATTTGTGATGCCATACCTCCTGGTATAACTACAAGATCAATATTCATACCATGAAGGGCATTTTGAACTTCCTCTGCAAGGTGGCCTTTGAATGCATCTAAGACGAGCATTGCTCTCTGCCTTAAAAGTGCCCCACACTATGCTTAGCCAGTCCTTCATTAAATCAGCTGACATCCATCCTTGGCCTTGACGTTTAACAATTATTCCATTTGGTAGTACTTCCTTAGACACTGTTTTGCGTTTTAAAATAACATACGGTGGCAACTTTGTTCCATCCACTAATACAGCCAGCATTCCAGTAATGTGCAGTTTTTCATTCCCGGAAGTTTTTATATTGACATTTTTTTCACCTTTTTCGTTGACTGTGTAATTTGATGGCATGTCGAAGTAAATGGGTGTCTCATCTGCATTATCCATTTGGCTCAGAAGATAATTGTGATTTTTCCACAACCAAATTACATGGCTCTGGAAAGTTATTAGTTTGTCCGTGAAGTCGGAAGGTAGACGCTGGCAAAGTGAAGTTCTTCGTCGCAGGCTAAAACCATTACGACGCATCATACGCACACACCATCCATTACTAGCCTTAAATTCTTGGTGTGGAATGTTTTGCGTTAGTGCTAATTCTTGGACTTTCAATTTAATGATATCCCACGTCACCGGTTTACCATGAATTCTTTGGATACGCACAAAGTTTGCAATTTCCTCTTCTAATGCATGAAATCGGCCTCATTTTGGTCCACTAAATGATCTCCGTGTTGAGTTAGCACCTTCAAGTTTCTCTTTTGCTTGCTTCCACCTTTGCACATTTGCTTCAGTCACATTGTATTTCCTCCCTGCCGCACAATTATTTGTTTCTTCAGCATAGCGCACCACCATTAACTTAAAATTTTTAATTCCTTTCGATATATTCCCTCTTACCGCAGTTCCTTTTTTCTCTACGCGATCTACCATTTGTTTGGGGTATCTTATTTAAAAGTTATAAATAATAACTTATCACTACCTCACTTTAAAACTCAGCAAAGCATGTACTACTCAAGTGCTCTCGTAAATTTTCTACACTCTGAAACTCACGTCCACTTTACGTCTGTTGTTGGCATACCAAACGCAAAGCATCATGTTTAAATTGTAGTAGATACATTTAAATTGTATGTCTTGTTTACATTGTATTACTAGATGCCTTAATTGGTGACTACATGACTTTGCGCTTCATATTACACACAGAACCGCCCAGCTGTAGTCATTTTTTTCAACTTGTCACGCGATTACCTACTCAGCTCTAAACACTTCCCTACCGCCAAAGTGGAACCATTGGTCTGTGGGAGCAATTTTAAGAAATTTGACCTTAGATTTTTAAAGTATTGTAGTAATTAATTAAATACGATGCACTTTATGCAATAATAAATATTTTAACGGACATATATTTGACATCTGGGTGTTTCATGGTGCATTTAAAATAGGGGTGTATTTTCACCTTAATCCTCATACTCCATTCTAAGACGATACCTAATATTTTTAATGGCATTTTTGTGAAAAAACCTCATCTTCCTTTCGGGTAAATACGGTAATTAATTTTGCTATCACTTTTAGTTCTTCCGATCGCATGACATTAAGTACCTCTGCGGGTATTCCAATGCTTCCTGTTGCTTTTCCTTTCTTCAGCTCCTGTGATAGAAATTTTAAGCTAATGGTGGTGCATTATGCTGAACAAACCAATAATTTTGAGACCAGGAGGAAATATAATGTGATGGAGGCAAATGTGTGAAGGCGGAAGCAAGCAAAAGAGAAACTTGAAGGTGCTAACACTGTACGGAAATCATTTAAAGGATCTAAATGAGGTCGATTTCACGAATTACAAGAAGAAACTGTAAAATTTGTGTATACTCAAAGAACGGACAGAAAACCAGTGTCGCAGGAAGTCGTTAAACTGAAAGCTCATGAATTATCATGATCACTAAACATCTTACGACAAGAATTCAAGGCTGGTAATGGTTGGAGCATATGGATGATGCATCGTAATGGTTTTTGCATGTGACGAAGAACTTCTCTTTACCGTTTACCTTTTGGCTACATGGACGAACTTATTGCTTTCCAGAATCATGTAACTGCATTGCGAAAAATTAATGATTAACTTCTGAGTCAAATGGATAATGCAGATGTGACACCTATTTATTTCGATATGACATCCAATTACACAATAAATGAAAAAGGTGCAAAAAACGTCATTACAAAAACTTCAGGGAATGAAAAAATGTGTATTACTGTAATGTTGACAGTGTTGGCGGATGACACCAAGTTACCACCACATGTTATTCTTAAAATTGGTATTACAAAGGTTTTTCCTTAATAGACCTTGTTTTTTATTGTGGGTCTTAAATTTGACATCGCCTTCCTTTTGGTCAATACAATATGTGTGCTCCTGGTAATTCTTAGAATTTTTTATGCTGTTCCTGAATCTAGGATGTAATCAATTTGGCATCTCATTCTATCTCTTGGGTTCTTCCATGTATACAGCCTTTGTTTATGGTTTTTGAACCATGTATTACTCACTGCTAGATCATTATTAATGCAGAATTCTACCAGTTTTTCTCTTCCTTGGTATCTTTTCCCAAGTCCATATTGACCAATAGCATTTTCTTATTGTTCTTCTCCAACTATACTGTTCTAATCTCCCATTATTATGCAGTTTACCTTTCCTCTTCACTCTTCTTTGTAAATATCATTAATTTGTCCATACATCTTCTCGATTTCTTCTTCTTCATGAATGGATGTTGGCATATACACTTGGATTATCAGCATGTCCATTGGAACTGCTTTGAGATTTACTGCCATCAGCATATCATTTGTTACTACAGTAAAACCTGGTTAATTCGAACCTCTATATTTCGAAATTTGACATAATTCTGTTTATTAACACATACCGTATTTACCCGAACCCAAGACAAGGTTTTGTTCCAAATGTCACCTTGCGAAAATCGGGAGTCGTCTTAAATTCGAGTATGAAGTCATATATGTACCATCAATACATCGCGGTCAATTGATCCAGCATCAATTCGCCGCGCTTCAGTTTGTGGCGCATCAATTCGTCACACGATAAACTCGTCGAGCGTCAATTTATTGCTAGACAAATTCGCCGCGTGACAATTTCTTTGCGAGACATTTGTCACAAGACATTCGTCGCGAGACAAATTGGAAGGCGAGACACCATGACGAATTTGTCGAGAGATGAATTGATGCGCGACGAAATGACCACGACGATTGTCATAGAACCGTGGGAAGTATGGTTACGCGTTTAATCGATGTTTTTTAAACAAATGAAACAATTTCAATTAATTGTATTTTTCATTGCAAACTTACGATCCGGAATTCAATAAATAAAGACAATTTAAAAAATTCATTAAATTTTTTTTTTCAGAAGAAATTTGTAACAAACCATTTCAATTAATGAATGAACTATTATATCTATACTGATTACGTGCGTTCGAAATATCCAAATACAGTCTGTGAGGTCATAAAATGTTTTTCTGTTTTGACAGTCGGCTAAAAAGGGAGGGTCATCTTAGATTCGGGTAAATACGGTAAAAGACCGAAAAAGTCAATTCCATACAAATGTGTTTCAATAATTCGAAAACCTCTATAATTCGCAATTCGAAATAATTTCTAGCACGATTCTCAGAGTAACAATGCATTTTTGTCGACATAATTCGAAATAAAACTTACTAAAAAGAAACGAAATCAAATTTACGAAAATATGGCCGGTGCCATGTCGGCTTGTTTACAAACATCGTACGATCGTGAGCATACCGATGGGGCGTTGGGTATTGTCGCCGGATACGGTCCATCCCCTCTCAGTTCTTCCTCTCCACTCTTGCCCACAGCTTATCAGTTTCCCTTGGGCGTCGTCCTTGTTCGGTTGTCTCGATTTATCTACTGTTTGCGAGTTTTGTGCGGAAAACGCATTCCAATATTCCTTTGCTTCGTTGCAGGTTTTCGTATTGGATTATATTTTTCATCATCCCTTTGACACTAGTTTAAGTGTCATTCTTAGTTTAATAATTGCGAGAGAGAGAGAGAGAGAGAGAGAGAGAGAGAGAGAGAGACTACATTTAAATTTATTGTTAGATTTTTTTATTTACCCTCCATTGGCTCTGGTACGTGATACATATAGGACTCGGAGTCTTGCAAAAAAATGTCTTTGCAGCAAGACATTGACAAGAAGTCCGAATCAAAAGGAAAACTGGCATCAAAGTATGGGATTCCGAACTTGTCTTTATCTACAATTAATTTAAAGGGAGTGCTACAAGTCAGCATTCACAACCTGCAAAAAAACTAAGCCTTTGAAGAAAAATTGTTCGAGATTTTTTCACAAGTATGAGCGGCGAATATACCTGTAACAAGCCCGGTGCTCATTGAAAAAGCAAAGAGTCTTGCGAACGCTTTTAATATTGACGATTTTAAAGCGTCCAATGGGTGTTTGGATGGTTTAAAAAAACACCACAACATTGTTTGTCTCAGTTTGTGGCGATACCCAAAAAATTAATGAAGAGGAAGTGATGACCTGGCTGCAAAGTAATAAACATGTTTTGAAGAAGTATGCGTCCAAGGAGATTTATAATATGGATGAAACGAATTTTTTTTGACATATTGCCCTATCGTACTTTGGTTCTCTGAGGCGAAAAATGTCACAGCAGCAAACGTAGTAAGAAACATCTCATCGCAGTGCTCTGCACCAATATGGAGGGGTCGGATAAAGAAAAACTTGTACGCCAAGCCACACTGTTTCAAAGGTAATCGTGATCATTTGCCGATAATTTATGAACATAATAAAAAGGCGTGGATGACGAGAGACCTATTCAAAAGTTTTTCAATAAGAATGCAAAGGCATATGGCGGTGCAAAATCGTCAAATTTTTTTGACACTTGACAACTGTTCTGCTCACCATGTGGCTCAGATAAATACGCCCAATGTTGAGTTGCTGTATTTGCCACCGAAAACAACCAGTGTTCTCCAGCCAATTAACCAGGGCATCATACAAAATTTAAAGAGTCATTACAGAAAAAAACTATTGTCATGCTTGGTGGAAATTACAAATGGGTGTTTGAGGGATGATTTGCGAAAATGGACGATTTTAGAAGCATGCCGGGCCTTGTCATCGGTGTGGCAATTGGTGACTCCTCAGACCATCGCCAAATGTTTTAAGAAAAGGGGACTATCTTTGCAGCTTTCAGAAGTGTTTGAAGGTACAGAAATGGAGGATGTAATCGACAGCAATATACTATTGGGATCTGTCAGTTTTAGAGACTTTGTTTCCTTCGACAATGGCTTGGCTACATCGGTTGTGCATGACCATGCTCGAATCGAAAACCGTTGCCAATGATGGTGATGAAGAAGACGATGAGGACAATGTTGATGAAAGGTTGGATATGCCATTTCTATCTAAGTAAGGAGGACATTTTTAAAGCTTTGGATACCGTTCAAAGATACATGCCAGGGATGTCAGATGTAACGATAGATATATGTGAAAAAGTTGACGCCATTACACAACACATTGTGTTGGGGAGTGCCCCGAAATTGAAATGGAATAATAAATGACTTTTTAAAATAAATTTAAATTAATATTTTGTTACAACCTTTCATTTATTTACTTTTAGGTTGAAATAAGTGACTGATAAACTTTTAACATTTTAGTGGATTTCAATTATATGCTCATGTTTCAATATTTAAATGTGTAATCGTAAATTTGGATTTTATTCATCTGCATCATATTTTGAGGTATGTGTACACTACATCCTTCTGTTTTTTGTATCTTAACATAGTGTCATATTCTTTTATTTTTCTGTAATTTATATTTGCATTTTTAAATGTGATAAATCACGCTTTTTTGTAAATTTCGAATTATAGAGGTTCTACATAAATCTTTGGTTCTCTGAATTTTGAATCAACCAGGTTTTACTGTATTACCTTTGTCATACTTTTCATCATATCTTTCCTAAGTACCAAAGTTTGCCTTGTCCCTAGCCCTACTATTTTCTCCAGAGTAAATTACCATGAATCCTTCCAAGTCGAACTTCCATTCTCCTTCTCATCTATCTTAGCTCAACCCTATGATGTAAATCCTATTTCTTCTCATTTCTTCTTTGAGGTTCTCTAGCTTTCCTGCCTTCCTCATGGTTTTTACATTCCAAGTACCTATATGTAAGTCATCTTCGACAAATGTTTTCCTCAAGGCAGTTCGCACCTGGAGATCTGAATGGGAGACTATTTTACCTCCAGAATGTTTTACCTCGTGAGAACTTCTATTGTCCATCCATATAATCCTTACTAGGGAATTTTAATGAGGTAATTTCCCTCTTGCTTTCCACATCATAGTACTGTAGCTGTTCAAATCATCCTGATCATACCTACAGCTCTATTTGATATAGACTCAGCCAACATCATTTGTTTTCGGTTCTATACCATACTGACAACAAACTCAAATGTTTCTTTCTGGCAAGCCAATAACAGGTATTTTCCTGAACATTGTAAGTAAGTGATAGTAGATCTTTCTTTTATATGTTAGAGATTCTTATACATTCTAACCAAAATGCATATCTGTGTATTTAAAATTGGAACATGTTACTCTATCACGATTCCAACTGCCCATATTTGTCCTCTCATCCCTTAGCGTGAAATGTAGTAAAAGGTTACATTGATATTAATGCTACTAAATTCTTTATGATGACTCACTACCTGAATTGTTCCTTACACTGTAGTGCAATTACTCTGAATGACGTCTTCATCCCCTACACTTGGCATTAATACCCTGTATCTTGAGTTGGAAATATGGTGAGTTAAAAAAAAGTTGTAAATTTACTAGAAAAAGTTGATATAGACAGAAGGTTTAAGAGTGGCTCAACTAAAAGTGAAGAATGTAAAGAATTTCAAACTTAGCAATTCTATGGTTTGTATGATTTTCTCTAATCAACAGAAAATTTGCAGTGCCGTGGATAGTTCAAGTCAAAGTGTGACACAAATCCAGCAACCCATGTGTCATGATGTAGACGAGGCTTTAATTAAATGCTTTATGCAGCAAAGGAACTTAAACATACCAATAAATGGACCTAAGTTAAAGGTAAAAGCTGAAGAGTTGGCAAGTTTGTTTGGAACTGAGAATTTTAGTTGTTCTAATGGTTGGATAGACAGATTTAAAGTAAAACACCACATTAACTTTGGCAAATTAATTGGTGAATCTAATGATATAGACCTAACATTAATTAGTGACTGGTTAAAAATAGTACAGGCTAAACCATGCGAGGGTTATAGTGATATAGAGCTTAATATTTAAATAATTTTAACCGACTACATAGAAAGCATATATAAATTGAACAAAAACTGACAATTAAGTTCTTAACTGAAATATCACGTTAAATGTAAAACCATGCATTAAATACCTTAGTTACTCCATACTGATCAGGAAAATTTCTATTCAGGTCAACTCCATTAGCATTTTCTCTACCTGTTACCCCCTTTTCATCTCCTGCAAAATATCATATTGCTATGGTTAGCTTTTGAAAGGAAAAAAAATATATAAAACAAGCTATAGAGAAATCATTAGGCATTCAAATTATTCCTCAATAGCTGAAATACCAAGCATTGTCTGGGGAAATTCAATATTTCATGCATAGCAACTTGAGGAACAGAAGTCTTCCAATTGTTGACACTTTTTCCATTGATCTGGATGGTATGACATTCATCCAAGGTATTGTTTGTTGATTGGTAGATCCATTCTGCTTGATTGTCATGCACTAAATATGAGGCTGTAGGTTGCCTACCCCTGCTTTAAATTATTACAGGAGGCCACAAAATGAATATAAAAAATCATGAACAAGCATATGGTGTATGAAATAAGCATATGTGAAAGTGAAAAGGAAAGAAAGATGGAAAAGTAACTTACTAAGCATGCAGAACCAAACACATGCAGGTTTAGGAGAAGTTATTCCATGCCATGGAGGTATTCACGCTCAACACAGAAAAAAACAAGGACCACTTGTTCTACTTCAATCAGTAGATTTTCGACTAAAAGTGTTTTTTGATGTACATGATATCACCCTCAGTAGGAATTGCAAAAACTGATGAGGTGTAGCCATTATATGGTGGCGCGGATTGTGTGGTGGTTATCAGACAGTGGAAGGAAGGAATCATTCGCCATGGAACCCTGGCAGTTATTCATTACAATGCAGCTATTTTAAAAAATGAATAAGCTTCTGTATGTATCCAATTTATTTTAATTTTTAATGTGCTTAAGTAGTTTTATTCGTGTGTAGCCTTTTGTTCTTCATGTGTTTTTCTAAGCTTGATCTGTCTAATCTACCATATTTGAAGTGTTCTTTGAATCCCATGTATATTTTTCTTAACATTTGATCAATGTTTATCTTACTGTATTAACTGCATTTTATTTGGCATTTTTATTTTTCAAGTTTGGGTGGAGTGTGTCAGGTTTTTTAAGGTTTCTGAAATTTTGTTTGTTTGTATGGAATTTCTGGCTAATCAACCTCTTGAATTATTATAGCCAATGCTGTAGCCGCAAAAAAGCAGAGGGTATACCATATAAGGAAATAAAACTTTGAAGGAGGATCTTACCCAGTTTTTTTAAAAGCAGAGGAATACCCCTTCATTCGAAAAAAAAGCAGAGGGTATACGGGTATACCCTCCACTACAGCCCTGATTATAGCCATTACTCTTTCCACACAGAACACATAGGTACACAAGAGAGGAGGGAAACCCAGTGCCAGCATTTGCCTACTCTTTATGAAGAGCACCAAGGGGGCCCACTGTTTCACATCCCTTCCGAAGGATGGAGCGCTGATTTGGATGGTCTCCTCCAAGCACACAAGTAGGGGATGGGACAATCCCAGGTTAAAAAATCTGACCCTCACCGGATTTGAACCTGGGACCACAGCATGAAAGACCAACCCTCGAACCATTCCGCCATCCCAAAAATGTTATTCAATGCTCACGTGCATTATGGTTAACCTGTCTTTAAAAATTTTATGTAATCCAAAAGTGCGTGTGGCTTCTGGAGAACTGCTTAGTTTATTAATTTAATTTTGTTTTTCTAAAGACGTTGTTGATAATTTCTAGGGGTAACCAATGGTGACTTTTTTTGTTTTATGTAGTTTAATTCTTAATCATAATTGTTCTTGTTTAATGGTGTCTTGAGCAACTGGCATAACATATGGCTAAAAAGCAGGATATTTTTGAGTCTTCGGTTGATTTCCTTGAAATGGAATTACCATATTTACTCATTTAACCCGCACCCCTATTTTTGGGCATTTGGAGGGAATAAAATAAATTTATGTCGGAATAAGTTGACATCTGGAATTTAAAAGTAAGTCAACCCAATTTCCCTCACTGGAACAAGATTTGCCCAAGTTAAGCATCCTCTCCTTCCTACCCGAGTGAGGCAATTCATTGAGTGATCTCTTTATGCCAATGCTAGCAGAGGTTTCCGCCCCAGTAGTTGCCCCTCTTTATGTTAAAGGAACATCAAAGCTTCACGATGAATTCGGCAAACACAGATACCAGATGACAACTTATTCCAGCAAAAGTATAGGTAGAAATTGATAGTAAACTTTTAATGACAGAACTGCTTATTTGAGTAGCAATAATAAACTTAAAAGTCATTTAAAACAGCTTTAATATTATAAAAATATAATGTCACCTCAATCACCAAAATGGTCATCGTGATCTTGAAGATGCACCAACAGGAGTATAAACTGCACATTTAAAGGTAATCAAATTAAAGGTGAGTCACCTGGTAACTTGTTCACACATTGGTTGGTTTGCATGGAGATAGTCACCTAGTGAGTCGCTAGGCTTGGAGCCAAGCACCTGCGGTGCAGACGTACCCTAAACATTAGCTTCATCTTATAGATATGTATATACTTCGTAGAATTCTTTGTTTTCTCGAGTATAAACGTAGATGCAAGGGTGTTGCAGTGATTTACTATCAATACTTGCAATTTATATAACCTGTTACGAAATCTTCATGTAAGATTGTCACTTTTTTTACCAACATTTTGGGAAAAATAGTGTGCGGGGTACACAAGTAAATACAGTATTTAATTTGTGCATGTTGATTTTCTGTCAAACACCATTTCATTATATCGTCCATTTAACAAAAGGTCAAGGTAGGGTAGTCTGCTATGTGTCTATTTCTTAGGTAAATTTTATTGTTTCATACAGACTGTTGAGTTTTAAAACTAATTTGATAATGTAATATTTGCTAGTGTTGAAAATGGCAAACACGACATCAATATATCTGAGCCATGTGTTAGAGAAATATTCATTTTTTCGAAAAACAACAAAAAGGTTAGAAACCAAAGGTAAGAGAGGAGTAACTTCCCCTAAACCTGTGTGTGTGGGATGGCCCCTGGAGTGGTTTAACTATCCATAAACCCTTATGTGCATTTAGTTCTGTATGCTTAATAAGTTTCTTTTCCTTTTCACTTGTCCCTCAACCAGAGTATATTGAGTTAAGGTGATTAAATGTATTTTATTCTATACACAAAATGAATGTCTGGATAAATAAAGTTCTTGCAAGGACTTCTAGTGCTGATAAAAATTGAAATGGATACTTTGATTAAAAATTGGATAGGAAATACAGTAAAACCTCGTTATTTCTAAGTTCAAGGGACCACAAAAATACTACTTCAAATTATCCGAGTTCGAAATAAACGAACTTTAAAAAATATCGAAATTTCTTACGATCCGCTACTTGGACAGTAAAATCACAATATAGTCTTATCTATCTGTTCTGCCACAAAACATACTGACCTTACAAGTTCGTACACATGGCGAATTCATGAAGCGAGCTTAAGTGACCACTTAATTCATGATTCATGAACACCACCACGTGTGGAAAACAGGATCAAGTGAACATCCAAATCTTCCCAGTGTGTATTTCAAGTTACTCTTTTGTTTCGGAAGAAAAGACTTTCAACCATGCATACTCAGCCAAGAGATTATGAAAATGCATGCCAAAAAGACTGAGAAAATACCTGTGTGAAATATTGTTTAGATAATAGATAGGAACCATCACGCAGGAATTCTCTCCAATTTCGTTCCAACATTCCATGCCATCAGAATGGTCAAAAATAATTAATTCTTTATTAGCTCTATGCAATTTCATACATTGCATTGCAATTTTACTTCCATCCATATTACACAACTGTAATAAAATATACATGCTCTCAAAATAACGTGGTCCTGCATACAGGGTACACTGCAAAGATCGCTCGATTTTTTAATTTTTTGAAGCAATAAATTTTCTTAAATCTGAAAAACCTTGATATATTTCAAAACAGTAACCTTGAACCTTCCTATTGTGCTTAATTCTGCAATTTTTACTCTTTTCTTTTTATCTATATTATACCTCAACTTTTGTTATTGAATTTTCGCGTAGATATGCGAATTGTGGATTCTAAAAACCCCTATTCAATGCTGAGACTGCAGGCACTGTTTATCTGCTTTATGATGTCTCTCACTCTTGAGATGGATATTTTTTTCGTGTCTTGAGAGCTATATAGAAAGGGAGGAGGAATGGCATTCAGATCTGGACTAGTGCTTGTTTCAGCATTTCTTGAGAACAATATAATGAGAAACACTTATCTGACATCAATGCACAAACAAGTCCATTCAAAGATATTTATGATTCTACCTCTTGACCGAAAGCGTGATCCGAGCGCATGGGAAGCGCTTGAATTGCCCAAAAAATATTCTCTTGCCGCTCTGAGGGAAACAGCTATTGTTCATTATTTTTCCGTTGTTACTTTTATTTAATCTCTAAGAGATTAAAAGAATCAAACTCATCATGGCTTCAACTAATAGGACAATGCAAGCAATACCTGGTAATGAAAAGTAGACGGAAATCTTACTTGAAAGTGATTCGGAAGAAAGTGTGTTCAGATAGACAGACAAACGACTTTATTAAGGGCGAAATGGAGACTATATAGTCCCTTCTTACATTTAACTCTTCAGAGAGTGATAGTGAGAATAACAATGAAGATCATGCTCAAATTACTAAGGTAAAAATTTATATTTTTTGGCATTTTTTTGTTGAGTGGGCAAATACGAAACCCCATCTCTCCTGTCCTTGCACGCTTCTAGCATCTTTGTTGATCCATATTTGAAGTTTTTTCTGAAAAGCTTATGGGGAAGAGGTAGAGATCTACGATAAAGCAGTATGCGTGAAATAATCCGAGAACCTGGAATAAAGAAGGTCTAGTGATGCAAGGATAAGATGATTCCTCTATTTGTATCATCTACAATTTTATTTCACACTGACTATTAAATAAGTAAAATGAAGTTACCTGTTTGGGGGGGCAATGTATATTTCGTTTGCAAGAAATGGAGAACATGCCTTTGTCATATGCGTGCACGAACTTTCCTCTTAAACACACAATATGGGTAAATGTTTCGAATTAAACGAAATGTTCGCAAGTCATCAGACCAGATCATGACTTCGAATTTCATTGTAGACGTATTTTGAGTAATCCGTACTAAAAGCACGCAAAATCCTATGATGTTGGCCTGGGACTGCTCTTAGCTTCGAATTACACGCTATTTCGAATTATCTGGGATCGAAATAATGAGGTTTTACTGTACATATCTTTGACTGAGTAACCAAAGGTAAAATAAATATCATCACATTAATTGGAGTTTTCTAATATTTGAACTGGAAATGTATTTTTATAACTTAAGTTAGAATATAACAAGGTGGCAGAAATTGGAATTGTTGATAATAAATACGTTTTTAATTTTTAACTAAGAAAATATTGATTTTTAGCTGACAATCAGCTAGACCAGTGGTCTTCAAACTTGACATACCTGAGGAACCCTTATCAATGTGAAAAATCAGTGCGGAACCCATTAATAAATACGTTTCATGTAATACATTATTTTTTAACAAAATGTTACAATTAACGTTGCAATAATACATTTCACACAATGTAAACAGAAACTATTTATAAATGCATTAATGAACAAATTTATTACTTAGTAACTAAATAATACTAAATTTACTGAATACATACTAAATTTTAGTATAACATCACTAACAAATAATATGAAAAATTATACTTCATTTTAATGACATGGATGTGTTTGTTTTTTGCCAAAAAGAAAATCAAAATTTGGTGTTATTGCTGACAGTTGCAAGCGCATTTTTGCTTCTGCATCCATTTTATTCCTGTATTTTGTTTTTGTCGCTGTATACGTGGAAAAAGCCTTTTCGCATAAATAAGTTGTGACAAAAGGCATAAGAATCTTTATTGCATGATCAGACACTTCAGGATATTCACTGTAAATTTGCAACAAAAAATCAAGAAGTTCTTCCTGTTGGTACTTAATTTTTAAGGTCGAATCTGTAGATATATCAATTAATTGTTCCCTCTCTTTCATTGATAAATTTTCACTTTGACAATGATTAAATGGGTTTTTAATCCAGTCGTATGATTCTGTTTGTGCTGGAAAATATTCTCTAATAGCTTTTTGAAGATTCAACAAATGCTCTATTATGTATTCTTGAACAATTTTATGAAGATTCAGATCATTTTGTACCAAGAAGTCACTTAATTTTTCAAAACAGTTTACATCATTTTTTCGTATGCATGAAATCCATAAATCAAATTTAAAAATTAATTCATTTATTTTATCATTAACTTTAAATACAAGAGTTTTAGTTCCTTAAAGGGATATATTTACTTCATTTAAAATTGAAAATATATCTGCAAGGTATGTCATAATCTGAATCCATATTTTGTCATGTAATTTTGAGCAATAATCATGTTTCATTTGAGTTTAAAAAAATTTTACCTCTTCTTTCAGCACATAAAATCTGCACAAAATTTTTCCTCGGGATAGCCAGCGTACCTCTGCATGTAGGAGCAATGTTTAGTGAGAACTAGATAGCTCCTCGCAGAGTAATGAGAATAATCTTGAGTTTAGTTCCCTGGATTTGATAAAATTAATGATTTTCACAACGTCACCTAAAACGTCTTTTATTTTTTCTGGAATTCATTTCACAATGAGAGCATGATGGTGCAGACAGCAATGAGAATGTTCAATATGTGGGGCTATTGTTTTTATTCTAGATATGACTCCTTTTTTTGCACCCAATAAAGATTTTGCTCCGTCGGTAAAAATGTGAAAACATAAATCCCAAGATAGTCCATGTTTCTCCATATATATATTTATAACATCAAAAATGTTTTCACCAGTAGCTCTATCCTTAAGATTGCACATAAGAATATCCTCTTGAACAGGTAAATTAAAAATATAGCATACCAGAACAATTAAAATAGCCAAACCAGCAATGTCCAAAGATTCATCCAATTGCATTGTGAAACCATGAGGAGAAGATTTTAAACGAGATATTAATTCATCCTCACAAAAAAGTGCCCTATCGTTAATGTCTCTCGCAACCGTTGTATCAGAGAAAGGTACGCTATCAATTTCTTTGGTATATTTCTCACTAATCTTACAGGTAATTAGATCTTTGGCGGAATGTTTTATTAATTTTTCGCCAAGTGTATATGCCTCCCCTTCTTTAGCAATATGATAACTAGCGAGGTAGGAAGCCTCAAGTGATTTTTCATTATCGCTGTATATAAATTTTGAAAAATATTTTTTCTTGCTTTTGAGCTCCTCATATTTACGCTTAAAAATTTCTGTTTTTGCCTGTCAAATGTGGGTGGTTACTCTCCATACGTCTTCTTAATTTTGCAGGATTTAGACTACTATTGCTTACAACTTTTTCACATTCGACACATTCTGTTTGGCCCGTCTTCATTTCCAGTCCAAGACCAAAACTTAAGTAGCTTTCATCATATTTTCTTCTTTTAGAACCACCTTCATGTAATTTCTGTTTTTTAATAGGCGGTTCAGGCGTTTCCGAAACAACTGTTTCGCATGTCGAGTTTCCGGAAGTAGATGGTGAAACAATTGCAGATGTTGCTGAAGAATTTTCATGTTTTTCTTCTGTTTATTCAGCTTTTTGTTTAAGTTTTCCGGTTTTTAACTAAATGTCCATAGTGAAGTGCAAATCCATTAAATTAAAATTCTTTAATTAGTTTTTCAATTATCATCGATCACAAAATCTATTCCATTGCATAAATTGAATTAAACCTTACCTTGTCACAGACTTCTCTCTTTTAAACGAAACAAAGGAATGAAGATCTTACAGTTTCAATGTAATCATAAGAGCAAACTGTCATGTTGAGCTGACCAACAACAACTGCTTAAAAAAAGGCAAATATGTACAGAGATGTGGGAGAGCAAGATTAAATCGGCCTTGAAGGTCGATTATGGTCGGAAATACCTACCTATTTCGAAAAGGGCGCGAACTCAAAAATGATATTTTTTAAATTACATATTTGACGCAACCAAAACGATCAATTTTTATTAGTGAATTCAATTTTATCTCACGGAACCCCTGGAAGATTCCACGGAACCCTGGGATTCTGGGAAACAGTTTGAAGACTGCGGATCTAGACTCACCTTCATGTGACATTTCATAACCATCAGGATTCATAGAAGGCATCAGATGGATTCTCAAAGAATTGACCAAATATGTAGCTCTGTCACCATCTGCTCCTGGAGTCTTGTAGTTTTCACAAAGATACTTAGCCAATAAAATTATCATCTCTCGACCCACTACTTCATTTCCATGCATGTTGGCAACATATTTGAACTCTGGCTCTCCTAAATTGATGAAAAGAGATAACATAAGGCATTATGTTGAATAAGAATAGCCTCCATGACAATAAAAAGTACTTATTATAAATTAAAAAGAAAACATTGGTCAATTTGGTGAAAACATCTAATATTTTTTATGCTTCCACAAAGAAGATTATGAAGGATTTGCATTAACATAGAATGGGTGGTAGTAACCAACCTAATTTGGAATAATATCCTTTAAGTATAATTGAAAATCAAAGGAGGCATTTTGGATTTAGTAATCCTACAGGATCAGAAGGGAGAATATGATTAGTATTAGATTTTAACCCCTAAGTCCAGGAGACATTTAAATTGAGTAAGCCCCTCCTGGGAGCATTACATCCCCATGAAACTTTTAGGGATTGATAAAAAAGGTCATTTATAATATTTTCTGAGTAGTCACACAAACAAGTGTAACTTTTAGTATACTTGGCCACTAAAATCTCCTTTTATTGCTCTAAAATTGATCTCTGCATGGTATTTTTTATAACTTTTATTTATAAGCTATTTTAGTAAGAGTCCTTGTACACATCTCTTTTTTTCAATGATTGCGCGCTTTGTTAGACCATCCAATTCTTTTTTGTTGATGAATTTTTTCACTAAAAGACTTTCCACTCAACACCAGTGCAATAATGAGAAAACTTTATATACAAATAGTCAAGTTTTCAAGAAAAAATGAATGATTTTCTCTACTAATTCCAGTCTAAAATATATGAGATCCATTCTTCAATGAATGATTTTGTAAATTGTCATTTTGTTATGAACTGAGATATTTAAAAGCTGCCAGGATAATTTTTGTGCCACTTCTTTTGGCATGAAATTAGTCTAAGTCACAACTTTCCTCTAATGTTTGTCACATTTATTTACTGAAGAAAAATATGTAGCCTTTGCTCTTATCACCAATAACAAAGAAAACAACAGAAAGCAAATTAGGTGGTTCACTATGCCCCACCATGTATCAATGTATTCTTTAAAAATGAAAACATGCCCCTTGAGGCAGTTAGAGTTAACAAACACACAGAAATGAAAAGGTAAACAGTTTAACTTAGGTTTGGGTATGACCACAAAAATAACTTCATAATTCGAGTACACACCAGGATACATGTTATTAACTAAGTGGTGCCCCAACCTACGGCCCATGGGCCAGATGTGGTCCGCGTAAGGTTTTTGAGTGGCCCACAAAGCTATGATGAAAAATCAATCCAAAAACTTGAACACACAAATTCATAAATTTTAAAGAAAATTTCGATGATAAATCTTTTAATATTGAAATTTTAACAATAAAAACCTTATTTAGATTTGATTTTCACTTATATGGTGGCTCAGAATATATAGGTAACTTCCTCTTTAAACTCTTATCCGGCCCGCAGATGGATTCAAAACCACCAATGGGGCCAGTCATATAAAAAGGTTGAGCACAATTGGTCTAGTCCATATAGAGAGACTTTGATCAGGATGGGCAGTGATTACTATGAATTTCAATTGTTATAAATAGAATTTTATGGAAACATCCATTATGCTATAGGGATTCTTCACAATAATTCAGCCAACTGGATTTACCACATTCTATCTGACAATGACAAATTTAAGACATTAGATCATAGTGGCTCAGAAACTCACATTGTATAACCAATTGAGATTTTTATCAGTGAAGAAAGGATTATAAATAATGATCTGGTATTTTGTTTATCAGAAAATAAGCATTTTACAAAATTACACATAATTACGACTGAACTACCTAAATATAACTTACATATAATCTGCACAAATCTTTCATTTATTAATTTTAAGTTTGCTAAAATAAAAGTTGGATTGAAGTTGATTTAATTTTCCCAGGCTATAATTACTATGACATTCAATAAAAATGTTCAAAATTATCCCTTTTTAATACGTGCCAATGATAATGGAATAATTGTGCCAGCAGCTTCCAAATTTAGAAACATGAAACCATAGCCTGTTTATGTTAGCAAATAATATTGAAAAAACTGGAACAGCTAATCTGGCAAGTTAATGTAATTAAAGAGGAAAACTATAAATCATATTTTCTGCCAACTTACTGCTAAATGTAATTTTAAAATTTATAAACAGGTATCCCTCGTATTATGTGATTAATTGGTTCCGAGAAATCGCAGCGTTAAGTGAATTGATAATTATAATTGGTAAAATAGAGATGCGTTCCTCACAATCGATGGCCTTATACAATGTATGCATATAAAATTAATTTACTAATTGCTCCAATTACACTGTATGGTTTTTATTTTGCTTTTTTTTAAAATCGCGTTATGGCAAATATGCATAAAGTGAGATCGTGTATAACGAGGGATACCTGTATAACATTTTGTAATGCTTCTTTATCAGAGTATTCCACAATAATCAACTCCAAGTAAAGATGAATGGAAGTACTTTTTCAATGGATATCCTATAAAAATGACATGACACTCCTTTGCTAAGCCGAGGATTCATATGATTTGAGTTAAATTTAGTGTTGTATGCAATGCATAAACTGATTAAGAATGCAAAATTCTCATTTTATTCCTGCCTTTCTGCTAATTATTTCTTTTGTCCGACTATATGAAAGTAAAAATTAAGTTACAGTTAGCTTTTGCAATTGAATAATGAACAATTCTCACCAGGTTCATGTATTCCAGGATTGTCAGAAATTTCAAGTACCCATAATTCACGGCTCTTTACACTTTTGCCAGCTGAATAGAGGCGTGTGATGTTAGGGTAGTTTCCAGACAGCTCTTTTAGAACTTCAGTCAACTTAACATAGTTATGATGCTCATACACAGGTGGAAAAATGAAACCATCCATTCTTTGGATGTTATGACTTTCTTGAGTTTGTAGTGCTTCTTCCACAAAATTTTCAAAATGTTGCTCATCTAGAGAGAAGAAAACAAATCTCAAAACATTGTTTTAACTATGAGATAAAAAGTTTCTTTACTTATTGGTAAATATACGATTTCTTCATTTTCTCCCAATCATTCTATTGTCACTTTGAAGGGCTCCTATCATAAAAGTCTACAGACAATGGTAGTTTTATTCATGCTTATCAATTTCACACACAAGGATGATGCCCCAACAAAAAGTTTAAATTAAATTCTTCCCATGCTTATTAACATGCATAATTTTTTATGATTATTTATTTCAGAACTTTAGAAAAATGTAATGTGCAGCTTGCAATGTTATTTTGTGCATTAACAATAATATAAAATACTTAAATGTATAAATTGGACACTTTGTACACCTTTGACAAGGTAAAAATATTTCAACTTGTATTTTTGGGGGGGAGATTATCAAAATTATTTATTTAACTCTTGGTAAATCATATTCCAAAATTGCTATAATATTCAACAAGTGTTATGATACTTGAAAATGATAAATAAATACTCCCTTAATTCAAGCAGTAGAAACTCGGCAAAGTAAACTTACCAGCATAAATTTAATGAAACAAGGTTGAATTTTATAAGTGAATTTTTTTAATTACTATTAATTTTGGCATACAAAAGTATTAAAAATAAATATGAGTTTCAAATATTTTAACGTTTTTAACAGTCAATTTATAAAATAAATAACAAAAATTTTCACATTTTCTCTTAGTCATCTGAGGATATTTCTTTAAAACACTTCAAAAGATAACACATTTTAATGGTTTAGGCCATACAAATCCAAAGCCATTTAAGAATAGTTTTAATTACAATGCAAAAAAGTACAGTATAGAATCTTTTATCCGGCAAGCTTGGGATATAGGGATAGCCGAATATACTCATAAACAGTGCTTGGAATGAGCCGGAACAGGCTGGAATGCACAGGAACTATGTTTTGGTTCATCACATGCATCAATAAAATTGTTCCGTCTGGTCAAACATTTAGTAATACCGGTGTGTTAACTTCGTTTAATAAAAATAATATAAAATATTTTACTGTAGTAAATAAGAAATAAATCCAAATTTAGCTTGATTGTAAATGTTCTACTATTTACTTTGTGCCCACTGCTTCTGCTTCAACTATCAGAAAAAGCATTCCGTTTTTTAATATTTTCTATTTTGAGCACTTCTATTAACTATACCTGTACTGTATAATAATAAAAATGCTACAGTAATCAGGTACTTACCAATATGAATAAATTTTTTTCAAATCACTCAATAAATATTGAAGACATAATCCATGCTTTATTATTGGCCTTATAATGCACAAGGAAAACCTTGAATTCATTAAAGCACCTGGGCTTCTGATTTTTAGACAGTTTACGTGGAAAAATAGGAAAGGAGATATTTAACACTAGTAGACAAACACACAAGGCACTGAAAAAATGAAAGCTCAGAGCACTGGAGCACATCCAACGAACAGTGGTAAGGCAAGCAATTACTAGCGAGGGGCCAAATTTAAATTTATTTCTCCTAACAAATTTTGCAAAAATGCATGTTTTGAAAATAGCCAGTTAACTGGATTTCCGGATAAGTGGAATCTGGATAAAAGGTTTTATACTGTATTACATTTAGTATTTTTAAGCCAAAACTGTCAACATAATACAAATTTTTAAAATTATTCCATACACAAAGACTTCTGATTCCCAGTGAGGATAGCCATTTGCTCGTGATGGAGCTGTAAAGATGCCTCAAGCATTAAATCTAAGGTTTTCAGCTACTGAAAAGGTGTCTATAATAAATACAATCTTAAGTTTGCAAAGTAACTAAATAGGGACTTAAGAATTTCAAAATAACAAAAATCAGACAAATATCCATCACAAAGGGCCTTCAATAATATATGAATAGCAATAGAATTGATTATATGGGATTTTAAAAATGGTTATGCCAAAATCATAATCTAATGCATGAAAAACTGATAGGTGTGTAATCCAGACAAAATTTTCTCCCAATATATTTTTAAGATCAATCATTAAATTGCAAATACAATTTATAGATATATATATATATACATATATAATAAAATATAATAAAGTCTTCCTTTCAAGCTTGATGATAATTTAATATTGCTTAAAATATGTATTAAGAGTAAATCGAATAATAAGAGAGGGAAAAACATAACTGCAATATGATAATCTAGTAACTTTTTCATGCATCTTTAAATTATAATTCAACTATCTAGGATAAACTATTTCAGTATTAAGAAATATGCAAAAAATTAAGCATTTGTTAATGATTGTAAGCACTTGTTCGAAGGTAAAGAAGAGTTTAACAAAAAGTTAGAAAAACTTGACATTTTGAATCTTAATGTGAAAACTAATGTAATAAAAATGAAATGTTCCAACCAGCAAACATAAATCATACAAAACCATCTACACAACTTTTTACAAAAAATATTGCACCCAAAGACAATTATCTGGTTAAGGTTCTTTTAAGACATTTATTGCCATTTTAACCAATAGGTAACATTCCCAGTTTCCTGAATTTTATGATACATATTTCATAAAAACCAACAATCAAATAAATGAAAAGATTTTAACAAGTTGCAATAATGACAACTAGAACTATAACCCATACAACTTAAAACTGGGCTCGATATCACATTACCAAATCAACTATACAGATTCCCAAAGAATGACAAACATGATCTATTAATAATGGCAAAGACAAAGAAAAACTTTTACAAAGCAATTTATAAATAAATTTATATACTACAGCTTATTTTATAAAATCATCGAATGTGCATGCAGATCCAAATAAACTTTGGCTGAAGCCACCAGTACAGTAGATTAACACATTTACCCATATATTAGCCCACAAAAACCATAAAAAAGAATGTTACAACCAAAGCCTTAGCAGACTTTCAAAATTACATGCCTGTATATGAAATTTTGTTTCTACAGAATCATAACAAAATTTTAGTTTACTCAAAGGATGAAATATATTTATTAACCAATATGAATTTAGTTTAAGGTAAAGCATAACACAAATTTAAGTAAAAAGGCATTGCGATACAATCAGTGCAAATGATGCAACTAATAATTAGTAAAATGTTAATCATTTCTTCAAATCAACCCACATGTAATATAATTTACAATCATAATACAGGTAACTCTCGTTTTACGCACATTTGTTTTACGTATTTTTGCTTTAACGAACTCGGTTAATTATGAATTCGTAGTGATTTTTTATTTACATTGCTGACAGTGCATGTGCATTCCGTCTGCACGGTCTCCGCTGCGCAGTTGTTACACTGCGCATGTGATTCGGGTGGATTCGGAAAATGAGTAAAAAACATTAATCTTTGTATCCTGCTGCAACCCCAATGAAGAGACAAAGAAAAACAATAACAATTAAACTGAAGTTAGATGCAATAAATCGTCTTGAAAAAGGTGAACGAATCACAGATATTGGTTGTCAACTTGGGCTGGCTAAAAGTACTAATGTCACAATTCGTGATAATACCGAAACCTGTTTTAATTTATCATTGAGCTAATCCTCGTGCTTTAAAAGGTTATGTGAAGCACCTATTACCAGTGCATTTTTATTCTAATGCTAAGGGGTGGATAACAGGAACCATTTTTTGTGATTATCTAGTGTCTAAATTTGAAGGTGAAAAAGAAAACATTCTATTTAAGATATTAATTTTAGTAGATAATGCCCCAGGACATCCTCCTTCAATTCAAGATTTAAAAGAGCATATCAAAGTTGTGTTTTTACCTCCGAACACTACGTCGTTAATCCAGCCTATGGATCAGGGGGTAATTGCTACAATGAAAGCATATTATTTTTAAAAAAATTCAATATTATGGTGAATGGAATGGAGGAGAAAAATATAAGTGCCAAGAGTTTTGGAAAAGCTTAAATAGCAGAGATGCAATAATGCTCATTGGCGAGGCATGGAATGAGATTCCTCGTTTGTGTATGAATGATGTTTGGCGAAAATTGTGTCCGTATTTTATTTATTACTTCAAAGGGTTCAGTGTTGACAATGATATCGTTGAAACAAAAAAGAAAATTGTGAAATTGGCAAAGAAAGGATTTGAAGACATAGAGTTAGATGATGTAGCAGTGTTATTAGCAGCACATCAGGAAGATTTAACGAATGAAGATTTAATTCAACTTGAAAGTGAACAGCGGGAGGAGGAGGAATTGACAGCTGAGAATGAAGTGCGATGCTCACTAGCAGAAGATTATCAAAAGCATTTGAACTCATTGATGAAGGTTTGGCTATTTTGGAAGAAGATAATCCAGACTTAGAAAGAAGTGCAAAAGTAAAGAGAAATGTTCTTGCTTCATTGACATGCTATACAGAAATCTTAAAAGAAAAAAAGACAAATGCAAAGCAAATGTCATTGCCCTCATATTTTAAGAAAGGTGAATCATCACCAGCCTCGTCATTATCTGATCCAGACAATCCCACCTCTCTCATGTAACCTCCGTCACCCTAAAGCCATCTCAGCAAATGTTAGTGCAATATCTATATATCTTCGTTAAGGTAAAAATAAATATTTATTACTTTCTTCCTTATTTTGCATTTATACAGTAAAAATATGAATATGCATATGTAAATATATGATGTATAGGGTGTTTAGTGGCCGGGAAATGCAGGAATTGTACGTGATTTTTTAATTGGAGGGAGTTGTATGGAGATTATACGACAAAGAGGATTTGTTTTAACTTAAGGAAAATATTCAATTGCCATTTATTATTTATACATGTTACAGTATTTTGCTAATTCTACTTTTGATTTACGAACTTTTGATTTACAAATGCTTTCTCAGAACCTAACTAGTTCGTAAAACAAGAGTTACCTGCATATTGAATAAAAATGAATTTTAAAAATATTAGATTAAATAAAAAAATTTTAATCTGCGAGTAAAATAGAAAGAACACAAAAAGTAACAGGATAGAAAGACTATGTGCAAAGATTTGATTGCTGAAGGATTGCATGAGCACTTTTTCATATTGTACTTCTAAATACAGTGAAACCTCGATATAGCGAGAATTTATAAAATTCATAAAAATACTCATTCTAAAGAGTACTTGTAATATCCAAAAAAATACATTTTGGTTATACAAGAAATTGACTGTTATTGTTTGTATTTCTGACTAATCAACCTCTTGAATTATTATAGCCATAACTCCTTACATACCAGACATACTCACAAGGGAAGGGAAGAAACATGGTGCTGGCATTATCCTACTCTTAATGAAGAGCACCAAGGAGGCCAATTGCTTAATGTCCCTTCTGAGGGGGAAAGAGTGCTGACTTGTGTGGTCTCCTCAAACCACACAAGTAGGGGATGGGATGATCCCAGGTTGAAAAATCCGACTTCTGCCGAATTTGAACCTGGGACCACTGTGTGGAAGGCAAACGCTTTAACCACTCTGCCACCACCAAGAAATTGATGGTGACAGTGTTTTTGTTCGCTATAATGACGTTCTTGTAATAAGATGCACTCGTTCTAACGAAGTTACACTGTACATCAAGTGTTCAATAATTACCAGAATGAGATTCCAAAATTAAGTCATGGATGAGTTTCACCTTCAACCACAGCGATACCACAGCTCATTTTCAAAAACCATCAACAATGCAAACAGATCCAAACCAGTTTTAGCAAACAGCCACTACAATTTCAGTAAATCAACATGTTTTCATTAAAAAAGCTACAAAAAATTGAGTACCACAACCTGACCATACTTTCAAAATTGTCCAATTTTACACGTTCATAACATACACATTTTTATTTCTATAGCAAAATTGTAATAAAATTTTTGTTGATTGAAATGATGGAAATATTTCAATATCTCATTTTAAAATTTTTATGACAATACATATCAACTGACATATTTGAGCTGACATACATGGATTTGCCTTTTTCTCCAAAATATTTTACTCAAAATTAACTTTCCCTTTGAATTGACATATGTATCGATATTTGAAAGTTGTGCAATTTTTTGTTTCTAGTCCAAGTTTATGATTTGAATTTTTGAGATTATTGGTAGTTTACAAAGATTTGCTAACTTTTGAATTTTTGGTAAAGTTTTCAGATTATCAAATAGGAAAAATAACCAGAGACAATAAGGTATAATCTCCAAAAGAGTGCATAGCAGTAAATGTGTTAATTTTATACTTTATATTAAGTGCAGCATAAAGACTTCAGTGATAGAGGCAACATTATAAAATTAGTGAAAATGATGTAGCTTATCAAATAACTTGTTAATAAGTATTATTTCTTTAAATAAACCATAAAGTAGCCATATACAGCCATAAGATACTTAACACAACTTAATTTTCAAGATATTGGAGCAGTTTAGAAATAAAAAAAGTTTTCAGCAGTGACTTGAATACAAAAAGGTAACAAGAAATAAAAATTAAGCAAAATGGAAGATAATATTGCTGAAAGAATGCATGAACACTTTTTAATCATATAATTCCAAATATATTCACAAAGTGTTCAATAATTACCAGGTTGAGATTCCAAAATGAAGTCATGGATCAAAGTTTCACCGTCAACCACAGTGATGTTTACAGGTTCACTAGGAATATAGCTGAAATAAAAAAAATTGTTAAAATGAACCTATGGTGTAGAACGTTTGTATTTTAATCCACATGCCCAAATTATTTGTATAATATTTTTAAAATATACAAATCCTGTATACACTATATGTATTAATTTACAATTTTCTTTAATATTCTCACCAGAAACTGTAATTAAGTTTTAAATTAAGTAGTATTCTCAATTTTGTAGAACATCAAAAGTTTTACACTTTATATAAGTCATGAATATTTTAATATAATAATTTAGGCAATTGAATGATTAAACACTTGGTGCAAGTATAATACAGTTATTTAAAATTGTGTGTGTTCGGTCCCTGGCATGGAGTAATTTTCCCTACACCGGTGTGTTTGCGTACTCCTTTTTTAATTTTTATGGTTGCAAGGAGGCTTCTCCTTTTTCATTTTTTATTAAAAATATACATCAACTATCACAAAATTTACAGTAAACTGACGTATATTACTTTAAAGTGAATACATTTTAATTCGTCTGGATGGTTAATCATGTTACTATCTATACAACTGAAAAAAGCAAAAAAATTCTATCAAGATTTTTCCTAAAATTGTTCTTTTAAATGAAGGTGGGGATTGCAGTTAAAACACCATCTTCTACATGAATATAAGAAGATACATTCCTTCAGTTGGTTATCGATTTGATAAAATCTTAACAGTTAGCCTTACTTCCATGCAGTAGCAGAAATGGTATAATTCCCAGGAAGAAGAAGGCGCCAATACTCTCCTCTTGTTGATGTCATCACATTGTGGTTGATACCCTGTACTTGCACCCTTGCTTGAGGTATTGGGTTATTATTTCCATCAAGAACCAAACCTAAGTAGATCATAAATAATTAACTTTCACATAAAAAAATCATATGAATGACCTATTTTTAGGAATACTTCCATTGTAATGGTAAGCAAAATTATACCATCAATTTATTATTGATTTTGAGTAACTAGAGAAATACATATGCACTTTAAAGGATATGGTATTATAATGAAATTAGGTATCGACTTGCTAATTAACTTGAAGTAACAACTTTTAGAACTCATATTCAACATTTTACTTGAATAAATCACTTAAGCCGTTGATTTTAAACCAAAAATGATGTAACACAAATTTTTCAGAAAATAACTTGGCTTTAATATACCTATATATCTTAAATATGTCAAGGAAAGAATTGATAAATTAATAAAACAAACTACTCGTTGTTTAGCATGCTAGTTTCTATGTTTGGTTAGTTTGACAGAGAACTGATCATTAGATGTTTCTTTCATTAAATATGATTTTCAGACTTAATATTTTTAAATGTCCAGAGCTGCTTGCTGATGGCACAAGTTTTAAGTTCTTGTCAATTCTCATTAAACCAATGCTGAGGAGAAATTATCCATTTGTACATAATTCAAGGCCATGTTTTTAGACGAGAGTCTTTACGAAGTAGTATTTTCTGGTGCCTTTCCTTCAAATGCTGCTTGACATCATGTACAATATTATGAATGAACGATTCAAGAAAAATTTTACTTTCTGTCATTATAAGTCTTTAAGATGAATAGTAGATGGATACTATCTTTAGCCTTTTGTGCTCACATGTTGAGTCACTTGATACATGTTTTGGGGAGAGAAAAGCATGGGATTTGTAAATATTTTTCTGTGGTCTTCTTGCAATTGAAGTTTCTAACACCCCAGGAGCATACTAACCATAAACAAGTTGACATATCAGTATATCCTCAAGATAAATAGGAGGAAAATAGTGAAAAAGGAAAAAAAACAAGTGCTAAGGGTTCAAGGCTTTTGGGTGGTTACATTTGACAATAATTAGTAATTTTAAGTTTAGGTCCCATCATCATCTGTGCAAGCAAAAAAAATCTGATGTGGCCACCACATGACTAAATAGGTTGCATAATAATAAATATTTTAAGAAACTGCGAGAAAATTATAGACTTTACAAAGAACAAAAATAAACTCAAACCATAGCCTTCTGATATTTAATATAGCCACAAAGCTCCAACAATTAAGAAAATAAAAAGGAGGGTTACTAAGACGTAACTAAGCATCAATTGTTAACAATAGCCATCGGAAGGTAGCATGGTGGTGGCAGCTAAAAATATACGATATCTCTTAAACAATGCATTATATGGGAAAATGTTGCGAACAAAGGTTGCAGAAAATTAAATTTTCTACAACATTTTTTCCCAATACATTTATCAAATATTGAAGCAAATATTTCAAAATAACGGATGTGACAAGAGTAAACACCCACTTCTGGTGGACCGATTTTTACCAAAAACTAATCAGTTCTTGTGACTTTTATAAAAATGTTATTTTTATGTTACTTTTATTCCAATACATTTTTACATTTATCAAATATTAAAGCTAATGTTTCAAAATAACGGATAAGTGACAAAAGTAAACACCCACTTCCGGTTGACCGATTTTTACCAAAAACTTATCAGTTCTTGTGACTTTTATAAAAATGTTAAATATAAAATTTCGCATTGACCTGATTAATAGTTTTTGAGTCAGAGCACCCACAAGAAAGCTATCACATACGCATGCACACACACACAGACATCATCGAGAAAATGGTCAAAATGTGTTCAGGGGACCTTAAAACATGTATTTCCATTGAAATCTCAAAATCGATTTCTTTCATGAAAACAATACTTTCTCCTATACTAGTATGAAGAAAGTAAAAATTGCTCTATTTTCACTGTCCTTGAGCTCAGATGCAACATTTACTCTACTCCTGCCAGAGCGATTGAAGATAAGTTATGCCAAAAAGTTTGTTTTGTTGGCATTGTGAATTTGCTCAGCTGTTAAATCATAAGCATAAAACTGACAGTATTCATCAGTAGTCCCAAAATCAGCAAGCAAGTTTTCTTATTCCACAAAAATGACTAAAATAGACTAGCAAAGAATCAGAATAAAATACGATCGTTTAACTGCATTTGATGAAATAATTCTTGCCCTTTTGAATCAATATTTCATCTGTATGCTGGAAATCTTCAGAGCACATCAACTGGAAATACTAGTTTAGTACAGCATCTAATTGCTCTAGTCTTGTCTTATACAGTGTTTTCCTTTTCTCGATGTTTATATTACTCTAAGTCAGTGATTCTCAAGGGTGACCACAGTGGCTGCACGAGACCACCAGAAAATATTAATGCAGCCACAAGCAAAATTATATTTTAAACATAGAGTTTCATGAAGTTGGTAAAGCTCAATTCACTTATGGCTCATTCAAATTAATGTCCAAAACTCCTTAAGCCATAACAATGTTGACAACCGATGCATTTCGCCCACGAAGTGGGCATCTTCAGGGTGACTGGTTCTGATCAAAACACAATATTTTGACAATGTCCAATTGATGTTAGATAGTGGTCCTTATATCAAATTAAATAAAAATCCTATAAATACTTTGGTACAAAAAACCAAAGAAACTATTAAAGAATGAAACAATTATTGAAAAAAAACTAAGCTTCAAGTTAAACATCTCCAAACCAAATATACCTAAATTATACTGTCTACCCAAGATACACAAGAATGATAATTCCATGAGACCTATAGCTTGGGGAATAAATAAAACAATACATAGGCCATACAAAAAGGAAAATAATTACACAGTTTAAAGAACATATAGCACACTACAAATACAATCGTTTTGATAAATCTAGTGTAGCTAAACATATACCTGAGAAATGACACGGCATCAACTTGGATGATATTAAATTAATTAGTTACTCTAACAACTCAATTCCTTGGAAAATTTAGTTATAAAAACCGTAAAACAATTATGAACACAGACATGGAATTTAATAAAACCTTATATAAACTCACAGACTAACATAGCATCTTCGCAAAAAACTTTTCGCATTTCAATTGTTTTTCGGTTTCCTTAGCACTTGGACCCCAGGCTGTATTCGCAGTCAACTTGTGGTCACTGCCAGAACCAGTCACCCTGAAGATGTCCACTTTGTGGGCGAAATGCATCGGTTGTCAACATTGTTATGGCTTAAGGAGTTTTGGACATTAACCTTACAGAATTTCATGAAAAGTGAATTTCGAAACAAACTTGATGATCAAAACCTTGAGGCAGCAATGGGACTTAATTTGTAAGAAAGAAGTGTCGGCAATTTTCTTTTAAACAAGTTGCTCTAGTTTTCTAAATTTCTCTATTTTCCAATATTGTTACGCATGTTTGGTTTAGTTATTGTGATTTTATATATTTTTGCAGTTATTATGATTTGAAATGGTATGTAGAAATATCAATACAAAAATTCATAAACATTTCAGTGTTTTGTTATTTTATCTTGTTCAACTTACGTGCCTTACGCAGAATATGAATTATCATTTAGACGCTAAATTTAACAACGCAGCCACCAGAACATGAAAGGCAGTCATGACAAATTTTTCTCTGAGAACCACTACTCTAAATCAACAAAAAATTTCATAAGACATTGTTTTTGCACTTTTACATCATAAATTGTTGATGAGCCTACCTTGAAATCCTTAATTAATATATTAAAAGCCAATGGATAGGAAATCTTAGAAAAATAAAGGATTTACAGACCTCAACAGGGAAGATTGTTCGTGAAGAATTAATATGACCATCACAACAAAAAACAGGATTAAATTTTTAACCTTTAATTCCCTTGTGAGTTGACTCAATAAAGGAAATAAGAGCCTCCTTGTTATTTATCCACTCCTGTGGAAGAACTGATGCATTTGGATATTTGCAGCAACTTAATTCAAACGTCACTTCAAAACAGTTTGAGTGCAAATAGTTAAAATCCTGCATTCCTCCTGGAAAGTGAGAAAAAAATGAACGCTTCTATTTTCACAATTTATGACCACTTCATTAGGTTTACTAAATTAAACACACTGCCTCCATCTGCCAAAATACCCATTCAAACTGAGAGTACAAAATTCTTCAAAATAAAATTACAGTTAGTTGATAACTCCTTTAAATACATTAAAATTATAGTTATAGATAACCTCAGAAATAAAAAGAAATGTTTTTTGACAAAAAACCTTTCCAAATATTTACAAGAAAGTGTTTCAGATTTATTTTATAATTTATTCCTAACAAAATTTTAGATAGCTTGAATTAAACTAGTAAAAGACCTCACATAATGATAGCATTGAGTATTCAAAGGAACATCGAAACAATAGTGAGTTATAATATGCTAATCATTTAATAAAAAATATTAACCTGTGAAGCATTTTCAAAAAATGTGAGAGTTTACCTTTAACCTTATACCAAAATGCCCCATTAACAACTCCACCTTTAAAGTGGTCATTTTCACATTCCTCGCCAAAATGCATCCTTGGATGAGATTGGGCATATTTATTGGCCAAAAACTGGAAAAACTCATTATCTGGTGTAAGGCTTTCTACACAGCAATCTTTTTTTGTGCTAAAAAATGGAAATTTGAATACCGCTATAGCATTAATATACTCAAATATTTTTCACGTAATATATGCTACAGAAATTTTACCACATAAAAGAATACAATCCTAATAAATTCACTGAAATCGAAAACACAGGACAGTATCTTATTGGCTCGTATATGGAAGAATATATGTGGTGCTCAAGGCTAAATGAATGTAACCCAATTTAAGAAATCTTGAGAAATATCACTGAATGATTGGCATCCCCAAGTTAAAAATGTATTTTTCTTTTTTTAAAAATAGATTATATTCACTGAGAAAATAAAATCTGTGAGAAAATTGTTTTTCCGAAAAACAGCCTGCATAATTTCAAAGTAATATTTTCTACACTTGTGTAATAAGGAAAGTATTGACACGTCTTCATTAAAAAATTTTAAAAGTTAGATAGGGACTTCAAACAATATGTGAACAATAGAATGAAGATTACTTTTAATGAATAGAGAAATTATATCGTTCCAATTTTGTAACAAATGCTTTAAATCTAAAATCAAGTATTGCTATTTTAGCCAGCTGACTAAACTAGTGTGTTATAGCTTGAACTTGCCAATTAAACATTTTAAATGAGATAAATATCAGTTTCAGTTGACAAATTCAATTTTGATTCGATCAATTATTTGGTAATTTAAAAATAATTGAATGAATTACTTTTAAGTATGATTAACTTATTTTTAATGGCCATAGCTGATAATTAGACCGCATTAATCAGCATTAACTTTATAAATACAGGATAAATAACTTTTGCTTTGAACCAATAACGAAAGTGACGTAACTTGGAATTTTATTGCTTTTAAAATAATAGCTACTCACTTAGAGTTATCAAAGGGATAACTCGCAACAACAGCACCTCCATGAAGATTTCCTGAAAGAACAAAAGGATTAGAAACAATCCAAGTCATCATTGCCAACGTCTCGGGTTCCCTTCCGTCTATTAGGTTTTCTTCGTTTTGTTCAACGTCAAATTGATCAGGAAAATTCCGATTCAAATCCACATGGTTGCTATTTTCTCTCCCTACATAATCGTCCTTAGAATCACATAGACCTTCCTAGAATATAATTTAATAAACATAATTTAGTCAAAATTCTTTAAATAAAATTAATACAAAGTGCTAAATTACCAATCTCTAATACTCTCTCTAATAACTAACTGAAAACAGGAAAATTAATTGGAATGAATTTGAATAAGACAACAGTGCATTTAATCCTAGGGCTAAAATGAAAGAACTAATGCCTATGATTTTTCTCTGAAAATTTATTTTTTTAATAAAAATAAGAGATCTAATTTAGATATTATAATATTCACAAAATATGAACTTCACAATGCCCATTATAAAAGTACCTCTGAATTCTCGAACCCATCCGGATTGAGCGAAGGCATTAAAAATATATCAGTAGTATTTACAAGTTTCGTTACTCTCTCATCCTTTCCATAGTTGAATAGTAGATACTGAGCCAGGGCAATGACAAGTTCCCGCCCAACTGTTTCGTCACCATGCATATTAGCGACATATTTAAACATGGGTTCTCCAATGCTACGATTGTGAACATTTTCACTAATTTCTAGCACCCACAATTCTCTTTTATCGACCGACTTCCCGATCGTATGAAGTCTTGCCAGTGTAGGGTAACTTTGCTCCAACTGTTTAAATAATGCTGCCAGTTCATCATAATGATGATAAGACGGGGTGCTGTTTCTCACAGAATAATCATTACTTAGAAAATTTCGAGTGAGGATAGATGCATCACATATGTACAATATTAAAAAAAATATTACAGAATATACAATTCCCAACCTACACGTCTCCATATTTTTGTTCTGATTCACTTAGCACTCACCATGGTGGCCAACTTTAGAATAATTCTTCATAAACTCTCCTATTAATAAAGGCTAGTAATTTAGCATTATTAATAAAATAATTCAGATAAATCGAATTTAAAGCATCTAGTGAAACGGTTTTTCCAATATAAATAGGGTTTTATTGTATTCACAATTCTGTCCACTGTAATTTTACAAAGATGGTACGTTTGACATCAGCCAATCAAAATTAAGGAGATATAAAACAATATAGAATCGGTAATAGTAGATCTCAATTGTGAATTCTAATATTTTCAACGTAAAATGAAAACACTGATAGGTTTTTTTTCCTGAAAACTAATATGTGGCGGACAACCTTTCATAAGCATTGAATAAAATATATGTCTCGTTTGGATTCAAGTTTTTTTATTTGAAGTTTCGTGGTATTTCAATGTAAAACATTATTGCTCCAATTTGTTCCTATATATCCTCCCAATAGTGAAAATATGGCGTTTCAAGAATTAATAACAAAAGTGTACTCTATTTACGGATAGATAAGATATATGGGTGTTTGATAATCATACCTAATGACATGACTTGGTGTAGTATACGATAGGTACCTACCTACGTCTGTAGGTTGCGTAATACATGCAGTCTATAGAAACGCCTCTATTTTCCAGTCCAACCAGAATCTCGGAATTATTTTAATTCTAATAAGATTGAATGGCCAGCTTTCCACAGAAATATCACCTAAGTTGAAGTCCCGCTTTTTGCCTTGTTGATAACAAATTGTTATTCAAGATAGTGCAATGCTTTCTGATAAACATGTTTTTAACGTAAGCGTAATCGGTGCAACACACCAACGGACACCAAATTAATTTACGGATGGCGCAATCTGCGTGTTGATTGTTGCTCGTAAGTTAAACTTTGTGGTCATAACCATAGGAATTGTTGATTTAGCGGTACCTACCTAAGTGCGTGGAGCCCATAGGACAAGGGGACCATCAGTGGTCCGATTCTTCTCGGCGACATTCTTCCCAGATATTGCCGCACAGATCACAAACCTTGCTATAATGTTACTATGTATATGTTACGGTAAGGGTACGTAATCGGGAAATGTGTGCATTTATCGGTAAATGTGCACATTTACCACCAAGTTCGGTAATATTCAGTTCCAGTTGCTTCATGTTATATGCAGAGGCGGATCAACCTATCGGGTAGTCCGATGGCCTGTTCACATTTACGCTAAAAGTAGCAAAATTATAATGTATAAAAAAATTTGTTGAAATATTTACGCCGCGACATGGTAGAATAATAAAATAATGTTAATTCCTATGTGAATAATGTTTTGGATTTTGTTGAGAGTATATATAAACTAGTAGTAGGTGCTTGCATACTGCAAGCATTTCATCTCACCTTGAAAAAACATTTTTCAGACAGATATTTCATTACAAAAATGGAGCAATGCTTTTCTTATGGGAAAAAACGTAACTTTTGGAATTTCTATAGTCGAACTAATGTCACTTACGTAAGAAGTCTCATTTTATCTGTAGGTTTCTCCATCATATCTACAAAAACTAAAACTTTCAGCTCTCTAGCTCTTGTAGTTTGGGCTAGACATTAGTATCCTCCTGTTATATGTTATATATATCCTCCTCTGTAAGAAAAGTCGATATATAATGATATTTAATTAAAAATATCATAACTATAAGGGCCGATTCAGATAATTAGCCCGGGCCGATATTGTCCCTCGGTCCGCCCCTGAGTCCATTTATTATCAACTTCTGTAAAGCAAAGTATGAAATGACTACTAACAAAAAATCAAAATCATTTATGTAAATGAACTATTCTAAGTATTAATATTACTTGCATCAATATATGGAATCCAAAATTGAAAATATTTGCTATATTCAGTGACTCAGCTACAGCAAATGACTTGCCATATCCCTAGTAGCGGCCCCCAAGGAATTCTATGAAAGGCGCCATACCACCCACGGGCGCCGGGTGGAGGGGCCGTTCTAGGTTATATAATGATTTATGGATCATTTTTCTGTGTTGTTTATAACTGATGTTTAGGATAGATATTATGATTTTAATGTTAAATTATCAGCAGTCACATTGTTCGCACTTCATTTAAAAGTTAAAAGCATATGTTGCGTATTGTAAGACAGAAAAATATTCGCTAAATTACAGCTCTCCGTCCTAAGTCCATATCAAAATTTCAAAAGCAGTCGCGAAATAAAATTCAACTGTAACAAACATGCATTATGTGACAATTAATTTTGAAATTTCATATTTAACATTGTCGGTTGCTATTATAAAAACCGTTTTACTTGTTAGTTTTAGAATCATACGATGACAGCGCCACAGTTTCAGATGGAAGTCATTCTCATGTGATCCTTTGGAAAGAGAACAGTGAAGATGATTTCCTTCGTGACTTTAATTATTTTAGGCCACTGCATTGTCTGCAGAGCTGCCTTTTCCGGTTGGTTATAGTTTAAATGTTTTCTTTAATAGACGTAACCTTTCTTAAAGTGATTTTAGTCTTGAAGTAAGTAATTCACTATGGGTTGTTAGTGCGTTGTTTCTTTGATCAGGTGAAGTAGGTATTCATGTGCAATTAGTTCACATGCGTATTATATAAATAAGATAGTCATTTTGAGAAAAATATGCATATTATATGTATATATTAGTATGTTAGCACTGTTGGAGTTAATTTCTTATGGAAGTTGAATGCACGTGGTCGAAGCGTCTTTGGCAAGGCTATGTAAAAAAAATGGATCCACTGGCTTTAGAATAGGTTTTTAGATTACTTATTTCTTAAAAGCCATTAAATAATGGCGGAAATCGAGCACAGATTTCGAGTGAACTGAATTGCAGGGATAATTGCGCGGTTAATACTACGCAGTACTAACGAGTTGTTCTCCGCCCTGTTTTACTATCTTTGCTTGGTATCAATTTTATGCGGTTAACGAATTAAATCTTATAACATAAAATTTGAGGTTTTGCTTTGTCGTAAGATATATCATATTACTCTTGTAATGGAGAACATGATTAAATATTCGTTTATTGAAGATAAAGATGAAACTTAAAAGGCTAACGAAAAAGTATGTTGTGTGATGTTTAGTGCAAAGATGAACTTCTAGGAATCATTTGGGTCCATACACTAGTGATTTATATCGAGTGCAACTACATTGGTATATATCCATTTCGTACACGTTGAATGTTTGCATATAATATTTGAGTCGATCGATGAATGAGAACCGAGAACCATGATTCTAGTTTAGCTCGATCATTTTATTGATATCGAAATAACCTGGGGCATTTATGAGATTTATACGTTTGTTAGAGTGAATAGATCTGTTCTAATTAAAATTACTAGTCGAAGCGGTTTTACAATTTTTCCTTCCTTTTTAATTGCTCCATCCATTTTCTTAAAATTCTAACTTCATTAGGATTTAATATTCCTGTAATAGGCGAAATTTATTTTTAGTTTCTATCTAAAAACCTAAATAGTTAACTAAATTGCTTGCTGGGCGAGTGAAATATGCGCATTATAAATGAAACCCTTTGAAATTCCCAAACAAACCTTTTAGTACCTAACCAGTTCCTGATACTACCAATGAAATGTAATAGTAATAATTGGCTTCAAAACATCTTTAGAATGAACATTTTTCAAAGACAAGTTTATTCTTAACTAATAATATTGCGTAGTTTTACCGAAACTTGGTTTTTCGATCTCTGTTTGAAGACCAGTTGTATATGCTCATTCTGCATGTATGTCGTTGGATGCAAATCTTATTTGAAAAATTCAACGATTTATAAGGTTATAATATATTTTACACAATTTTACTATTTCAGAGAGCCCTCTAAATGTTGTCTTAGTCATTGCAAAGGGTATGTCATCTGAAGCAGTGACATCAGCACGAATTCAAGAAGCTATAAATCATGGAAGGAACAATTCTTATATTTTGTCATTTGAAAAGTTTCCTCATCAAGGAAAACTGAAGGTATTTTTATCAGTTAAAACATTAATGGAAGTTATTTATGAATTTATTTTCCATTTATTTTAATAACGATTTTTTTCATTTTTAGACTTACTATGGAGATTTCAAGCAAGGCAGCAGCTTTTCAGGTGCTAAAGCACTTTTTCATGGTAGCTATGATCTGGCCAGCAGTTCATGCAATGGCACATCTCTAAATGAGGAAAGTATTTTCTCTCATGCTCAGAGGATTAATAAATCAACAGGTTAGGATATTGTAGAAAATACAGTACAGCCACTCATTGGTGGCAACTGAAATTAATTATGATCAGCTATATTCTTCCATTTTCTAGTTGAATATTTCCTGCAACCTTCAAAAAACCTTTCTTTAACCAATGTAGGCTAATGCTATTCCTCTTTTGTTACTGAAACTTCCCATTTGTCCGTAGTGCCAATTCTTGTATTCACTTTGGTTTTCTTCTTACTGGAATTGTGAAATGTACTCATGTTTTTTCCTATGCCTAGTTCTTATAAAGGTGTGTGTGACTTCTAATTAAGTTAAGTAACTGATGAGGAACACATGAAAAGGAAGTAGTTGGCATTCTTGTTGTTTTTCAGGTTTAGTAACTACAATGAAGCTAACGGCTACTCTTCTAGCAGCACTTGATGGAGTTGGTCCTGGATCAGGTGCCAAGGAATGCCCTGAATTTGCTAATAGTAGCTGCTCTGATATTTCCCACTTTCTTGTACATGGCCAAATTGGGGATAACATAGACGTGATCTTTGGAGATGGGAGTGGTCTATTGGGAATCGAAGATGAAATAAATGATGATGGAGATGGTTGCTTTCCAAAAGATGGAAGAAACTTGATCCAAGAATGGAAACAAAGAAATCCAAATGCAATATTCATAAATGGAACAGAGGATTTTGAAATGTACAACATTACAAGAGGAGGAAAAGTTATTGGTAAGGCATTAATAAATCAAGTGTTGGCTCTATTATTTTGATTAAAATAGTATTTAGATACTTGACGATATCATTTCTTTTAGGTATATATTCTGATTCAGAGTTGAGGAAATATGATGTTAAGAACAATACTGAGGAAAAATCCTTGCGCAAGGTAGTTACCAAAGCTATTCAAATCCTTAAACGCAATAAAAATGGATATTGTTTGGTGGTAAGTAAATTTTATGCATAGGTAGAGGATGTATTAAAACTTAAAATTGTGTTATAATTAGATATTTTTTTAGCGTATTTGTATTAATTTTAATTTCTCATAGGTGATTGTTGACCATGAGGATAATGATGGCACAGTGATAGCAGTATCTCATTTGGTAGACACAATTACAGGTGTTATATCAAGCGAAGACACACTATTAGTAGTAACATCTGACCATGCCAATGTTAGAAAAGAATGTAGCTCTGTGGAAGACCAAAAACAGTCGGAAGAGCATGACAGTGTTGACATTGAAGCAGAGTCAACAACAGAAACTCTGACCACCACCATCATGGATGAAATTACTACTGCTGATGTAATGTTGTCAACCAATTCCAATAGTACACCTATTTTTTCCAAAGAATATGATTGTACTGGTTATCATGATGTACCCGTTTTTGCAACTGGTAAGAGTAATGACAAAGATTGTGTGAATACACATTTTGCATGTACTTAAGTGGGATTAGCCTACCATAATTTAAATAAATTTATACTTGGAACATTTATAATTCCCTATAATATTAATTATACTCTCTCTATTGCAGGTCCGTATCCTAGTACTTTGCCAGCAGTTCAAGATCAAGCATTATTTGGAAGTGAATTGATGAAATTGATTGAGGCAAAGAAAGAAACAGGATCTATTGTTGATGATTTGATTGTTGGAAAAACTGTAAACATTGATTCAGGTGGGCCTCTTTCGGAGGATGTTAAGTCATCAGCTCATTGTGTGGGATTTAATATTTTGAATTTGGTATTATTTTCTTTCATTAGGAGAATTGGTATGTAAGAGTGACTTATTTTTGAGATAGTTCAATTTTGTAGGCCTACCTTTGGAAAAGGTATTTGAGAAGTTGAAGCTATTATTAATTTTGTTTAAATATATTTAGAGACTTGAGATAAGTTTCTCAATTTAATTATTTTGTCCAGAGTTGTTTTATTTCAGCACTTTAAAATATTCTGATCAAAGCCGATCAAAATGTGCAATTTGTTCCTCACATGGTTTGTGTTCTTATTTTTTACTTGGGATATTTTCCCATTAAGTGGTTTTACATGTCTGGTGATCATATTAATGATTAGCAGTGGGCATGTTTTTTTACTATTCTAGTTTGTTTTTATCTTATATATGTTTTAAACATTCTGTGAAATTGAAAAGGTAGATATCAATTCTTTTACACAGGTACGTTTCAGAATGACGTAAAAGAAGCATTGTCTGAAATTGATGACATGGCCAAGGCGTTTTTTGATCTTTGGTCTTCAAGCAAATAAGTTCATAAATTTCCAAGCGTAGCTGTGGTAGTATAAGTGCAATATTATTGGATTTTTATTTTCCCACATTAAAATATTCTTACATGTTGTGCATATATATTTAATGTTTTGTAACCTGGTTTATACAAATTATTCAATAAAGTATTACAGATTTTCATATTTGGCTTTCTTGATTATTTTTAATCAACTGTTAACTGTCTGAAGGATCCTTCTATTCCAAATAAATCTTCATATGTTTTAGGCTTTCCAGGTCTCTTTGATTCATCAACTTGATACTTGTCATCTTCGATGAACCAGTCCCTGTAGCTCTCCACTTTATTTTTCCATTCCTCTGAAAGAATTAATAAAAAAGATGAACAATTCCATCTAAAATTGTGCGTTCTATGGTACAATGTTTTGATGTCTCAATTACATACTTGATAAATCTGCCAAGGAGCCTGCTTCTCCACCATATTCCTTTGGTAATATTCTTTGAGGGACATTCTTGTACAAAGAGTTCATGTCATCTCCATGGACAAAAAACTAGCAAAAGGAGTAAGATTAGAATAAAAATGTCCTTAGAAAAGGCTTATACCTTAAAAACTTGAACCCATTAGTGCCCGGTGTCCTATTTATAGGACACTTGTCTGATCTAGATTTTAAACGAAAATGACATCAATAGTAAATGCTAGGGGCTGCTGAAGCATTTTTTGATGTCATTCACTTCTTAGATTTGGTTCTGAGATGGTTATGCCTCTGTGAACCTCTGTTTTCTTCGTGTTGTGTTCTTAACTTTACATTTCGAAATAAACTTGATCTACAAACGGTGAGTTATAACCGAGTCCCTTTGTATGAGAATAAAAATACTTCATGGTATTAATTTGTAATATATTTTCGATGGATGATATAAAAAATAGTGTAAACTTGACAGTCCTATATATAGCATGCTGAGTGTTGCTTATATTTTTATATAGGTACAATATTTGTGAAATTTTTATTTTTTTATCAGTAAACATCTCCAAAAATGAGCTGTAAAATATAACCCTGGAAGAGGCTTGTAAATATTTATTTTCTGAACACAGTAGCAGATATAGCTGCACATCCACCTGAAATCGATGAACTTACCAATGAAGAGGAAGTAGATGATAGCTCATAAACACTTTGTCTCCAAATTGATCAGTGGTGAAAAACTCCTTCAGCCAAAAAATTATAGGATAAGCCCTATGCATTTCACCCACTAAGTGGGCATCCTCAGGGGAGAACGTGCCTTGGCAGTGAACAGGATGCCCACTTAGTGGGTGAAATGCATAGGGCTTATCCTATAATTTTTTGGCTGAAGGAGTTTTTCACCACTGATCAATGAAGAGGAAGTAAAGGATGATGAATTAGAAGTACCTTTTGTGAAAGATATTGCAGAGGCTGCAGAAATTTGTCTATAGATGAGATGATTGTCAGATATTATGGGCACCACCCATTAAAATAATTTATTAGGGGTAAACCGATTAGGTTCAGTTACAATTTATGAGCAGTATGGAAAAAATGGTTACTGCTACCATTTTTCTCTGTAATGTGGTAAAGAATCCTCTGAGAATCAATGTACTGGACCCCTAGGTACTTCAGTTGTGAACAAAATGCTTTCAGTAATTGATGACCCACCCAGTTATAACACATAAAAGTCCATTTCAATAAAATATTTCACCTGTTCCTTATCTAAAATTAGGACATGGAAGAAAAGTACAGAGAGGTAGGCTGCTGAGTTTCCCTTCAACTTCCAGAAGCAATGTCTCAGACGATGTTAGGTTCGATGGAAAAGATCATATTGAGAAAAGGGACAAATGCGATGCCAATAGAAAGATTGCACGCCAATAGAAAGATTGCACAAGCACACCCATTGTAAGAAGTGTGGAATCACGTTGTGTAGCATGTGTTTTCCAAGATATCACAGCAAGTAATTGTAATATTCAAAATTTATGGTTTTTATTTTATAAGATTTTAGAAAGTTTGGTTTATATGATGTTTCTATGATACGTATTCAGTTTTTCTGTATTATTTCTGAAATTTATTGCACAATGAAAGCAGTTTTGTATCATATTTACTGAAAGTGTACAATAAATAAGTTCGGTTCAGGTGAGAATGTTTTATCTGGAAATGCCCAGTCCATTCTTTTAGAACAAAAAGTTATTGAAATTTTGCATGTTGTGTTGCATTCCAGTTGCCACCACAGGTATATATTCTGAAATTATGTATATCTGGATCTCTGGACCAAATAAACTACTACTACGTCAAAAAATATGAGCGCCACTGAGTGATTGCATCTGGCGTGCCTGTATGGGAACATTCTGCATTTAAAGATTATGATATCAAATGAATAATTTGTAATTCATGTTTGTGCCTAGATATCTTATTTAAGGAATGAAGCTTGTATACAAGTAATGGGAGAGTTAATGCAAGGAATAATCTGATGAATCTTTCTGTGGATTTAAAATTAACATTTCTGTAAAAAAAAACAAATATAGCCATGCAAATTGAATGGAGTTTGCTTTAATGAAAATGTAAAAACAAAAAAAGATTAATTCGGCTGATAAATATCCCTGTAAGGTACTAGTGAACTTAGGTTTGGAAGTATGTGGCTTAGCCTGCTATCTCAGATAAACTTAGGCGTGTAGTTGAACAGCAATCGCGGATGTATGCCATCTAAGACCCCTGGCCCTAAGCAGTCGGGCCCTGGAATCTAAATACATATAGTGAAACCGCTCCTAACGGCTACCCTTTTTGTGACCTCTTAAAGACGGTTTTTCTATGAGATCATAGGTTCCACTGATTTTTAGATTGTGACACTATTTCTGTGATTATATACATGAAAATTTTTTTGGGATCCCTTACGTCAAGGGATCACTGTCTGGGGCCGGGTGTGACCCTCCACCCCTAAAATGTGCCATTGGAGATGTAATTGAAAGATTTTTATTAAGTTTCAGTTGCAAATGGTGCATTTTTTTAAATCTTGATTTTTATTAAGTTTCAGTGGTGGTTTTCATTTTTGCAGCTTTCACTAAAAGAGGCATTATTATCCATGCCCACCTGGTTAATGTTGATATTAGCCAGGTGAGGCTGGATAACATTGACATTGTCAGTTTTTGGCATAAGCCATATTCGCAAATCAGGCAATTAATATTACATCTATTAAAGGTAAGTGTATGACCAAAGTGAAATAATTTCAGATGCACTGCCTGTTGTTTTGTTCCTAAATCAATTTAAATGAATAAATATGTTACTTACTCTTTTTTTCATTTTTTCCTTGGCAAATGCCTTGCAAAGATTGAAAATTGCATCAAAAGTGCTTGGAGTGTGGATATAATGAGCTGCTTTTGGCCTTAAAGGATATGCATCCTAGAAAGTAAGTATAGATGTAGATTATTTTACAAAAGTAACTTATCAACAGTAACATTTTTCTTTATGGGCTTAATTATTTGAATTAGAAATATTTTACGAAAATGTGTGAAATTTGTTGCTGGTGTACAGTCTGGTAAGATTATGAAAAATACACTTATCAATGTAAATGCTAGAGCAATAAATTTTCATGCATCTAGAAGATTATGGATCATTTTGACCACATTGCTATTTAACTTTCTCTGTCACCAAGAGGTAATTATTTGTTGTAATGAATATATAACTATTTGAGGTAAAGTTCATAAGGTTATAAGATACAATTAAAAATATTTTCTACTTTCAGCATTTATAGGAATATTAAGGTATGTTTTACAGAAAATATGCATGAATTAGTGAAAAAAAGTAAAATTGGGGTAATATGTATTATTGAAAGCATTTTACATGGGTATTGTTACGGCTATGATTGCATATAAGAAGGGCATTGTTTGTAAGAGCACATTTCCAAATGCGTATTTATTGCAAACACTACATTTTTGGTATGATTCATTCCTAAATTTGACAAATTTGGCAGTGCTTTCTCTTTTTCTCTACAAAAGACTGATGATCACAGAATTGATGTGCATTGCTGATAAAATACCCATCGTTAACCCTTTGGCCAGGCATCCCGCTTTTCGTGTGATTGTTCCAACATGATAAGGTGTTTCCTGTGTTCCAACATATTTTGAAAGTTCCACTTTTTAAACAAAATTTTTCAACACTCAAATTTTAAACAAATTGGATGATAGCAACCTGCAACGACTAGGTTTATAGTGATACAGACAGTGACCGCATTGCATAAACAATGCTTTCTACTCAGAGTGTACTACGTGTGCTTGTCCCGGTGAGTGACCATCCACTATATATCTATCTTGGGCGCATCTCACCCACCACTTGAAACATTTTACTTTATGTAATAGTGTGGTGCACTGATACTATGAAAGGTTAGGTACCTAAAGGTACCGTTGTTGTATACATTGTACATGTAGTTTGAATAAATCGATCCTAATAATTATATCCAAACCAAATTGTTTTGTTATAATTTTGTCTTGAATTTGATTAAATGTAAATGTCCTGACTTCATATTTAAACATGTTTAAATGGCCTCATTTGTGATTTCAAAAATCTGGCAACCGTACAACAGGCTGATCAAGGTGCTACTAAAAATTAACATTTATTTATTATTTATTTATTTAAGCAATGGTCAGAGGCAGGTTTTACTTTTGCATCTAGTTCATATAAATGTCAGATGTCATCTCTGAGAGATGCATTTGATACTGAAGAGTTTCTTCTTTTACCTTGGCCATAGATATCTCAAATTTTATTTTTTCTCGATATTTTTGCTAAACCTCAATGTATGGTTGAGAGGCAATATGAAGAAGTGTAGGCAGAAATTGGACAATTCATGTATTGCTGGCTGATGACATGAAAATCATTGAAAGTTATTTGCCTGCACACTTAAGAGATATTGAATCATCAGATAGTGATTTAATTCCATTGAGTCCAAATGTAAATTTAATGGCATTATAAGTTATAGGGCTACTCAGATGAGGTTTTGTAAGCCTGAGTGGAAATATCTCTCTAATGGATATTTATCATGATAAGATATATCTATCAGAAGAAGATTTCTCTGGTCATGAGATAGTGTTGGAATCATTATAAAAAGCTGCTTCTTACATATATAGGATATATCATATAAAACCTAATGTACTTCTAGAAGTGCTACAGAGCTGAAATTTGGCATGAAGATAGGTCATTTGGTACAACCTCTGGAAAAATCCGAAATTACAGAAAAAGTTATATTTAAGGGATATTTTTGACCCCAATTTCCTATTTTAAACACCCATAAGAAAAACAATGAAAACGGTGCAGGGCTATATAAAATTACCTTTTTAAATTATTTACAATTAAGATACGAAGTCGGGATATGCACCAACTGTGGATGAAAGAATGAAGTTTATTTTTCTTCAAGACAAAATTCAAATTCGTGATGAATTTGCATAAAAAATAAATTTTAATCAAAATTATTAAAAATATTTCGGTTTTCAACCATGAAAAGTATGAACTGTCATAGCAACGATTCCTGTTGATTTTCCAAACTTCAAGAGCATTGATTTAATGTTTAGATTGCATTAAAATTCATTAGATTTCAGCCAACGACGTATACATATGATGACGTGATAATTTTAAATTAATTGTTTTTATCTGGATACGTACTATAAAAGGCACGGATGATGACAACGTTAACCTAACACAAAAATATCCTAATTTTTACATAAATTTTAGCGTAACTTATAGGCTAGTATCTTAATGATGATTATAGTTATTGCTGACACAGAGCGATCTGAGCCATGAGACCTGAAATGTGGAAACTTCGACGAAAGCCGAATGCCAGAGAATTTTGAGATTTCAGATAATGCCTTAATTTCACGGAAAATTATAATTATTGTCATATTTATATACTGTTATGCGATTTATTTTAAACCGCGACGTAAACTTATGATTATGTCATTACACTAATACACGAAATTTAGTAAACCATGAAAAGTATTTCAATGTTGCGTTTCATAGCTTTTCGATAAAATTTTAACTATTTTCAATTGCTAAAAATAATGGTGTCATGCCTAATTCGCGATTTTTTAAGTCAAAATACGCACTAAAGACAATGATGATGATAAGGTAATCTTAACACAAAATATCCTAATATTTTCATAATGTTAGTGTATAGGGTATTGTCTTAATGATGATAATTGTTATTGCTCATGCAGGGTGATCTGAGGCACGAAAATTGAAATACGAGCCGATTCCCAGAGACTGGAAATCATGGATAGTTGCCTTAATTTCGAGGAAAATTATAAATATTCCCTTAGAACTCATGGAATTTATTATGTAATAAATATAGGATCCACATGACTCAAGTGCTGTTGCCCTGGAGATCGCATTGGTTTATTTACGAGTTTAGATCTTGGAGTATGGTGATTTTTTAGCATTTGCAGTTTGGCATTATGCAAGCATTGACAACTTGAATTACAAACAATAACAAACTATCTAATTTATCTTTTGGATTTCACCAGCTTTATGGACAAGGGATTATCCTGTAATGTAGCGGTTTCCAACCTGTGAGCTGGAAAAATGGAACAATGTATAGGAAATTGTTTCAATATTTTACTTTAGTTTTTTAAAATGCATTCCGTATTTTACCAAAATTATTAAATTCTTGCAAAATTACTGTACGAATTGCTCAGGATTAGTATGTAACCAATGTGAAGTTATACTTACCTTTCGAATTTGAGTAGGACTTTAGATTTGATCTAAACTAGATTCAAATTAAATCTCTCATATTCAGTGTCATTGTTAATATGATACCCAGTACTTTGTGTTTTTGGATTTCTCTGGTTCCTCAAAACAACTTTGCCTGCCACCAATGTGTGGTCCACGTTTTTACCAATATTCTACTGTACTGTATATTATTATGTCCTATATCACATTGTATAATCATTGGATAAAATAAAATATTACCTTATTATTATATCTCAAATGTAAATAATGTCTTTTTAGCATTTGTCTTAGTACACAAAGGGTTCATACTGACTTAAGTTAAATTGTGATTTTACTCACTAATTTGTGGCCAATCAGAAAATAACTATATAGAGACTGAAACAAATAGCAGTTAATGTGAAAATATCACAATTTCATTTTAAAAACAATTATATTTAATTTTTTTCGTAAAATTTAAATGCAGTCAATGTCAATTTTTTATTTGCACTTTTCAACCTCAGTTTATTCTGGATATTAGGAATGATGTTCATCTTTGCAGAGTCAAGATTGTGGGAAATATTGCTTGTTAAATGATAGCATGCACTTGAGGTAAAAACTATGAAAATGATGATGATTAGAAATTTGATGACTAAAGACAAATTTTTAAGACCTGAAAATTATTAAACATTAAGAAATATCGATCACAATACGAATTTATTTTAAAAAGGTTATTTCAAGAATGTTTATGTATCTTTATTTGTATCTTGTCTGTTATCTGCCAACCACCCAAGTTAATACATGCAGCGCCCTACTGGTGGTGGGATATGGAACAAGCATGAGATATGACTGCTTCGGTTACAATATACTCCAACATGCCTCCCTGGGTTGGGTAAGTTAGGGGCCACCCTTAAATGATGTCACAGCATTTTTGGGATTTTTGACCCCCCCCCTCCCCCCTCTGCCACAAAGTGCCACATACAGCTTCACACCCCCCCTCCCATGTCACAAAACTTTGTCCTTTTTAATTTAGTCATATTGGCTATATAAAATTAATGATATGTCCAGACATAATTTGTACAATGTTTCATCTGTTATTACATGAAAGAAATTCAATACATTCAAATAAAATTATTGCTTTTTATAAGTACATATTATAGATAATGAAATACTTAAATGCAGCAGATATTCCATTGTATGCAAATACAATACTAATTAATATAAAAATTACATGTATGTACTCTTTAAACAATGTTTGGCAACTCCAACAATGTACGAAGTTTATGCTTTTATAACTTCCAGATTAACCCATCTCTATTTTTGTAACTTCACTAACTATGGAATACATTCATTAAAAGCAATAACAATTAATATAAATTTAAAAAATGGATATAAATAAAATGAAAAATTTGAACAACTTAGAAATTAAAATTCTTTCCATGGTGTTCGGAAAATTCATCCATACTTTAAATATGCATATTATTTGAATCTCCATCATCTGTATTATATTTTATTTCATTCAAATCCAAATTTTCTTCATCAATCCATTCTGCATATTGAATATTTTCCTGGTTTGTTATAATAGCCATCATTTCACGCTGTCGTCTAGCAGCAATACGAATTGGCCTAACTATTTCCTGAATTTGTGGCATGGTCTCTGTCTGCTTATGTATCTTATAGTGTTTCTGTAACATGACATTTGAAGCAAAACACAGATTGCAGGTATTGCATATTCGATTTCTTAATTCCTTTTGAATAGATGGGCAGTATAGATCATATGGCATAATTTTGAAACTTTTGGCAGATCTTGGTAATATTTCTTCCAAATCAATACTACCTGCAATGAAAACAGATGGATACTTCAAATTAAGACCTTGCTCATCTGTTGATAATGGAGCTTTTAAACCTTCATTTGTCTGTTTGATTGGAATCGGTGGAGGTAGGAATCGTTCCCTTAAAATACTGAAAATTGAGCTTTGAGGTGTTGAACAACAGTTTGTCTCTCTGCACTTCACAATCTGTGTAAAATATTGGCTAGTCCTCAAATGCTTTGATGACCAAACAGCATCTGCTGTCAACAAATTTTCAGGATTAATCTCTGAATTTTCTGGACTTATATATTTGGCTACAGTTGGAAATCCATCAATTACCATTTGCCCCCATATTTCTGCCAATGTATTGCCACAATATTCAAAGTTTTCTTTTTCAAGGTCATCATTAATCGTTTTGCCTTGTGAATCAAGATGGCTTCCATAATGCTCATGAGGAAGAATAACTCCAGACAGTTCCTTACTTAAAGGTGCCATCCTTCTCTCAACACGATTGAAAGAACTCCTGCCAGGTGCATTGGTTGCAATAAAAAGGGCATCCAAATTATATTTTAAAAAGTGATTGATTCCAACATCAATTACCTTCTGGTATCGAGGATTCTCATCAGGGCCACCATCCACAGTAAAAATTACCACCGGTTTTACTTCGTTCTGAAACCTTGTGATACTTTCAAATTCGGGTAACTTCAAAAGTATTTCAAAGTCAAATGCATGTGAAAATGCTGTTGAAGAAGAGTGCTTACCGGATCTGATAGCTATAAAGGTTGGGCCTGAATATCCTACTGCAGTTGGATACCATTTCCATTTTTTTAAATTTCAATTCCAGCATAAACTGAAGGTATCAACTTATGTCTGGCAGCTACAACCCAATCATGATCAGGTAAACTTACTCGATACTCAACATGAATGACCAATGGAGATTGCTCCTTTGCTGCTGTTAAGCCAAGTGGCACTCGGGCCTTATCATCTTGGCTCAAGAAGCATACTTCATTTGGTCCAAGAATTGAAGCAATTTCTTCCAAATGATTAATAGTTACTCTGCAAAATTGCCCATCAACATGTTGGAAGTGTGCATCATTTTGAGCTTTCATGAGCTTGACTGGGACAGTGATAACATGCCGTTTCCCTTCTAAAGATGAACTGCATTTAGGAAGTAAGCGAACATAAACGCCATTTCGACTTATATTAAAGCCGATCTTATTTAATTCTTCAGTAAGCTCATCCAAAGTTTTGATACCTCTCAAAGAATCTTCATTTTGTCGTTCATGTGATGCAGAACCATGGATAGCTATATTAATAATAGCTTTTAACAACTCTGGCTGATCCAGTTCAACTCTTGGTCTACCTACTGTATCTCTCTTCTTTAAAACTTCTTTAGTTTTTGGATTCTTTTCACAAATTTCTTCTAGTTTTCTTTTTCTTTCATCTCTTGATTTTTTCTGTCGTTGTTGGGCAGATGTTTTTATTTTAAGCTCTCTTTCGAGTTCTCTTTTCTTTTTCTCGTTTTCTTTGAGTTTTTCATTAGTAAGTTGTCCACAACTCTTTCTTTTATAAATTCCTACTAAATCACTGTTTATTATATCTATTTTTTTTCTTAGTTCATCTTGTACTTTTGTTTTTGGTTTATTGACAATATCTACAATGCAAGATGTAGAAGATTGTTCTTTAGGAATACTAGTTGATTTCTCAGGAACTACACTTTGAACTTTTTTCTCCAAAGTAGTGATATTTGATACTCTTGATTGTTTTTCCAAAAAGCATAATAAAGTTCCTTTATTTTTCACTGCTAAAGCTTCATTTTCTTTAATGATGGAGGTCACTATTGATGGTAAATTCTGCATTTTTTAAATACGATTCCAAATTTTTACAGTTTCTTGCTGCACATCCTTTGGTTTCTTTGATGGTTTTGCCTTTAAGTATGACTTAAATAATGATTGAAATAGTTCACCTTTATCCATTCTGTAAATAAGAGGATAATTATTTTATATTTACATAAATATAGATATTGTACAAATCAAGTCCATAATATTTAAAAGCCTTAAAAAGAAGAAGCTCTTATTATTTTCCTTATTTTAATTCCAATGAAAAGTACGATTTAAATACTAGATCCATTCACATATTTTATTATTTAACTCAAAAAAATTCAGTTATCATTTAGTACATGCAAGTATATATACCTGATTTTAATATTCTAGTATTTGAATAAAACAGCAGTTTTTAATTACATTCTGAAATACAAAAATAAATATTTAATTTTTAAATTATAAACTAATATGTATATACTGATGTCTTGCCAATATTTTAATAGCGAGTTCTCTAAAATATTTTTTTTCTTGTCCAAAAACGAAAAATAACTAAAAGCATTATTTTAGAAAAATTATTGTATAAATAATGTTTACAAAACATTCTCTTTGAAAAATTAACAAATGATTATTATTTTAGTTCTATTATAATTAAGAATGACTTCATTTCATGACTAAAACTTACCAAGAATTTTTACGGTAGGCAATTAAAAATAGTAACTAACATTCACATGGCTTGGTTTTAGCCACTTTACTGTAAATGAATATGATACAATAACAGTCAAGGAGACTAGAACATAGAGGAGGACTAGAACACCAACACAATAACAACTTAAGCTGATAATTAAGTATACAGCTTATTATAATAGTTATTGGAGTTTTTCTGTGAGGTTTAGTTTTGCATTATATTTTTCAACTGTTATTTACAAGTTTCCACCAGAGGGCCAGTGGCAGGAAAGACAAGTAAAACAGAGAATAAATAAAAGTTAGTGAATGTCACTTCAAGAAAATTAAGGAAATAAAGCACAAGATCTGGCAAAAATCTTTACTTATTTGTGACATCACATTGTTTAACATATACTCCCCCCCCCTTGTCACAAAATGTCACATATTCCCAGACCCCCCCCTCCCCCTTAAGCGTGACATCATTTAAGGATGGCCCCTTAGTTAAAGTGTTTTGGTTTCTTCCCGCATTCACTCCCCCGAGGGGAGTGGCACAGTGAACGTGGGAAGAAACCAAAAACACTTGAACTAGCATACCCAACCCAGTCGTATCCCACGTGCTTATTCTTTTTTATGCAGCTAACCTCCACCAGTTCCATATCTGCCACTTCAATCTCGTAAGGTGCTGCGTATATTAATCTGGGTGGGTAGCAGATAACAGACAAAACCCCTTTATTTTATTTTTAATGTTACTATACTCTGTTTCATGTATCTTTGCAGTTTAAATAGAGAGCGAAGAAGAGAGCTTTCCAGCATATGATCTTATGAGAACCAATAGGAATGAATAGGCAGAGCCTCTCCCATCGAAAGCTCATTCTCCCTCTGGCCTCTGTTGTGTATACAATTGAGTCTCTAAGTGCTGTGTTTCCACGTGCTAATGCCTTCGACTGTTTGAACATTCAAGCCCTCCCATCCCAGTAGCTCACCGCTGGCAGCTTTCTCTTTCTTTTGATCTCTCCACACATATTCCAGTTTAGTACTTATGGCATCACCGAGTTCTCCAGCGAGGAGATGTCTACTCGCTAGGAGGTGGGGAAATGTCTCCCCACCTCCTAGCAGCGGAAATACACGAGCGGCCCCGAGTACGTACGAAATGTCAGTCGCAAAGATATTTGAAACAGACTATAGTTTGTGTTAATTAGTGAAAAGAAAGATTAATGCTCTATTCATGTTACATAAAGTATTTAAAATAGCTACCTGTGCACATATCATAGCCTGTTTTACAAGAGTTGGTGTCATTTGGGCCGCATGACTTAGGGAGACACAACTCAAATCAAGAACAGATACTGCCCCACACACAACAATTCGGTCATCATTCAAGAGTAATATATCCGTTATCATATGGCTGACTTTCATTATATCAACCATTTTTATCTCTGATGCATCATATATCCCAATTCTCATCAAAGATACTCTTCTGCCAAATTCATCTGGCTCAGGCAATGGAAGAAGTACTCTTGAAAATAAGAAAAAAATTTCAATTTATTAGTACTTTCTAAAAACTATTTCAAGTTAAATGGTATCTTTTTGATGGTATTCTTTTTTGAGGTAGAGCAATTTTTTATTATCATTAATCTTTCTAGGTGATTAGATTGGTCATTATTGCTGTTAATAAGTGGATTCAACTTCTATTGCCAACTCTTTTTAAAAAATAACCTTAAAGTTAACAGTGAGATTAATGAATGCATTGATTTTAGCTGTTTTCCTTCATCACTGAACTTACTGTTCACTTTAACAAATTATAACAAATTTCAGATTTATCTCAGTATTTTTCAATTTAATAGCTGGCTGGATTAGCAATGTGTCCTAAGTGGGTTCATATACATCCATAAATTCAATTCTTCAATCCTTAACTGTATGTTTTTCTGGTGATTTAATCCTGTGTCACATTATGTTCCTGTTCAATGTTTTCCTCTTCAATATGATGGAAAGAAATCTAACCCTACCTGAGACTTATATCAAAATCCAGTTTTTAATTGACATACATTATGTTCTATTTATTTATGGTTCAGTGATTAAGTAAAACACTCATTTAGATCCAACTTGTTAGTATTTTTTACTATCATCATATATGTACTGCCAGTAGCAGATTTGAAATAAGGCCAAAGTAGGCAATGGCCTACGGGTGGCGGGATTTCAAGGCGGCAATAAAAATGGGATTACAGGATGGAAAAAAAAATATTACGCAAACATTTGATGAATTAAACAATTTTGAACCAAAGATGGATGGATGGGCTTACAAACTACATACATGGGTGATTCTATTTAGGAAAAAGTGCTAAAAAGGGTTTGTGGAAAAATAATTCAGCCTAGGGGAGGGAAGTTTCCAAATCTGCCACTGTATACTACCTAATAAAACATTTTACTTATATGTGTCAGTTCAATTTTACTGCTGAAGACTAGAACTGATTGTTGATATTTATTTTTGTCTTAAAATTAAAATTCATACAGGTATTGGGAGTGATATGTTAAATAATGTTTTGGTAGGCGCACAGCTTTACTTTTAGCATGGAAGCCATTTCGAAAATTTCGATCTTTCAATTTATTTTTCCTTAAATTAATGTTTTTATTTTTCAGGAATGCATATGTATTGTTCATTGAAAGAGTTTTCTGTATTTGTATTTTAAAACTTAGGCAGTGATAATTCCCATGAAATAATGGTTACTATTAGTTTTAAAATTGTGATGTAATTTTATAATTTTCTTGTTATAATTTAGGTTAAATATTCAAGAAAGAATTCTATATCTCACCTTATGGTTGAAGTCAAATTGACAGACTATGTCCTTCCAATAGTTAGTAAAATGATGGAAAATCTTTTAGAATCTACTATCAATGAACTATCACTGTTGATGGCTGCTTTGTAGCCAAAGTTGGCATCTGATTTCAGGGCCAGCTTGAAGCGGGTTTCACATGTGCGACTGAACCTGGCACCATGCTCGAACGGCCCTACTCCTTGATTCAAGGTGTCTGTGATGATATCTTGTCCAAAGTGATAAATATTTTTGTTTGTCCATGTCTCTTTGCTTTGTTTGGAAGATCGAATATATTTTGTTATCACCACTCAATTCACTAATCAAAGCTGTGACCAACTACGTGCACTATTCAGCATAAATAATCACATATTGGCATTTCGCCTGATTCAAATATAGGGAAGGGGAACAGGCAGCTTGTTGTCTCTTTAGTAGCATAGTCTATGCTCTATGTCTATATCGTATCCATTATATTGTATCCTGTAGTGCACAACACAGATATGAGATACCTACATCCTTACATCAATGACGGCATATTGGATTGCTATGCTGTATTGTGTATTCTTACACTTCTAATTCATGAGATTGTAAATACGAGTTCTGATAATAAATTAAAAGTTAATCAATATCAGTCAAACAACAACTTTGAATTCATTATGAGCTTAACTATCTGGTATGATTTGTTGTCGAAAGTAAATTTTGTCAGCAAAATATTAAGAGTCCTACCATGCACATAGGTTTAGTAATAGTTTTCAAGAATTTAGGTGTTCCGGGTTTACAAATTCTTTCACCAAAGCTATCGAAATTGCAGATAAGTTAAATGTAGAATCAGAATCCAAAATAATGCATTGAAGCAGAAAAAGAAAGCTATTTGAATATGAAGGAGCTGATGAAACAATAGAAGATGCCAAAGAAAATTTTAGATTTAACTATTTTTCAAAAATAATTGATGCCTCTATTATATCTTTTAAGCAAAGGCTTGAAATGTATAAGAAACACAATGAAATATTTTGTTTTTTATATAATGTGAACAAATTGATGATAATAGATATAACCGATATTTTAAAAGGCTGTAAAGATTTGCGTCTGGCAATAGAAGGATATCTAGAAGGGATAGATTTGTTTGAAGAAGAATAAATTTTTAGAAATATTATGCCAGACAACTGCACAAGCTTAAAAACACTGAAATATATTTTTAATAACAACCTTTGAAATATATCCGAACCCGATTATAGCTCTAAAGATATTGTTGACAACACCTGGTAATGGCTTCGTCAGAGTGATCATTCTCGAAAGAAAAATTATAAAGAACTACCTCTGATCGATAATTATTCAGTAGTGCTTTTCTTCATTGGCAATTAAAAATGAAATTGATAAAAATTTAAATTACAGCAATATAATTTGTGAGTTTGCTTCAAAAAGAGTCAGAAAAATTCTTTAAAATATGAACCTACATCAATCTTATAAAACTATTTTTTGTTTCTTGCAATATTTTATGATTTTACTGTGGTATTACTACTCCTTTATTTTGAATATAATATTTAAGATGTAACATGTATCTGATTTTGTCAGTATTCAAATGAATGATGACTGTGAATGTTTTGCACACTATAGTGTGTAAATATTCATATTCAACAATTATTATTAAATATTTGATATTAATTTGACCTGATTCTCATAAATATTGATATATAACATCCTTAATTTTGTAAGTTGTAATAAGCTCCTAAGCTTGCGACTATTATTTTTATGTCTATGCCTTGAACTCCCAAATTATATTTTTGCACCCAGACCTGCAAGTGTTCATGCCAGCATTGTCTGGTATCCCTACCTCTATGGCTGTTGAAATTGATGGAATAAATCGATCTGAAGATTCTACGCAGACAGGTATAAGCTGTAATGTTGGGAATATTTTTGAAACAATAAAAATTTTGGTCTGGTCATAGCAGACATTTTTTCTCATTTCAAAAATAATCTACGGCTATTGGAGACACAGTTTGTCAATTTACTAAACATAGATAAATTTAAAATAAGAATATCAAATCACATAATTTTATTTTGAAAAGGGAAATGATAATTTTTATAGGCAGAAATACAATATTCATTATCAATTAGGTATATAATAAAGATTAAGCTCTTGGATGCCATTATTATTATCTGATTCAATTTCAAGGTAAACTGTTCAAAAAATTTAAATATATCTAGATGAGAAGTTTTTATGTATAGTTAAAAATCTACATTTATTTATTAGCAGAACAAGTAAACTTGCTATAAAATGGTCTTCAAATTATACAGATCAAGTCAACGGTAACTTTAATCATTTATGTGGGGAATGATATCTTAAATGCATTCATTTATCTGACAGTGCATAACATTTAATCTAAATTAAATTTATTTCTAACTTACCCTAAATCTAATATCTTTTGTATTATTGGATTCATTGGGTCACGATTACTAAAGAAATCCTTAATAACTGTTTTCATGGTGAAGTAAGAATCCAATTTTTCTTTTGTTCTTTCCAAACTATATTTACACCCACGAAGAAATGCAACAAGAAATTGGTCATCTGGAATGGAAAATATGAAATCAATATTTATTCCAACAATTCCATGTACATAGCTTCCGTATAAAACATTTCGTAACAGCTGTAATTAACTATGGTAGATTTTGGCCAATTCTGTGGGAAGTTTTAAGATAGAATGTGGTTATAAATTCATTGTTCAGGCATAAGCATTGTATACATTTACAATTATCCAATATAATTAAATTTTGTTATAATTTGCCTCAATAACCTATTTATATTTATATACTTAACATAGAATTAACCTTACCCATTCTTGGTGTTATATGAGGTTGTTTACTGAGCCAATCTTTAATGTATTGCAAGTCATTATCAATCCTGTTAGGATCTTCAAATAATTGTGTTTTTGCTGCCTCCTCAAGCTCTTTTGATAAAGGTCTGATTGGCATGTTGTATTTAAATCTGGAAATAAAAAATGCTAAAAAGTAGTAGTAAATCATCTGAAACTTTTACTTATACAAACTTGGTTCTACTTGAGAATCTGTCACTTAATTTGATTCATACATATATTTTAATCAAAATTATGCATACCATATTTTCTGGCCAATAGGAGAGAGGATATTGTTACATTCCAATAATTTATATAAATGATTAAACATTATAGTTTCAAGAGCTTTGGAGAGAGTTGGAATTATTGACAGAGGATGGTAATTACTAGGATCATTGGAGTCACCTTTTTTGAAAATCGGAACTACTTGAGATAGTTTAAAAGGATCAGGAAAAATACATTTGAAGTGATTCATTAAATAATACAGCGAGATGGACAGCAAGTAAATCAATAACCTGTTTAAGAAGGTTGTTGGACAAGGCGTAAGCATCCTTAAAATCAGAACTTTTTAATCTTCGAACAATTTTTAAAATCTTGAATGGCGAAACGGTGCCAGAAGAAAGGGGGAACAAACAGATAATAATTAGAGAAATAATCTTCAGCTGTAGCATTAGTTTTCAAAACTGAATTTTTAATCACTCTGAGTCAACAAAAAAGTCATTAAATTCCTTTGGAGAAATGGAACAGTTTACTGAGGACCTATTATTTCCAGATTCCTTCTTTATAATACTCCGGGCAGCCTTACACTTATTCGGGGAATTATAAATATATTGTTCAATGGCAATTTTTTTTGCATTGAGAATATTAAGTTTATGTACGTTTTTAAAGTCTTTTTTTATAACTTTTTATCATGTTCATCATTTGAACATTTAAAAATATTATATAAATTAATCAATTTAGCCCTCATACAAATAAGGTCTGGTGAGAACCATTTAACACAGAAAGATTTCTTTGGCATTCTTTTCTTCTTTCTTATTCTAATAGGAAAACAAAAGTCAAATGTTTGTGTAAAGGAAGCAAAAAATGTGTCAAAGTTTGAGAATTTCTGAAGGGATGCTGTATGAGACATCCAATCAACCTCACTCAGAAGACTCCTAAACAAAAAAATTCTCTCATCATTGCAAAATCTAGATGTTGTAGGTATACTCATTTGTATGTTTGGCTAAAGCATTAGGTTGCACTGGCGAAAATTTTAGAATAACAGCTGAGTGATCAGATAAACATGGGTCAAGAACATTGACAGTATACTGCCACTTATTGAAATTAGTTATTATATTATCGAGACATGCAGAAAGTCTGATAGGTTCAAGATTTGTACAGAACAAATTATAAGAATGGAGAATATTTTTAAACATAATAATTTCATTAGACTTCATCCTAATATCCAGATTTAATTCAGAACATATTAAAATGTTAGAATTAAATTTGTCAAATATTAAAATAGCTTTTCAAGTTGTTCAATAAATACCTCAAAATTACCATTGGGAGAACGATAAGAAGATATAACTATCAAAGACGGTTGAATAAAATATACAGCACAATCTTTAAAATGAAAATCAATACAAAACTTGCTAATCTCAATACATTGAAATTTTAAACTGTTGGCAGAATAAATCATCACACCACCATGTTTAGCACTTTTTCTTCAGTCCCAATTAAGCTTTCCCCTCAGGTTTTATCCAATATAGTTTATCATCCTCTTTCCTATGATTTTACAATCATTAGCTTTTCTCCCATTCTTCTCACTATTCCATTGTTTTTTCATTCTATCAGTCCAATTTATTTTCAGCCTTCTTCATACCCACGTTTTGAAACTTGCCAGCAAAAGATTATGAGTAACTGTTATTCACTCACTCTCCAAGGAGCAAATTTAGTTCTTATCTGCAACATGAGAGCTGGGATGGTTTACCATGCTGCTAATTTTGAGATGAAATTTGAAAAATTCTTCAGCATTATTTTAGATAATTTTTGTACATGCTTTCCTCTTACAATTAGAGCAGTCAAAGTTATAGAAGCGTTAATACTAAAGATTATGACTGGGCGACTCCAGAAATTAAGTATATATGTGTGCAATTGAATTTGCTGCATAATGACATGTGACTCGCTAACTCAGTCATGGATAAAAATCATTTATGCACACGGGCGCTTTAAGACATTGTGCACCCATAGGCAGAGTAAATGTTTGCACCCTCTCAAAATCATCCTTTTTGCTATAAACTTTTAAAATTAAGCAACTGTTTTTTGACGATCACAAATTTAATATGCAGACTAGTGAAATCATTAGGTATTAAGTTTTACTAACCTTTACAGGTTTCCCTTGCTTTATGCAGGTTCGCTTTATGTGAATTCTCTATTAAGCGACCTACTTTTTACCATCGGAATTTCTTTTAATGTATATTTAATTCGCTCTTATGTGGTTACGTAGCCAGTGCAATAGAAATGAAAGAAGGTTCTCCACTACATCACAAGGCGAACATTCAGTCTCTCATTGTCTCTTATGCTGTGTGCATTAGTACTACAGTAAAAGAGATGCGAGTTGAGTAGAGATGAGAGGGAGATTATGAGTAATACTGTTTGAGCACACTTGAGAAGGTTTGTCTATTGAGCATTTTTCTTCAGACAACATGGTGTTTGGTTCTGGTTAATAAACTCATCCCAAATACAAATAAGGCTGTCATAACGACATAGGTCATCTCTTGGGATTTGAGGAAGGCCCGGATTTAGTGGAGTGGCAGAGCCTTGGATGTTTTCCCTTACTAGTCCGTTGTTCTCCCCTTTTTCACAAAAGATGCCTTGGATATCTTCTGCGAGTTCTTTTTGCCTTCAGCTATGAGTTACCAGATGTGCTGTTAGTCCCTTTGTCCCTTGTGCTGTGCACATCAGTACTTTTTGGTAACTTTCTAATGCATTTTTACACTGTTACCATTGAAAGAATGGCTTCCAAATGCATGGCTACCCATCACACCGAGCACGAAATGAAGAGGACTGCATTAATGCTGGAGCAAAAACTCAAAATTTTAAAGCATGCTGATGCTGGGGAAGGATCTGATTTCATTGGTCGAGTCCACAACCTCTACCATTTGCTACATCAAAAAGAATGCTGAGAAAATAAGGAGTTCTGCTTTGCACTCTACTCCCTTATCTGAGAAGAAAACCACGAGGGTGCGAGCTATAAGGGCTAAAGAAGTGCAGATGTTTGAACACCTACAGCAGGAGCAGGATGGTGCCGAAGAACTGTTCTCTGCAAGTAAAGGATGGTTCTATAAATTCATCCATCATCAAAATTTGCACAGGATTAGAGTTATTGGGGAAGCAGACAATGCTGCTGCTGCCACATTTCCCAAGGCATTGCAGCAGCTGAAGGGTACAGCCCAAAACAAGTTATCAAAGCTGATGAAACCGGGGTTTTCTGGAAGATGATGCCATCACATACCTACATTAGCAAGGAAGAGAATCTGCACCTGATTTTAAAGCAGCAAAGGACAGGTTGACGCTTCTTTTATGTGGTAATGCAGCGGGAGATTTCAAGTGCAAGCTATTGTTGGTATATCTCTCTCATAACCCATGTGCTTTAAAGGGTGTAAGAATACATTGCCAGTGCATTGGGCAGCCAACAAGAAGGCATGTGTGACAGGACAGATTATCAAGGACTGGTTTAAGAACCATTTCATCGTAGAGGCACAGCAATACTGCAGAAAGGAGAATCTTACCTTCAAGATATTTCTGATTCTTGATAATGCATCTGGCCACCTAAAACATCTAGCTACCATTGACCCTAATGTGTGGATCTTATTTCTCCCACCAAATACAATGCCTCTTCTCCAGCCTCTTGATCAGGGAGTTATTTCGACTTTCAGGTATATTACCTATGGTGTACTATTTCCCAGCTGCTTGAAGAAACCGATGGTGCCAGCAAACCATCAATTACGGAATAGTAGAAGGGTTACAACAACAAGGACACCATCGAAAGTATCGAGTATTCCTGGAATGAAGTCAAGTTATCAACGATGAATTCTGCATGGAAGAATTTATGGAAAGAGTGAGTCACTAGCTTTACCAGCTTTCCGGAGGTTCCGCACTTGGTTCAAGATGTCATCGAACTTGGGCAGAAGTTGGGAGGGGAAAGTTTTGCTGATATGGGAGAAGATGATGTTATGGAGGTACTCAACTCACATGGTAAGGAACTTAGTATCGATGACTTAAGGTCTATCATCAGCACCGATGAAGTGGAAGAATAGGAGAAAGAGTTGGAACTCCTCTAGAAGTGAAGGACATGACATCAAGGAAGTTAACAGAATTCTTCACTTATGCTGAGAATCTCGCTCAAATGGCAATGGATATGGACCCTAGCTTGGAGAGAAGTCTTCTTTTCAAGTGTGGTTTGGACCATCTTCTTGCTCCATACAAGGCAGTGTATGCACAAAAATGACGTTCAACCAAACAATGCACCATGCTCCAGTTCTTACAGCCATGCTCTGCAACCTCCACTGCCTCTGTCCTCGCTGGTCCTTCTACTTCTGCCATTGATCCTAATGTGCCTGCCACCTTCACACCCAAACCCATTTGCAACACCTTCTCCACCTCATCACCATATCTGTTGTCGGATAATTCTCCATGGTATGTGTTCTTGCCCGCAGAACTAGTGTTGGGCCAAGACAACCCTCCAGCAGTATAATCCTCCACAATTATGTCACCCACAACAGCTACCACTTGTGCTCATCTGCTTCCTTTTATTGGTGAGTATATTTTACAGTGTTAATTGTTTTAAGTTTGTAATTAGTGCACAAGAAGTCATTATGGATCAAAATGTCTTGGAGGGGTGTTAGGATTGCTTGCGGAATGTATCCTTATCTTTTACATGTAAATATGGGTTCTCTTTATGCAAATTCGCTCTATGCATCACTTTCCTGAAACGCAACCCCTGCACAAAGCGAGGGAATCCAGTATTGTAAACATTTAAATTGGAAAGAAGATTAAAAATATAATTTTACATTGTATTCTATTTTTACATTTTATTTACATTGTACATAAACATTAATTAATCATTAATCAACTATTGCAATCTCTTCTTGCATGCCTTCTGCTCTGCAAAATCATTGATTATATCATCATAGCAAAGTTCATTAGTATGGTCTGCTTCTATGCTCATTACAGAGAGCAGGTTGAACTTGGTCTCCATCATAGTGGATCTTAGATGATTCTTCACCCTCTTCATCGTCGAAAATGACCTCTCACCACTGCAATTTGATACTGCTGTGCAATGAATAATTCTTAGATTGATATCAATATTCAGAAACACATTTTCTGAAGAATTTTTACGAAGCACTTGAAATAAATATAAGAACAATTTGCTGATGTCAGTTTGTTTCTGTAAGATTGGTAGCATGTCCTTCTCAGAAATATATACATTCCTCTCCTAACCTTTCTTCCAAATCCTCCAAATATTCTTTCAACAGTGCCAGAACACACTATTGCATTTTCAAACATTCTAACGTTTCTAGTTTTACCAATAAACCAAATTTATTATCTAGTTCTTGATAGAAAACTTGCCTTCATTCCAATTCTGATAAAAGTTGATCAACAATAATAAGAAAATCATCTTTTCTAAAAATATCTCATCCTTGATTGTTTCAACACAAGACCTCATCGTCATAAAAAATATATTTCATTTTCATTTTCTTTTATCTACGTCCAAGTAGTTTTGTGTCCCAACCATAAGCATTGCTTTAGTTTCATATTCCTCATAACTATCACATGTAGCTTTAATATAACCCTGGAGAGATTTATATAGAATTGTGACTATTCCCGTCAATATTGACACTTTGCAACTTTTTGCTCACTGCTAAGAATCTCTCCATTATGCTAGATCAATATATTAGCAAAATTCCAGTATCTAGTATTTTGAAGTTTTTCTTGATGCCTAGAGCTTCAATTCTTGTAGATGGTTTTTGAATACTATCCTCAGAAATCAAATACAAACAGGACAATTTCGATAAAAAAAATCAACAATGGCTTTACAAGCTTTTGTGGGAGATGCCCAGTGTGTGTTTGATAAAGATTTGACTACTTTAGACCCAGATATCAGATTATCTGCGAGTATTTTCCACCTTTGAGTTGACATGGAAAAAAGTTTTATAATTCTTGAATAAGGTAAAAAAGCAAAACTGCTTCAATACAACATTCGGCAGCATTAAGACCCACAAGATTTAAGGCATAAGCAGAACAGGGTACATACACAGCATGTCTATTATGTTGTTTTATTCTCGCTTGTAGAAGAATTGATTTTACACACTTGTTAAGAGCTGATTCTAGTTTTTCAGTTTTATCTCTAGCGCATTTTCTGTTCTTGGCACCACTCGGTTTCTTTTTGTTAATATTCATCGCAGGGTTTGTAAAAAACTGAATTAAAACAAAAAACACTGCTCACAGAGAACAACTGCAGTAAACTAACGTAAAAACTTCTTCATCATCACTTCCTCATGATTGAGGATCGTGACCACTCTGAAACTTTTCCATTCTGTTCATTCAGATTCAATCAATTGTAGTTCTCTTGAGAAAATAGTATAGTGGGTTCCCGTGTCCGTCTATACCGCAGTACCATGGAAGAAAGATAGGAGGAAATGCAGTTTCGATGTTTTTCCAAATGCCTCTAGGTGTCACTAGGGTAGCGTGACTGCAGCGATCATAATGGTCCAAGTGTTTTGGAAAATGAGAACCACTACCAACCTTGCTATGCTCTCACTCCTTTTTACATAGTTGTAGATAGACAACAATGTTGCCAATCATTGCAACATTACATTTTTCTAGCCAATAGCCATACTGATTACCGGGTGGAAGTGGAGTGGTCCATTGGTAAATAAACAAGGGCAAATTATAATAATAGCCGAAGGCAGAGGCAGAATGTAATGGATAATGAGAAGACAATGGGGATAATTAGTAGGAATAATTAGATTAGTGGGTGGTCAAGAAGTGAAGAATGAAAAGGATGCAAAATATCATTTACAACTTCACAGTTTTTTGAAGCCACAAACAGTATAATTTCCAACTGTTCCAGAATATGAAGCCTGGGTCCAAAGGTCTGTTTCTATTAACAACAGGCACTCTAGAATCGATTCCATATTATATACAGGAGAACTAATATCTGATCCAAATGTCATTGCAAATTGCCTTAATGAACATTTCCTCGAATTAATCAATCAAGTTTTTAGATATATCCCCAGTTCAAATTCCAGTAGGCTCCACCCCATTACATGCAACTTTAAAGGCTCCATCATTCTCTACCCTACAGATGAGAAGGAAATAAAAGCAACACTTAAAAACATAAGTTCAAAAATCTCTTCTGGGTATGATGAAATTCCTGGCTTCATATTTAAATATTAAGCCTTGTATCTCCTATCGTTCACATAGTGCAGAGGTTCCCAAACTTTTCAATGCAGAGAGCACCAAGCTGTATCTTAGAATATCAAGGGAGCATCACTACACTTCTGCAAAAGTAGTATTGAATATAATCTAACCAATGTCAAATTGAATACGTTTAGAAAGAAAGCTATCGAGAAAATTAAATTATTAGTTTTAGAAACAGGATGTAAAGCATCACACAGTCAGTCTGTCAAAGAGAACAATTAGGCTTCCAAAAAGCACAGGGGTGCTCGCAAGCATAGTGAATGAATCTATGAAATTGGAAATATTCCCTCGGCAGTTAAATATTGCTAAAGCCACATCAGTCTGGAAAGGTGAGAATGGTCATGAAGTGGCCAACTATAGACCAATTTCTATTTTACCCATTCTTCCAAAATTTTTGAATGTATAGTATAAAATAGAATGTCATATCCTCAAAAATTTTAGATAATATAACAATGTCAATATGGTTTCTTCAAGGGGATATCTACGGAGAGGGCAATCTACAAATTCATTAACTCTATTCTGTGCAGTCTGGACAAACATGAGAATTCAATTAGTATTTTTATGGCCTTCGTTTCATTTGACTACAACATTCTGCTCAACAAACTTCACCAATATGGTATCACTGGCACTACCAACAAATGGATAAAAAGTTACCCAAAAAATAAGCTGTCACTATTTACTCTCCAAATAACATCCTAATAACCTGAGAGTGACTAAAGGTGCTCTTCAAGACTCTACACTTGGCCTATTACTCTTCCACTTGTACAGCAATGACCTACCAACTAGCCTTTGTCATGGTAATCTCCATATGTACATTGTTGATACTAATCATTTAATTTTTAGTTCAAATGATGTTGACTGTCTTTCTCACAAAGAAATAGACAAAATGGTAAACTGGTGTTTAAATAAAAATGTTATTATTAATTATAGTAAATCATCTTATACATACTTCCATGCATATAAAAAAAGAGATTCCAACCTCTTTGGTATTTAAGATAGATACTTCCATCCTCTCCTCTTTTTCAGATGTCAAATTTCTTGAAATATTCATTCATGAATCCCTGACTTGGGCAACTCATATTGATCCTCGGTGCGCTGAGATTGCTTCCGGTTGTTATATGCTAAGAAGACTTGTTAACCCCACAGATTTAAGTACTTCTTGGTAGAGTATTATGCATTCATCTATATTAGATTGAAATACAATATCATTGCCTGGGACAATCCGCATCGCACAGTTCGTCTATTTAAACTGCAAAAATGGGCAATCAGAATCTTGGTAAAAATAAAAAGATATTCTAGTTGTAGAAATCATTTTAAAACTCTAAATATGCTTAGTTACATTGCCCTCAATCTACTTGTATTACACTATCCTCTTTGCTGTTGACAATTATAACCTACTGAATTTAGAATTCAATAGGAATTTCCATTGTTACAACACAAGAAAAAAGCATGATTTTGGAGTATATGCTCATAATTTGAATCTGTTATATCTTTGCCAGGCATATGCTGGTTCAAAATTTTTCAATAAACTCCCAGCTCAGCTAAAAGAATATTATAAATCACTTGTTTAGGACAAGATTAAATGAATATCTTATTATAGTTGGGAGCACGAAAGAAGGCAGGTGAGTCATGATTACTGTGCAGAGAGAGAGAAATTCACATTCATTGCTGACAAACAGACAGCCTGGATAAACTTACGCTCGGAAAACAACGCATGACACACAAAGTCCTATGTTGCTTTGTCACAAGCACTTGCCATTCGCTCTTGACAGCTGGCAACATTGTAACCTAGTGTACGTATTGAATCATCTGCATGCTCCACTTATTTTTGAAGTACTAATACACTTTATATAAGATTTCTCTGGCTTGTTTGCGCAAAATCTTGCGTTTACTTCCTTCACCCTTCATTTTAGAACACCACAAGACGGTACTATTAAAATCTCAATCGTAAAACATGCAAATAAACACGAAAATCATGCCACAAATGTACATATGCATGCCAAGAGCTGCTATAACTGACTGATGCTGATTGGCCAAGCGAAGGAGTGAGGGAAACCATGTTACAATCCTTGCCTTCTGCGAATATGGGTGCCACCCGCCATTGTTCGTGCTACCAACTGCTTCTATTCAGTTGAATATTTGTCTGCATTAAGTTATCACTGTTTTATTTAATTTTTATTCTATAGTTCTTATTTTATTTATTGACCTGTCCCATTCTTGTAACCAAGCAACCCAGAATTAATCAAGTATTATTATTATTTTTCTTCTCCATAAGAGGCGATCATCATCATCATTGGTAGTCTGTCCGTAGACAGGTCTGTGATTATTCTTGGTTAAACCTGGTTCTCCATATACTCCTATTTTCCGCTGTCCTCTTCATATCTTGATAACTCTCTTTCCCTTTCAAATCGTCTATCAGCTGAAACCTTTTCCTACCTCTTTCCCTTTTCCCATCTAGTTTTCCTTCTAACACGTCTTTAACCATACTCTCTCTCCTCAGGTAATGTCCAACCCAGTTAGCCTTCCTCTTTCTGATAATCTGTATAATCATTCGCTTCTCTCCTATTCTTCGTAGCACTTCATCGTTTTTCATCCTATCTGTCCATTTTATCTTCAGCATTCTCCTCCAAGTCCACATTTCAAAGCTTTCCAAGTATTTGATGTCATTTTTCCTTAGCGTCCATGTTTCTGCCCCATACAATGCTATACTCCATACGTAGCATTTTATCAACTTCTTGCGGATATCTTCCCTTATATTCCCTGTAAGTAGTTGTTTCTTTCTCCTGAAAGCCGCTTTTGCTTTTCCTATTCTAGTTTTGATCTCATCCGTACATTTTGCCTCTTGTGTTATGATACTTCCAAGGTATTTATATTCTGAAACTTGTTCTAATGGCTTTCCCCCAATAGTTATGTTCAGATTCTCTTCTTTACCCGATATTCGAATGACCTTGGATTTTTCTGTATTTATTTCCATACCGTATTTTCTACCTGTTATCACTAGTCTATTTATCATTTTTTGTAGCTCCTCTTCCTTTCTTGCTAAAAGTACTTGATCATCTGCGTATTTTACTGTTCTTATAATCCTTCCTCCAATTTTGAAATCCCCTGTGCCTTCTAAAGCTTCTTGCATTAGACTTTCTCCATATATATTGAATAGGGTTGGCGATAGGCAGCAACCTTGTCTTACTCCTCTACCGATATTTATTCCGCAGGTGTCCACATTCTCAAACCTGACCTTTACAACTTGATTCTCATATAGATTCCTAATCAGTCTCCTGTCTTTCCAGTCTACACCTATATCCTTTAATATCTTCATCAACTTTACCCAATTTACTCTATCAAAGGCTTTCTGCCAGTCTACGAAACATGCGCAGATATCTTAACTGTATTCCAGTGCCCTTTCTGATATGATTCTAACTACTCCTATAGCATCTCTAGTTCCTCGTCCTTTTCTGAAACCGAATTGATCTTCCCCTATTATTTCTTCTGCCTTTTTCTCCAGCCTTTTATTAAGAATCCTCGTGATGATCTTCGATGTGTGTGACAGAAGGCTTATAGTTCTGTAATCTTTACACTGCATTACCTTTGGCTTCTTCTTTAGAGGGATCATTGTTACTTCTAGGAAATCCTGAGGCCACTCTCCCGTGTCGTAAATCTTATTAATTAATTTCGTGATCGCTTTTAGTCCTTCTGATCCTATGACTTTAAGTATCTCAGCCGGTATTCCATCGCTGCCCGTGGCTTTCCCCTTCTTTAGTTCCACTATCGCCTTTTCTACTTCGCTCTCCATAATACTTGGTCCTAAGTTGTCTTCTTCAATGTTTTCCTCATTTTCCAGTTCTATTTTTGCCGCTCCTGCCTGTTTGCTGTATAATTCCTTAATGTATTCTTCCCATACCTGTGCTACATCCTGTTTCTGAGACTATCTTCCCATCCGTATTCATAATTCCTTTACCACAAATTCCATTAGACTTCTTATCTTCTAATTCCAGTGCCCTAGCGTACATCATATCGTACCGTCCTAACTTCTCCATTTGTTCTATTTCATCACATTTTCCTTTTATCCAATTTTCTCTAGCTTTATCTGTTACCCTTCTCAACTCATTGTTTATACGCCTATAGTTGGCTCTACCTTCTTCACTGTTAACGTTTTTCCATTTTCGTCTCTCATCCATTTTCTCCAGCATTTCCTCCGTGATCCATGGTTTTCTGATTTTCTTCTCTTGTTTTCCAATCTCTTTATCCAAGGTATCCTTGATACTGGTTTTAATTTCATCCCATTCTGTATCAACGGTCTTCGGTTTGTTTTTCAACTTTCTTAGGCTATCTTCCAACTTCATGCTGATTACATCCTGGTTTTCTTTCAGTTTTTCTAGGTCCCAGGTCTGTCTTTTTCTTCTCGTTTTTCTTATTTGTTTGAGCTTTGTACTCACGTCAAGTATTAGAAGGCTGTGATCTGAATCAATGTCTGCTCCTTGCAATGCCTTGGCATTCTTTATGCTGTTCCTGAATCTTTGTTTTACAAGGATGTAATCTATTTGGCATCTCATTCTATCTCCTGGGCTTTTCCATGTGTATAACCTTCGTTTATGGTTTTTGAACCATGTATTAGTCACTACAAGGTCATTATTGATGCAGAATTCTACGAGTTTCTCCCCTCCTCGATTTCTCTTCCCAAGTCCGTATTGCCCGACAACATTTTCTTCCTGTCCTTCTCCGACTATGCTGTTCCAATCTCCCATTATTATGCAGTTTACCTTTTCTCTTCCGTCTTCTTCGTAAATTTCATTAATTTGCTCATAGATCTCATCTATTTCTTCATCGTCATGAGCTGACGTTGGCATATATACCTGGATTATCAGCATGTTCACTGGGACTGCTTTTAGCTTTATTGCCATCAGTCTATCGTTCGTTGCTATTATCTTTGTCACGCTTTTCATCATATCTTTCCTAAGTACCAGAGCTACTCCCCTTTCCCCACTATTTCCTCCAGAATAAACTACCGTGAATTCTTCCGAGTCGAACTGTCCTTCTCCCTCCCATCTAGTTTCGCTTAGCCCTATAATGTCAACTCTATTTCTTCTCATTTCTTTTTTCAAGTTCTCTAGCTTTCCTGCCTTTCTCATAGTTCTTACGTTCCAAGTCCCTATTTGTAATTTACTTTCGACAAATGTTTTCCTCAAGGCAGTCCCCGCCCGGATATCCGATTAGGGGACTATTTTACCTCCGGATTGTTTTACCTCGAGAGAACTCATATTGTCCAACCATATAATCTTTACTAGGGATTGTAATGTGGTAGTTTCCCTCTTGCTTTCCACATCGCAGTACTGTAGCCATTCAAATCGTCCTGATCACGCCTACAGCTGTATTGGATATAGACCCAACCAACATAATTTGTTTTCGGCTCTATACCATACTGACAGTACTGCTGCCTACTGCCAGGCACTGATGATGGTTTTTTTAAAAATAAAACCTCCATTCGAGGGGTTTGCACCCCCGAACTTTGCAATAGAAAGCCGACACGCTAACCACTACACCACCAGAGGCGATACTACACACAAAATTTTAACAATTTCTTCCTTGTCTTTATTTTGTTCAGTGATATATGATTACCATTGTAGTTATAAACATAATTAATCTACTCTAATCATTAATAAATTTTATTATTCTAGAAGGTGGTCTTTGTTTTTGCTATTCTACTCATTTCATAATTGGATTTTGCATCTTTTGTTATGATGCTTCCAAGGTAGGTATTAATAGTCTGAAATTTGTTATAATGACTTTCCATAAATACTCATTTCCAAATCATCTTCTTTTCTCAATATTACGACCTTGAATTTTCATGTATTTATTTCCATTCCATATTTTATATCTGTTATTAACAGTGTATTTACAATTTTCTGGCAATCAGCATGTTTTGATGATTCAATCTGTCCCTCAACCCTTCCATCAGAGAATTTATTATTGAGAATTTTATGCCTCATATATGCTGAGAAAATGATCTAATAATGTCGAGGAATAATTTATTATCATTATAAATCTTTTAACTTTTTCATTTACCTGCCAATAATGTGTACCTGAGTTTGGATAATTTATAGACAAGTTGAAAAATGAGTGACCATCTGTTCCCACTAAAGAAATTATTTTTATGGGCTGTGTAGTGGCACACATGATTTTCTCAAGAGGGAGGGTGTGTGAAATATTTGGCCAGCTCAAAAGACATATGCAAGTTATATTTTGAAAATTTTATCATAGCAGACAAAACTTCATCAGACCTTGAATTATTAATAAAAATCTTAAATATAACACTTGTGCTGATCTAATTATTAATTTTAATTAATTTATGTTCTGAATCTAAGAGGACATGGTTGACCCTCCCTCTACATTTGTGCGCCACGGGATGTGATGATGAAAGTAACTTGGAAAATCAAAATTATTTCTAGAATCTGTGATCATTGGATGACAACTGAACATGGCTGTTTTCTAGCTGAAATATAGGTTTCATTTTTCCAACTGTTTTACAGATATCAGAATTGCCTTCACTATTAATTAGATTCCAGTATTAAGGTGAGTATAAAATTTAATTTTTGAATTGTCTACAGCAGTAGTTCCCAGATTTTTGCAGGTGTGGCAGTCTCAAAGAACAGAATTTTGCGACACTCCAGCCTTAAAACAAGATTTTTATATACTGGTACATATTGCAAACTTTGGACATCCATTTGTACTAAACGATCAGCAATTAGAGCAAAATTTACTACCCTCATTGTCTATCAACACATCCAGGTCATTCATTTATCAAACCAAGTTTTTTGCAGGATATCTAAAAATCAGCTGAAGGACCCCATTTGGTAAGCACTAGTATATACTCTGAAAGTGATGTTCATTAGATTATTTCCATTTTAATTTTTTTCCTTCAAAGACCATATGATTCAACATCCGACTAAGGGTGGAAGAATACCATTTGTCATTAACGTTACTATCACTTGCTAAATCTTCGTCCACAAAATTAAGATATTTCTTTGCACATTGCCATAACTTCCTCCTGTTTGATGATATCCATATAAATGACTACGCACTGACTTTCTGTCAATGAGGACCTCATCATTCTACATCAAAAATCTAGAACAGATTCCCGACCAGCATAAAATGCCTATCTTCGAATTTATTCAAAACCAAGATAAAAAATTTATTACTGGGAAAACATACTATTGCCTTGAGGATTTTATGGAGGATGATTTCACTAAAATTGAAATATTTTGTACTTGACCATTATTATAATTGTATCTATTGTCATACTGTGTATCTATGTTACATAATATGTATTTGCCTTGACCTGTTCTATATCTCTGCTAAGATCTATTGAACCAATCAAGTATTATTATTATGCTTATGGATATTCCGTACCAATCCCTCACTGACGTTTATCATTTCTACAATGAATTTAATACTATTTAATTGTTTGAATTATTGTTATATGGAAAAGCTTTTCCCTTTCATGGGCCATGTAAAATCCATTTACACAATTCTTAACCAAAATGTCATTGTAGATAGAATATTGCACTATTTTTTTAGCTGAATTAATTTAAAATTATTCTGCATACAAATTATTTTGCTAATTAACCCTACTTACCTCATCAATTGCAGCCAAAATCTTTTTTATCCTAGCCAAAATGGTTTTTCTTTGACCTTTCTCATGTTGAATTCTGATCATAAAAGTAAAAATTGTTAATAACAGGAATATCTTAAGGTATGTATATTTTAGACATTAAATTGGATCAAATTTGTTGAAACTTGACCGTATGTTACCAACTTAATACCAAAAATCATAAGTTATGAATGTTTGATTTACTGCTAATAGGGTAGTCTTAGAATTTTATTAATGCATGTATAATTACAATTCAAATTCCCATGGTTTACAAAACCTACCTATTAATTTACAGTATTATACTACTGAACTTGAACTGAACTGGCCTAGAATGCATCCAGGGCTGTATTTCCTTTGCACGTTTTATAGAAAATGCAGCAAATAATACTTTTGAATGTTGTTGATGTAGAGCATTTTCACAATGGTCAATAGTTGTATTCTAAAGTACAAAAATGGGAATTTCCTTCCATATGAACAACATAAATGTAGCCACTGTTTCTAAGTTTTAAATGTTTGAAAACTAACGAACATTAAACAAATCTATGGCAGTACGCACACATCAGTTGCAGAATGTATGATAAACGAAAACCGAGTACGATTTTTGTCTTTGAAGCCAGCAAGAAATCTTACAACCTCCATAGAAACTGCGCAGCAGATGGGAACATGAAGATAATCAGGGCTAAACTGCAAAAGTTGGCACAATCCGAGGGCTAGGGGCCTAGGCGCATGCGCGCTTCCAAAAACTTCATTTCATCCCGCCTTTTGTCTTTGAAAGATTAGACGAGATAAGGTGATTAGGTAGCGTACAGGTCATCCTAAGAATTAACAGCAAAAATACAATAATGTTGTTGATGTGTTGCGGTTTTCTTAAGTGTATTGATATACCGTTTTATTAAATTAACGTAATGTATGCTTAGAAGAAAATTTACGTGATATTAAGTCATGGAGAAAGTCGTGGATCTTGAATGGGTAAATATCTTCTAAATACATTTTAAATTCCTATACTTTAATTTATTTTTGATCGATTTACTTTACACGGATTTTTTCATCTGAATGATGCCGACGTTCTCACTTGGAATGCAGTATTATACGAGAACGGTATGGTTGTACTTGGTTTCAACCCTGTAGAAACACTAACACATGCAGATAGTGGTTAAGGATAAAATTCTTACGTTTTTTATTTTAAACATAATTACGAAATGTACTTAAGGTTGAATTCGCATTTTTGATCGGACTACTTAGTTGCAATTATTTCGTGTCTTCAATACAATTGTTTTAAATACATCAATTCAATCTCTTCTTACCATAGATTAAATATGACTACTCAATTTTAATCAATGGTTTTTACCTTTGTATCCTGAAGTATTTTTCTAACATTCACGTGACTAATCTATCTAAAGAAACGGGAAATCTAGTTATTTTATATTTCAAATGATAAATTAACTCATTCAAAATAGTGAATGATGAACACCAGCAGATCCAGAGTAAAAATATTTCGAGACCAGTGAAAATTAAAATTAAAGAGCCTTTTAAAGGTTTTCTTTATTCAAATATTATTATTTGGGGCCTGTTGGATTTGAAACAAAATTATTATCAGCCAGTTGCTCTTATTAAGTTCTTGGACTGGCCTCAAGTCATGTCCTTATGTGTTATTGAGTTAGCTGATTTGCTTTTAAATCTTTCAACGCTAAATTTGTAAAAACATACCAAAACCTTGGTACAGATTTTGTGAATCCATCCATTTTGCACATCATTCTTCCTAAGTGATGAATGGAATCAAAAGCAGTACCATTAGAATAAAATAAGCCTTACAGTTTCCGAGAAACACAAGGGGAATTTAATCCTCATTTAGAGTGAGCTAAACATATGGATAATTACCTTCATTACTTCTGATGCTAAACACCTTGTCAACTTGAGAGAAGTGGAGGGGCTTGCTCAAGAGCGAAACAGAACAGGCAGTTTGCTAGATAAAATAGTATGTTAGTATGAGTGATATGCTGCATGCTATTGACAGAGCAATTCATTTGAAAGGGTCGGTTAACTTATGTTACATCATGTAATTCTAGCCTCTATATCTCAAGTCTGAAATTGATCCTATCTAAAAATTATTATGAAGCTAGATGTATACTTGTAGTAATGTGTCTATCACTAGTAAATTTGTAAAATAAGAGTTTAAATTCAAATTAAATTTATTAATGTTAAAAATTCTACACACCTGTTTCTCCTGGTTCAGCTAGATTATACCTTAACAAAGCTCAGAGCGTGACTGAATAAATGGATGTGTTCACTCATTGAGAGATGATTAAATAAGATATCCCTTGTGTGTAGTAGTTTATCAGGCAACAAGTTAGCTCCTTTAAACTGATAAGATAACTAGGGAAAAAAATGTTGCAACTTATACAGGGTGTCCCACTTAACATGTGCATAATAGCTTTTCACAGAAAATCGGCATAATGGAAACTAGTGTTTTGAGGTCAGACTGACCCAGCGTCCCTCCAGCAATATAGTTTGTAATTCAAATTTCTGTATACAGAAGGATGCATCCCTTTAATCTGTCCTGAGGTGTAAATAATGTTTCTACAATGCCTTACAAAGAGCATTTAAGGTCTCATATTAGTAAAAATCAAATCTAAATACTTTACTAGCCACAAAATTTCACCAGAAAAAGTTTAAAGACCATAATTTTACTGAAAAAATATCAAATTGCCTATATTAAATTTTACCGAGCACTTTTTCATCATAGCTTTTGTGGCCACACAAAGCTCTTGGATACTGCATGCAGCACACAGTTTGCTGGCCTCTGTTTGACGTTATATTTTTTCCAATGAAATTTCAAGTAAACCATGTTGTATGAACTGTAACCCATGTCATTCGAATACTTGAGATTGAAAAACATGCCATGCTGATGTAATGCTCTGAACCAACTCAAATAATTTGCCTACTTTTCCCAAAGAAGATCATTGTACTGGTTATCATAATGTAACTGTTTATGCAACTGCAGGGCAGGCTCCAGGCTCTAGGGGTGAGCTCTTGAGGCACAGGCTTGTGGTGCCGAACTTTTGGGGCGCCAAATAAAAAAATTTAGCTGTAGTTAATCCTTTAAAAATCTTATACACCAGCCCAAAAGGGAGCAATAAATGTAAAAACATCACATCAGTGATGAAATGAGTTGCCAATAACCTGATTATGATAATTTCAATATAATAATGTGCAAAAATTTAAATAAGGATTAATAAAAATTCAAATTTCAAGACCATAATTGGCAACCCTTCAGCTTTCTGTTATTTCTGCCTCTAGTGCCAGCTATATAAGGTGTATAGCACTTGGGCAGCTTACGTATCCCTCGAAATCCCCAAGACGGTATTCCTTACCATGTGTGTACTGATTGGGTGGGTAAATGTTGATAAAGGAAGTAATATATCACATGCGGCAATGCGCTGGGTAATTCAGCGGATAGCCTTGGCGGGAAACAGAAGATTGCAGTTGGCTAGTTAATTTGGTGTTAACAGGTGCAATTGAACCAGAGCCAACTAGTCAACTAGCCTTTGTTGTACCCAAGAATCTGTAGCCCAGGGCTTCCCAACGTGGTGTCTGCGGGCGCCATGGCACCCGTCAAGGTTCGCTGTGACTCTCGCCAAGGTTTGTTCAGATGTCTTTAATACTTTCAGCTCTTGCAGCTAATAGTGTTGAGCGGTCACATAATACTGGAAAGTGCCAATCTAAAAAGACTATGACTTAGTCATATAGAATTTACATACAAATTCATACGATGATTCTACTCACAATTTTCTTGCCAACCACTCGAAAGTGGCTCATTCCATCATTTTAGCTTTAATCTTTATCATATTGTAATGAATGAATTGTAGTGAATGGTGAACAGTTTAAAAAATTAATTAAAAATTAATAACAATTATATGAGGTGATATAAACAATTTTGTAATAACAATGAAAAATGATGGTGGAGAGGGGCACTTGAACAAATTTGGAACTCGGTGTGCCAATACACCTTTAGCCAGACGTGTGCATCTGGTAAGATTAATGACATAGATTGTGTGAATACACATTTTGCATTAACTTAAGAGGGATTAGACTACCATAATTTAAATAAATTTATACTAGCAACATTTATAATTTCCTATAATATTAATTATACTATCTCTATTGCAGGCACGTTTCCTAGTACTATGCCAGCAGTTCAAGATCAAGCATTATTTTGAAGTGAATTGATTAAATTTATTGAGGCAAAGAAAAAAACAGGATCTATTGTCGATTGTTGGAAAAACTGTAAACATTGATTCAGGTGGGCCTCTTTCGGAAGATGTTAATTCATCAGCTCATCGTGTAGGATTTTATATTTTGGGTTTCGTTTTATTTTTCACTATATGGCAACTTTTTGTGTAAGAGTGACTTATTTTTGAGGTAGTTTCTTCTTGTAGGCCTACCTTTGGAAAAGGTATTTTTGAGAAGTTCAGGCTATTATTAAATTTATTTAAATATATTTATAGACGAGATAAGTTTCTCAATTTAATATTTAATTATTTTGTCCAGAGTTGTTTTATTTCAGCAATTTTAAATATTCTGATTAAAGCCGATCAAAATGTGCAATTTGTTCTTCACATGGTTTGAGTTCTTATTCTTTACTTGGAATATTTTCCCATTAAGTGGTTTTACATGTCTGGTGATCATATTAGTGATTAATAGTGTACATGTGTTTTAACTATCCTATAGATAGATATTTTAACCATTCTGTGCAATTGAAAAGATAGATATCAATTCTTTTACACAGGTATGTTTCAGAATGACAAAAGAAGCATTGCCTGATATTGATGACATGGCCAAGGAGTTTTTTGTTCTCTGGTCTTCAAGCAAATAAGTTTCATAAATTTCTAAGCCTAGCTGTGGTAGTATAGGTGAAATATTATTGGATTTTTATTTTCCCACATTTAAATATTCTTACATGTTGTGCATATATTTTAATGTTTTGTAACCTGGTTTTTACAAATTATTCAGTAAAGTATTACAGATTTTCATGTATGGATTTCTTGATTAACTAATCAACTGTTAACTGTCTAAAGGAACCTTCTATTCCAAACAAATCTTCATATGTTTTAGGCTTTCCAGGTCTCTTTGATTCATCAACTCTATACTTGTCATCTTCGATGAACCAGTCCCTGTAGCTCTCCACTTTATTTTTCCATTCCTCTGAAAGAATAAAAAAAGATGAACAATTCTATCTTAAATTGTGCGTTCTTTGGTAAAATGTATTGATGTCTCAATTACATACTTGTTAAATCTGCCAAGGAGCCTGCTTCTCCACCATATTCCTTTGGTAATATTCTTTGAGGGACATTCTTGTATAAAGAGTCCATGTCCTCTCCATGGACAAAATACTAGCAAAAGAGTATGATTAAAATATAAATGGAAGATAAGGGTGTTATTCCTATGCTGTGTTATATAATTTTGAATATTTAACATATATAATAATCCATTAAATACCGGATTAATTTTAGAATATTTTTATTCATTTAATGGATAAATTGCATATTTTATGAACTATTGGTAATAAAATGTTCAAATAAAAAGCATTTTATAGTAAATATGATGAATTGCAAGCTACTGTTGTTTTAGCAGAAATACATTAAAAAAATGATGCCAATATGAACCGCACTGAGTGATTGCATTTGGCGTGTCTGTATGGGAAGATTCTGCATTTAAAGATTATGATATCAAATGAATAATTTGTAATTCATGTTGTTGCCTGGATATCTTATTTAAGGAATTAAGCTTGTATACTAGTAATGGGAGAGCTAATGCAAGGAATAATCTGATGAATCTTTCTGTGTATTTAAAATTAACATCTCTGAAAAAAAAACCCAAATATAGCCATGCAAATTGAATGGAGTTTGCTTTAATGAAAATTTTAAAACAAAAATGATTAATTCGGCTGATAAATACCCCTGTAGGGTACTAGTGAACTTAGGTTTGGAAGTATGTGGCTTAGCCTGCTATCTCAGATAAACTTAGGCATGTAGTTGAACAGCAATCGCGGATGTATGCCATCTAAGACCCCTGGCCCTAAGCAGTCGGGCCCTGGAATCTAAATACATATAGTGAAACCGCTCCTAACGGCTACCCTTTTTGTGACCTCTTAAAGACGGTTTTTCTATGAGATCATAGGTTCCACTGATTTTTAGATTGTGACAATATTTCTGTGATTATATACATGAAAATTTTTTTGGGATCCCTTACGTCAAGGGACCACTGTCTGGGGCTGGGTGTGACCCTCCACCCCTAAAATGTGCCATTGGAGATGTAATTGAAAGATTTTTATTAAGTTTCAGTTGCAAATGGTGCATTTTTTTAAATCTTGATTTTTATTAAGTTTCAGTGGTGGTTTTCATTTTTGCAGCTTTCACTAAAAGAGGCATTATTATCCATGCCCACCTGGTTAATGTTGATATTAGCCAGGTGAGGTTGGATAACATTGACATCGTCAGTTTTTGGCACAAGACATATTCGCAAATCAGGCAATTAATATTACATCTATTAAAGGTAAGTGTATGACCAAAGTGAAATAATTTCAGATGCACTGCCTGTTGTTTTACTCCTAAATCAATTTAAATGAATAAATATGTTTACTCGTTTACTTACTCTTTTTTTCATTTTTTCCTTGGAAAATGCCTTGAAAAGATTGAAAATTGCATCAAAAGTGCTTGGAGTATGGATATAATTAAGTCCTTTTGGCCTTACAGGATATGCATCCTAGAAAATAAGTATGGATGTAAATTATTTTACACATGTGACTTATTAACAGTAAAATTTTTCTTTATGGGATTAATTATTTGAATTAGAAATTTTTAGGAAAATGTGTGAAATTTGTTGCTGGTGTGCTGTCACTATCAAAAAAGCACTTATCAATGTAAATGCTAGAGCAACAAATTTTCATGCACCTATAAGATCATGGATCATTTTGACGACATTGCTATTGAACTTTCCCTGTCACCAAGAGTGGTAATTATTTGTTGTAATGAATATATAACTATTTGAGGTAATCTCAAGGTTATAAGATACAATTAAAAATATTATCTACTTTCAGCATTTATAGGAATATTAAGGCATGTGCATAAGGTATGTTTTACAGAAAATATGCATGAATTAGTGACAAAAAAGTAAAATTAGGGAAATATGTATTATTGAAAACATTTTACGTGGGTATTGTTACGGCTATGATTGCATATAAGGACATCGTTTGTAAGAGCACATTTCCAAATGCGTATTTATTGCAAACACTACATTTTTGGTTTGATTCATTCCTAAATTCGAGCGGAAATTTGGCAGTGCTTTCTCTTTTTCTCTACAAAAGACTGATGATCACAGAATTGATGTGCATTGCTGATAAAATATCCATCATTTACCCTTTGGCCAGGCATCCCACTTTTCGTGTGTTTGTTCCAACTTCATAAGGTGTTTCCTGTGTTCCAACATATTTCGAAAGTTCCACTTTTCAAACAAAATTTTTCAACAATCAAAATTTTAAACAATTTTGATGATAGCAACCAGCAATGACTAGGTTTATAGTCATACATACAGTGACTCCATTGCATAAACAACACTTTCTACTCGGAGTGTACTACGTGTGCTTGGTCCGGTTAGCGACCGCCCAATATGTGTCTAATTCCTTTGCTCCTAATGCCATTCCTTTCTATCGTGTGCTTATCTCACCCACTACTTGAAATGGTTTACATTATGTAATAGTGTGGTACACTGTTACTATGTAAGTTTAAGTACCTATAGGTATACATTGTTGTATACATTGTATATGTAGTTTGAATAAATCAATCCTAATAATTCTATCCAAACCAAATGGTTTTGTTGTAATTTTGTCTTGAATTTGATTAAATGTAAATGTCCCAACTTCATATTTAAAAAATGTGTAAATGGCCTCATTTGTGATTTCAAAAATTTGGCAACCGTACAACAGGCTGATCAAGGTGCTACTAAAAATGTTAGAGCTTATTTAAGCAATGGTCAGAGATTGGAGTACTTGAGGACAGTTTTGGAAATAGTGAGAGAAAGAGAGGTTTAAAAGAATCAAATAATCACAAAAATAATAACTAAATACTAAGTTTTCAGTCCGTTGGTCTGAGTTTAACGTTATTAAAACGAGAATAACTTGATCAATGATGTTGATAGAAAATTGACATTTGGCAGAAATATATATAATGAGCTAATCAAAATTTTTTATTTAAGGTTGACATGATAATTAAAGAAGTGACTCCATTTGTGGCACTATTTTTAGGGGGGATATATTGCACTTCATCATAATAAAACCAGATAAATTTTAGAAGAAATGGAGGAGAATGGGTGGGAGGAAGATGGAGGATGGGAAGAATAAGAGGGAGAGAGGGATGGAGAATGACAAGAAGAAGGAGAGAAAATATGAGGTAGAGAGAGAATAGGAGGGAGAGAGAATTGGGGGAGATAGATAGATAGATAATCGTCTTTATTCGGGCGAAATTTAGACCAGAAGGTCCATTCTTACATTTAAGAGGGAGGGAGGCAGAGAGAAAGGGAGGATGAATGGGAAGTACCTTAATTTTAATACATAATCCGCCCATACCCATCATATTTGATGGGCAATTATGCTAGTATTACCATAAAATCGATAAAACAAATATGATTAAGTTTATCAAAAACCATGAAAATGATAAAGGTCTACTCATCAGGATAAGTAATAAGTCACTGGAACAAGTTACTTATACTCAATTTCTTGGGATTAATATATCAAAATTTATACTGGGATATCTAATTAGATGCCATACTAAAATAACTTAACAGTGTAGGCTTCATGATTAGAACAATCAAAGGTACTGTAAGTGTGGAAATTTCAAAAACCATACATTATAGTGAATTTCACTCATGGGCAACATACAGGCTAATTTTCTGGGGATACACAGTCAGTGGCGAAACTATAGCTTTTGGGCCCCTAACAAAAAATCTCTCAGGGCCCCACTTAATAACTGAATATTTGTTAGTGTGTTCTGAGTATAATGGATATTAATAGAAATAACATAAATATAGAATTTTGGTAAACAAAGTATTTATATTTATTATGAATCATTAAATTTATAAATTATTATAAACAATTCAAAAAATCACAAAGTGTTGCTAATCACAGAGTAATTGAGATTTCTACATAGTTAATTAAAATTTGCGTTTTTGAGCTTTGGCTTCTGCAAAAAATGGCAGGGTAACTTTCCCACAAGGTGTTTTTTTGTGAGATTTAAACTAATGTAAGATGATATATATAAGCGGTAGTTCTTATAAATTTCAATGGAAAATATTATCTGTTCATAGAACATTAATGTGTGTAATAAGACATTTTTAATACAATATTCACATTCAAGTAAAACTTTCTTGTCTTCTCTTGGGCCCTTACGCGATCGCGTAACTTGCGTACCCATATTTATTCCACTGTACACAGTACAATTAGACAAAGTGTATAAAACTACAAAGGCGAGTCATTCGTTACATTGCAGGCATAACTTATTTTACACCAAGCTGTCCAATCTTCAAGAAACTTGCCATTCTCCCACTGCCAAGTGTTTACATCTACCTGTTACTAGTCTTTGTAAAGACTAATAAATGTAATTTCATATCAAACGATGATATTCATAATCACCAAACCAGAAACCGCTTAAATATTCATATGCCAAAACAGAATTGCAAGATGGCAACAAATGGCCCATATGAAATGGATCTTCATCTATATAATCATCTACAAAGTGCTATAAAAACTTTAGACAGTATCAACATGTTTCAAATGCAATTGAGATCTCTGCTGTTAGACAAAATATGCTATAAAATCAGAGATTTTTATGACCGAAAAGTAAGCAGATGGAGATATTGTGTATTGAGACATCAATTGTTTACCAATATTCAACTGTACTGTATATTATTATGTGTCCTATATCACATTGTATAATCATTAGATAAAATAAAATATTACATTATTATTATTATATCTAAAGTGTAAATAACGTCTTTTAAGGATTTGTCTTAGTACTCATAGGGTTCATACTGACTTAAGATAAATTGTGATTTTACTCACTAATTTGTGGCCAATCAGAAAATAACTATATAGAGATTGAAACAAATAGCAGTTAATGTGAAAATATCAAATTTTCATTTAAAAAAACAAGTACATATTTGAATTTTTTTGTAAAATATAAATGCAGTATAGGTCAATTTTTTATTTGCACTTTCAACCTCAGTTTATTCTGGATTTTAGGAGTGATGTTTACCTTTGCAGAGTCAAGATTGTGGGAAATATTGTTTGTTAGATGATAGCATGCACTTTATATAAAAACTATGAAAATGATGATGATTACGAAGTTGATGACTAAAGACAAATTTTTAAGACCTGAAAATTATTAAACATTAAGAAATATCAATCACAAGTTGAATTTATTTTAAAATTCTATTTAAAAAAGTTTATTTCAAGATAATGTTTATGTAGTTTTACTTTATTTGTATCTTGTCTGTTTTCTGCCACTCACCCAAGTTAATATACACAGCGCCCTCCTGGTGGCGGGATATGGAACTAGCTTGGGATACGACAGCTCTGGCTACAACATACTCCAACTTGTCCACCTGGGTTTGGGTAAGGTAGTTAAAGTGTTTTGGTTTCTTCCCAATTCACTGAGTGAACATGGGAGGTAACCAAAAACACTTTAACTAACTTACCTAACTCAGTCGTATCCTGCGCACTTGTTCTTTATTCCTGTAGCTAACCTCCATACAGTTCCATATCCACCACTTCATTATGGTAGGGCACTGCATATATAATCTGGGTGGGTGGCAGATAACAGACAAGACCACTTTATTGTAATTTTAATGTTACTAGTTTGTGTTAATTAGTGAACAGAAAGATTATTTCTCTATTCATGTTACATGAAGTATTAAAAATAGCTACCTGTACACATATCATAGCCTGTTTTACAAGAGTTGGTGTCATTTGGGCCGCATGACTTAGGGAGACACAACTCAAATCAAGAACAGATACTGCCCCACACACAACAAATCGGTCATCATTCAAGAGTAATATGTCCATTATCATATGGTTGACTTTCATTAAATCAACAATTTTTATCTCTGATGCATCATATATCCCAACTCGCATCAAAGATACTCTTCTGCCAAATTCATCTGGCTCAGGCAATGGAAGAAGTACTCTTGAAAATAAGAAAAAAATTCAATTTATTAGTACTTTCTAAAAACTATTTCAAGTTAAATGGTATCTTTTTGATGGTATTCTTTTTTGAGGTAGAGCAATTTTTTATTATTTCTCTTTCTTGGTGATTTGATTGGTCATTGTTGCTGTTATTAAGTGGATTCAACTTGTATTGCCAACTCTTTTTAAAAAATACCCTTGAAGTTAACAGTGAGATTAATGAATGCATTGATTTTAGCTGTTTTCCTTCATCACTGAACTTACTGTTTACTTTTACAAATTATAACAAATTTATGATTTATCTCATTATTTTTCAGTTTAGTAGCTGGCTGAAATAGCAAGGTGTCCTAAGTGGGTTCATATATATATCCATAAATTCAATTCTTCAGTCCTTAACTGTATGTTTTTCTGGTGATTTAATCCTGTGTCACATTATGTTCCTGTTCAATGTTTTCCTCTTCAATATGATGGAAAGAAATCTAACCCTACCTGAGACTTATATCAAAATCCAGTTTTTAATTGACATACATTATGTTATATTTATTTATGGTTCAGTGAGTAAGTAAAACACTCGTTTAGATCCAACTTGTTAGTATTTTTTACCATCATCATATATGTACTGCCAGTAGCAGATTTGAAATAAGGCCAAAGTAGGCAATGGCCTACGGGTGGCGGGATTTCAAGGTGGCAATAAAAATGGGATTACAGGATGGAAAAAAAAATATTACGTAAACTTTTGCTGAATTAAACTATTTTGAACCAAAGATGGATAGATGGGCTGACAAACTACATACATGAACGATTATTTTTAGGAAGTTTCCAAATCTGCCACTGTATACTACCTAATAAAACATTTTACTTATATGTGTCAATTCAATTTTACTGCTGAAGAAGAAATTCATACCAGCATGGGGAGTGATAGGTTGAATAATTTTTTGGTTGGAGCACAGCTTAACTTGTAGCATGGAAGTCATTTAGAAAATTTCGATCTTTCAATTTATTTTTCCTTAAATTAATGTTTTTATTTTTCAGGAATGCATATGTATTGTTCATTGAAAGTGTTTTCTGTATTTGTATTTTAAAACTTATGGCAGTGATAATTCCCATGAAATAATGGTTACTATTAGTTTTACAATTGTGATGTAATTTAATAAATTTCTTGTTATAATTTAGGTTAAATATTCAAGAAAGAATTCTATATCTCACCTTATGGCTGAAGTCAAATTGACAGACTATGTCCTTCCAATAGTTAGTAAAATGATGGAAAAACCAGAAGTGCATTTTAGCTACAAAATAGCCATGATCAGTTGAAATTAACTGATTTAAATATTTTAGAATCTTCTACCAATGAACTATCACTGTTGATGGCTGCTTTGTAGCCAAAGTTGGCATCTGGTTTCAGGGCCAGCTTGAAGTGGGTTTCACATGTGCGACTGAACCTGGCACCATGCTCGAACGGCCCTACTCCTTTATTCAAGGTGTCTGTGATGATATCTTATCCAAAGTGATAAATATTTTTGTTTGTACATGTCTCTTTGCTTTGTTTGGAAGATTGAATGTATTTTGTTATCAACACTCAATTCATTAATCAAAGCTATGACCAAGTACATGCACTATTCAGCATAAATAATCACATATTGGCATTTCGCCTGATTCAAACATAGGGAAGGGGAACAGGCAGCTTGTTGTCTCTTTAGTAGCATAGTCTATGCTCTATGTCTGTATGGTATCCATTATATTGTAGCCTGTAGCGCACAACACAGATATGAGATATCTACATCATTTACATCAATATCAGCATATTGGATTGCTTTGCTATAGCTAAATTTAAATTAAGAATATCAAACTTAATTTTATTTTGAACAAGGAAATTATTCTTATAGACAAAAATACAATATTCATTATCAATTAGGTATATAGTAAAGGTTAAGCTCTTGGATGTCATTATTATTATCTGATTCAATTTCAAGCTAAACTCTTCATAAAATTTAATTATATCTAGATGAGAAGATTTCATGTATAGTTAAAAATCTACATTTACTTATTAGCAGAAGAAGTAAACTTGCTATATAAGGTAGAGGAGGGTAAGAGTATGCAGGCGGGTAAGAGTATGCAGCATTTTTTTTCAGCCATTGGCAACACTGCGAGTGAGTCTTCATACCTGGATCATGAGGCATTAGTGGAGTCGTAGATTGGAAAAGCTGGTTTGTGTCTCCATGAATTTTCATGATTTTGACAGGTAAGAAACACTTTTTGGTACTTTCATTGTAATATTCTGACTTTGGAAGTTAAGACCTCCAGTTTCTGCGAAGGACTTTAATGAAATTACTTCTATATCAATGCAAAGTACTATTATTCGAGCATGAAATATCACTGTCGTGGTTGTGAAGTGAGTCAAGTGCTGTCGTCTAGCGTGAGAAATGTTAAACTTTCTCGTTGGAGGATAAGAGTACGCACCCAATTGAGGTGTGCGCACTCTTACCCGCCCTACGAAAACTGTATAATTAATATCGTAATTATAGTCAGTTTTTCCATATTATTATGCTTAACAATTTATGGACGGTGCGCCTGATATGTTGTGGATTTTATTGCACTTTCAGATATTCATAATTATGGGAAAATATCAAAGAAAATCCAATAGAACAGTGTTTACCCAGAAACAGTTCGATGAAGCTCAAAAACTCATCAAAGATGGGTATAGCCAGAGGGCTGCAGCCAAAACGATAGGAGTGCATGAAGCCACTCTTCAGAAAAGATTGAAATTGGTAAGTTTTTGTCTTATTTCATTCTATGAAAAGTTACTATAAAGTCTACAAAAATCAATTTTGTAACATTTGTTGTTTTGACGATTTCAGGGCACTGTTCCTGCATCGCTTGGTCAATTTAAAAAAGTCTTTAATGAGGAAATGGAAGCAGAGCTAGCAAAACACATCCAAGACTTAGATGCCAGATTTTATGGCATGACTAGAAAGACATTAATGAAAGTGGCTTATGAATATGCATCTGCAAATGGATTGGAAAATCATTTTAATAATGAGCTAAAGCAAGCAGGGAAGGACTGGGTGTACAATTTTTGTAAAAACCAAAGTCTTTCTCTTCGATCTCCAGAACAATGCAGCTTAGGCAAGGCCATGGGTTTTAACAAAGTTCAAGTGAAATTATTTTTCGACAATCTAAGGAATTGTTTTGAAAAATTCAAGTTTCCTCCCTATAGAATGTTTAATATGGATGAAACAGGAGTATCCACTGCTATAGATAAGACACCCAAAGTTTATGCCAAAATTGGGAAAAAGTCAGTCCAAAAAATTAAGTCAGCAGAGAGAGGTCAAATAATTAGAGCGGTTCCTTGTGTTAGCCCAACAGGGAATTTCATCCCGCCCGCTTTAATTTTTCCTCGCAAACGGAATAAACCGGAACTATTTAATAATACCCCAACTGGAACCCTTGGTATGATTGCTGAGTCTGGTTACATGAATTCCGAACTTTTATTGGATTGGCTGCAACATTTTGTTCAACATGTGAAACCTTCTGAGGATGATCCTGTCCTCCTAATTCTTGACAGTCATGTGTCCCTCTCTGCTGTAAAGTTTTGCAGAAAAAATTACATTGTTCTCTTGTCATTACCGCCTCATGCAAGTCACATGTTGCAGCCATTAGACAAAGTAGTTTTTGGGCCCTTTAAAAAATTCTACGCAGAAGAAGTTGATAAATGGATGTGTTCTCACCCAACAATGGCCATTACTCAGATGGAAGTTTCTGGTCTATTCAATGCTGCGTTTAAAAGAATAGCAACAGCTGCAAAGGCTGAGAAATCTTTCTCTGAAACTGGTATCTATCCGTTTAATCCCGATGTTTTCTCAGATGAAGATTTTTTTGCTTCAGAACCCACTCATGTTGAAATACCAATTTGTGACGATGATGAACAATCACAAGGCGTAGAAAGACACGAGGAACACGTAGAGATGGAAGATGGGGAAAACGGAGAACTAGAAATGACAGATACGGAAATGGATGTAGCTCAACAAGAAGGTAGTTTCTCTAGTGATAAAATACCAATTTCTTTTATTTACCCTTTGCCAAAATGCCAGAGACAAAAAAAGACAATTAGAAGGAGGCAGAAATCAGAAATTTTGTCTTCATCTCCCTACAGGAATGCACAATTGGAGAAAAAAATTAAAAAGGATGAAGACCAGCGAAAGAAACTAGAAAGGGCGAGAGAAAGAGCAGAAAAAAGACAAGGAAGAATGAAAGAAAAAGATAGGGGAAAAAATGCAAAGACAAGGAAACCAAAACCTTCCGTTAAGCGGAACCTTCAGTTAAGAGTTCTCGCAATCTAGCGATAACCCGACCATTTCTGAAGTGACAATTTGCCCAGGATGTGATGAATCGTTTGACCATGATGACTGGGCAAAACGTGGAGAATGCGGTACCTGGTGGCACGAACTTTGTACGTCCTAAGAAGGAAATGGAGAATTTATTTGTGACTATTGTTAAAAATGGGTTTTTCTGCATGTTGGCGAGTATTTTTTAACTGTGCCAAACACTATGTACTGCCTGAAATATCAAAATTGCATTTACTTTTGGTGTATATCAACTTCTTGTATTAAGAATAAATTAAAAGTAAAAATGTAATAGATGCGTACTCTTACCCAACATTCTGCGGACTCTTACCCGCATAGGGCGCCTAAGAGTATGCATTTGCAAAGCTTGAAAGAAATGCACGTTGCATTTAGACTATTAAATTCTTAATTATTCCTTTTACCCTAAATGGTTCTTAGATAATATGTCTTTCCTTCTGCAGCATTAGTATTTGAAAATCCATAATAGAAAAAATTTACTACCCAAAAGATACTAAGTGCGTACTCTTACCCGCCTCTACCTTAATGGTCTTCAAATTAAACAGATCAAGTTAATGGTAACTTTAATCATTTATGTGAGAAATTATATCTTAAATGCAATCATTTATCTGACAGTGCTTAACATTTAATCTAAATTAAATTTATTTCTAACTTACCCTAAATCTAATATCTTTTGTATTATTGGATTCATTGGGTCACGATTACTAAAGAAATCCTTAATAATTGTTTTCATGGTGAAGTAAGAATCCAATTTTTCCTTTGTTCTTTCCAAACTATATTTACACCCACGAAGAAATGCAACAAGAAATTGGTCATCTGGAATGGAAAATATGAAATCAATATTTATTCCAACAATTCCATGTACATAGCTTCCGTATAAAAGATTTTGTAACAGCTGTAATTAACTATGGTAGATTTTGGCCAATTCTGTGGGAAGTTTAAGATAGAATGTGGTTATAAATTCAATGTTCAGGCCTAAACATTGTATACATTTACAATTATACAATACAATATACAATTAAATTTTGTCATAATTTGCCTCTCAATAACCTACTTTTCAGATTTATATACTTAACATAGAATTAACCTTACCCATTCTTGGTGTTATATGAGGTTGTTTACTGAGCCAATCTTTAATGTATTGCAAGTCATTATCAATCCTTTTAGGATCTTCAAATAATTGTGTTTTTGCTGCCTCCTCAAGCTCTTTTGGTAAAGGTCTGATTGGCATGTTGTATTTAAATCTGGAAATAAAAAAATGCTTAAAAGTAGTAGTAAATCATCTGAAATCTACATTAAGTTTTACTTATACAAACTTGGTTTTACTTGAGAATCTATCACTTCATTTGATTCAACAAATAAATTTTAATCAAAATTATTTATACCATATTTTCTGGCCAATAAGTCGCACCAAGATTATAAGACAAATTTATCTGAAAAAACTTTATTATATTCATATATGCTTTTATGCTTTTTACAGGAACAAAACAGCTATGTATCGTACAAAACTATCCAAGTAAAAGAAAATTTATCGATCAAATAATCTCACCTGGTTCCTCACACAAAGCAATAATTACTGTGTTAATTATGATACACACATGAATGACTGCTTCCACTAATGTGACATACATGCACTGCCTGTAAGGAAATGCAGGCCAAACACTCATGGCAAAAATTTGATATTCAAGCGCAAAATATTTTATGCCATGATTAGAACTGCAAAGGCAATAAACAAATTGTCTTAGAAAACTAGTGATTAGTATCTTGATTAAAAAATGACCATCTTGTTCCTTTACTGCGACTGTGGTTAGTTTGTAAATTATATACCTATTGTTTGTATTGTGAAACAATTTTGAGGTTGGGAAATTTGGAAACGTGAGAAAAAAGTCTGCTATGACCAAGAGTTGAACCCAGGTCTTCCACTTATGGTAGTACACACTTATGGTAGTACAAATTATTGTATAAATTCACCACTCAAGAGAATATGTAAAACATATATTGCATACTACCATAAATTAGATATCTTCTCCAAAATGACTAACTTTATGATATATTCGGTTAACAAACTAAAAAGAAGGTATTTTTATGTATGAACTTTGTCCAATTGGGATATCTCCTCAAGGACTTAAATCATAAATAAATAATAATAGTAATAAGTAATCATTAGTAAAAAAGCAATTTTTAAAATTATATTATAGAGTAATTCATATACCTATGTCATCTTATAAATAAATAACTATAAACTTTACAAATTGTTATTACATTAATGTCATATCATTATTACATCACTGTTATTACATCATTATTATATTATTTTAGATATTACTTAATTGATATTTTTCTAAAGGCTGCCATCTTAATGTAACTATTATTAAACCTTTGATATAACTGTAATAGATTGTAACAGTTTGCCCTGTAATTGTAATGTTGGGTAAACTATAAAAAATGCTAAATAAATAAAGAAATCTATGGCAGTATGCACCCTTATCAATTGCAGAATGTATGATAGACGAAAAGTGAGTACAATTTTTGTCCTTTAAACCAGCAAGAAATCTTACAGCCTCCATAGAAACCAAGCCACAGATGGAGATAAACTTCAAAAGATGTGATATAATCCAAGGGCTAGGGGCTTAGTCGCATGAGCGCTTCCAAAAAATTTTGATTTCATCCCGCCTTTTGTCTTGGAAAGATTAGGTATCTTACAAGGTAGATAGGACCATCCTAAAATTGTGATGTGTGCAGTTTTCTTAAGTGTATTAATAGGTATACTGTATTATTAAATTAACATAATGCATGTTTAAAAGATAATTTACTTGATATTAAACACAAAGAACATCATGAATTGTATTAGAGCTGGTAGGGTTGTACTTGGTCTCAACCCTGAAGATACAGTATCATATGCATATAGTGGTAGAGTTAAAAATTTTTATGTATTTGATTTTAAACATAATTACGAAATGTACTTCAGGTTGAATTCACAATTTTTGCCTGACTATTAATTGCCGTTATTTCCATATTTCCAATATAATAGTACTTGTTTTAAAAATCATAAATTCAATCTGTTCTAACCTATGTATTCTGAAGTGTTTATTCTAACATTCAAGTGACTAATCAATATAAAGAAACGGGAAATCTAGTTATTTTATATTTCAAATGATAAATTAACTTTTCTAAAAGAATGAATTGTCAACAACAGCAGATTCAGAGTGAAAATAATTGGAGGCCAGTGAAAATTAAAATTATAGGACCTTAAAAATGTGTTTATCCAAATTTTAATATTTCTGGACCTGTAAGTTTTTCAGACCAAATTATTATCAACTAGTTTCTCTTATTAAGTTCTGGCCTCAAGTCATATCTATATATGTTATTGATTTAGCTGATTTTCTTTGAATACTTCAATGATAAATTTGTAAAAACATACCATAACCTATGTACAGAGTTTGTGAATCCATCCATTTTGCACATCATTCATCCTAAGTGTTGAATGGAATCAAAAGCAGAACCATATAGAATAAAATAAGCCTTACAGTTTCCAAGAAACACAAGGAAAGTTTTATCCTCATTTAGAGTGAGCAAAACATAATAATTATCTTCATTACTTCTGATGCTAAACATCATCATTATCACCTTGTCAACTTGAGAGAATTGGATTTTTATCACCAGTTGATCCTGCACTTAAACTTGAAAACATCCATCCATTTTGAAAACTAGGACTGATATATGTCTTTGAACATATGATTCATATATTATTGGTAGTCAGATCCTTTTAAAGCAATTTGTAAAAGATCAGTAATATTTTAATACAGGGGATAAGGTGTCTACTCAGAGTCAAGGGAATATAATACTCAAATGAAGGGCCCAACTATGGGATCATATTGGGAGAGTTTCTTGGAGCTCTGGTGTTCATGGAGTGGTTGGGTTTGCTGTAAAAATGTCAACGTGGAAGCAAATCCTACCCCTCATATATAGGTTTGTAATGGGGCCTCTGGAGTATTTAGTGGGTCTTGCTCATGAGGAAAACAGAACAAAGGCATTTTGCTCGATAAAATAGTATGTCGGTAGGAGTAATATGCTGCCATGCTATTGACAGAGCAATTCATTTGAAACGATTGATTAACTTATCATTTTACATAATTTATTCTAGCCTCTATATCTCGAGTGTTAAGTTGATCCTATCTGAAAATTATTTTGAAGCTAGATGTATACTTGTATTAATGTATATATCACTAGTAAATTAGTGAAGTAAAAGTTTAAATTCATTTAAAAATAATTAAGGTTAAAAGTTCTACACACCTGCTTCTCCTGGTTCAGCAAGATTATACCTTAACCAAGCCCCGAGTATGACTGAATAAATGGATGTGTTCATTCATTGAGAGGTGATTAGATAAGATATCCCTTGTGTCTAGTGGTTTATCAGGCAACAAGTAAGCTTCTTTAAACTGATAAGATAACTAGGGTTGAATAAAATGTTACAACTTAATCATGGTGTTCTGCCAAAGGTGCGTAATTTCTGGAGGTGATTTCTTGGCCTAATCTGCATGAAATGGTCTACAACAGCATCAGTCAAAATCTCCATTACAGTACTATGAGCACTTTAAGTTCGAGCTCTGATTTTTGTTTAGTGAAAAACTTAAGTAATCTGCATCGCACAAACACATTATTTACACCTCTGGATGTAGATTAATGAGATGGGGAAGGGGAGAGAGGTCCGGATCCCCAGACTCCACCCTTAGGTATGTCCTTGAATAAAGAGTTGTGCAGTGTGCCTCTGTGTTCCTTGCTCACCTCAGGTTGCTCCGCTTTGACATGATTGTGGACATTTTTGCTTACGTTTTGAGAATGGGAAATCGACAGCATGTGAAATTTGTACGGTTGTAGGCATTCTGTGTAAAGGTGCCATTAGCTTTTCACAAAAAATCGGCGTAACAGAAACTAGTGTTTTGAGGTCAGACTTTGATACAGTGTCCCAGCAGCATTATTGTTTGCAATTCATATTTTCGTAGACAGAATGATGCATCTCATTAATTTATGTCCGGAGGTGTAAATAATGTTTCTAGAATGCCTTCCAAAGAGCATTTAAGATCTCATATTAGTGAAAATCAAATCTTAATACTTTACTAGCCATAAAATTTCACCAGAAAATGTTTTTGGACCATAATTTTACTGAAAAAATATCAAATTGCCTATATTAAATTTTACTGAGCACTTTTTACTTTCTCCGTATACGTAGTATAGAAGAAAGTATTGTGTTCATGAAAAAAATTGGCTTCGAGATTTCGACGGAAGTACACGTTTTGAGGTCCCCTGAACATCTTTTGACCATTTTTTCGATGATGTCTGTGTATATGTGGTAGCTTTTTGTGGGTGCTTTAATTTAAAAACTATTAATCAGGTCAATGCAAAATTTATTTAAATTTTTATAAAAGTCACAAGAACTGATTAGTTTTTGGTAAAAAAAGGTCAACCGGAAGTGGGTGTTTACTCTTGTCACATCTATTATTTTGAAATATTAGCTTTTATATTTGATAAATGTAAAAATGTTATTGGAATGAAAGTTGTAGGAAATGTTATTTTCCACAACCTTTGTTTGAAACATTTTTCCAAGTAATGCATTATTTAAGAGATATCTTATATTTTTAGCTGCCACCACCATGCTACCTACCAACGACTATTGTTAACAAATGATGCTTAGTTACATCTTACGTTAGTAACACTCCCTTTTCTTAATTGTTGGAGCTTTGTGGCTATATCCAATATCAGAAGGCTATGGTTTGTGTATATTTCTGTTCTTTGTAAAGTCAAAAATTTTTTCGGTTTCTTAAAATATTTATTATTATGTAACCTATTTGGAATTTTAAGAAATATTACAGATATGGAGAAAGTCATGTGGTGGGCACATCAGATTTTTCATCATAGCTTTTTTGGCTACACAAACCGCTCTTGGATGCTGCATGGAGCCCACAGTTTGCCGGCCTCTGTTTGGCATTATATTTTTTCCAATGAAACTTTGGGTCCAAGCAAACCATGTTGTATGAACTGTAATCCATGTCATTCAAATACTTGATATTGAAAAACAAGCCATGCTATTTTGAATTCCATGTTAAAGGAGCCTGTACTGATGTAATGCTCTCAACCAACTTCAATATTATGCCTACTTTTCCCAAAGATGATTATTGTACTGGTTATCATGATGTACTTCTTTATGCAACTGCAGGGTAGGCTCTAGGGGTGAGCTCTTGAGGCACAGACTCGAGGTGCCGAACTTTTGGGGCACCAAATAAAAAAATTTAGCTTTAGTTAATCCTTTAAAAATCTTATACACCAGACCAAAAGGGAGCAATAAATGTAAAAACATCACATCAGTGATGAAATGAGTTGCCAGATTTCTATTTTTACTCTTTTCAAGGCAAATTTTTCATCCCAATTTTCAGCTTGTTTTCCCATTAAAAAATCAAAAATGATCGTATTGTCTTTTATAGCTAGAAAAATCTTTAGAAAGTAATAAAATTGATCATGAGCAACCTGATGGTACAGATGGGAATATACCCTGTAGCATTCTGTAACGAATATTGGTCTTTTTAGTTATCACTATGTATGTATTGTGATGAAAGTAATTTGGTGAAGCAGGTTCTTCTGAAGGGGCAATAATAATCTGATTATGATAATTTCAATATATTAATGTTCAAAAATTTAAATACGGATTATTAAAAATTGAAATTTCGAGATGATAATTGGCAACCCTTCTTCAGCTTTCTGTAATTTCAGTCTCTAGTGACAGCTATATATGGTGTATTGCACTTGTGTGTAGTGATTGGGTGGGTAAATGTTGATAAAGGAAGTAATATATCACATGAGACAATGCGCTGGGTAATTCGGCGGATAGCCTTGGCAGGAAAACAGAAAATTGCAGTTTGCTAGGTAACTTGGTGTTAACGGGTGCAATCAAATCAGAGCCAACCTGACTAACTAGCCTTTGTTGTACCCAAGAAAGTCTGCGGGTGCCATGGCACCTTTCAACGTTCGCTGTGGTGCTCACCAAGGTTTGTTCAGGTGTCTTTAATACTTTCAGCTCTTGCAACTAATAGTGTTGAGTGGTCACATAATACTAGAAAGTGCCAAACTAAAAAGACTATGACTTTATCATATAGAATTTACATAAAAATTCATACGATGATTCTACTCACAATTTTCTCGCCAACCTCTCGGAAGTGGCTCATTCCATCATTTTATCTTTAATCTTTATCATAATGTAATGACTGAATTGTAGTGAATGGTGAACAGTTTAAAAAATTAATTAAAAATTAATAATAATTATATTTGATGATATAATGAATTTTGTAATAGCAATAAAAAATATTGTTGGAGAGGGGCGCTTGAACAAATTTGGTGCTCGGGGTGCCAATACACCTTGAGTCGACCCTGTACACCTAGGGTTGCCAACTTTTAAGCAAGGAAAGTCAGGACATTTCTTCTTACAATTAGTATTGCTTTTGCTGTTCGTGTCCAAAGAATTCATTTTTGTAGTTATTAGAACAAAAATCTATAAAAAATAAATAGTTTTAAATAAATCTATTAATTAAAATTTATGTACATACAATAATAAAAAGCTCAAAATAAATACAAAACATCACGGCTGCAAAGACACAGAAATACTGCGGCAATACGATTCTTTCTACTCGTCTTGGTTGCTACTGTCCCCCACTTCTTATACGAAATGGTTTATTACTGCTTTGACTCAAGGAATATGGAAAAAGACACGTATATTGCGTTGACACTTGAATACCTATAAGAAATATGCGTCTTATTCCACACTCAACTAAAAGTAGGATTTCCCCTAAAAATTACCAGCATTGTAACATTGTACAACATAGTAATTACCAACATTGTTACATTGCACAACAATGTAACAATGTTGGTAATTGCTATGTTTGATATTTATGTAGAATTTGACCAAAATATATCAGACAGTAAAGTGTTATTTAAGAATTATATTTATCCGAGAAAAAAAAATTTATCAAAGAAAGGAAAATTGGGACATTCTATATTCAAAGCAGGACTCGGGACAAATTTATAAAAGGTGGGATAATCCCGGTAAAAGCGAGATGGGTGGCAATCCTATATGCAGCTGGTAAGAGTAATGACATAGATTGTGTGAATACACATTTTGCATTAACTTAAGAGGGATTAGCCTACCATAATTTAAATAAATTTATACTTGTAACATTTATAATTCCCTATTATATTAATTATACTATCTCTATTGCAGGCCCGTATCATAGTACTATGCCAGCAGTTCAAGATCAAGCATTATTTGGAAGTGAATTGATTAAATTTTTTTAAGCAAAGAAAAGACAGGATCTATTGTTGATGATTTGATTGTTGATAAAACTGTAAACATTGATTCAGGTGGGCCTCTTTCGGAGGATGTTAATTCATCAGCTCATTGCTTGGGATTTAATATTTTGGATTTGGTTTTATTTTTCATTATAAGACCAATTTGTATGTAAGAGGTAATTCCTTTTTTTAGGCCTACCTTTGGAAAAGGTATTTTTGAGAAGTTGAAGCTATTTTAACTTTGTTTAATTACATTAAGAGATTTGAGATAAGTTTCTCAATTTCATATTTAATTATATTGTCCAGAGTTGTTTTATTTCAGCACTTTTAAAATATTCTGATCAAATTCGATCAAAATGTGTGTTTACTATTCTAGTTTATTTTTATCCTATAACATAGATGTTTGTAACATTCTGCAAAATTGAAAAGGTAGATATCAGCTCTTTTATGCAGGTATGTTTCAAAATGACATAAAAGAAGCATTGTCTGATATTGATGACTTGGCGAAGGAGTTTTTTGTTCTCTGGTCTTCAAGCAAATAAGTTTCATAAGTTTCTAAACATAGCTATGGTAGTATAAGTGAAATTTTATTGGATTTTTATTTTCCCGTGTCAAAATATTCATACTTACATGCAGTGTATATATTTTAAGGTTTAGTAACCTGGTTTATACAAATTATTCAATAAAGTATTACATTTTCATGCATGGATTTTTTGATTATCTAATCAACTGTTAACTGTCTGAAGGAACCTTCTATTCCAAATAAATCTTCATATGTTTTAGGCTTTCCAGGTCTCTTTGATTCATCAACTTGATACTTTTCATCTTCGATGAACCAGTCCCTGTAGCTCTCCACTTTATTTTTCCATTCCTCTGAAAGAATTAAAAAAGATGAGCAATTCTATCTTAAATTGTGTGTTCTTTGGTACAATGTTTTGATGTCTCAATTACATACTTGATAAATCTGCCAAGGAGCCTGCTTCTCCACCATATTCCTTTGGTAATATTCTTTGAGGGACATTCTTGTACAAAGAGTTCATGTCGTCTCCATGGACAAAAATCTAGCAAAAGGAGTATGATTAGAATAAAAATGTCCTTATAGAATATCAGGGTGTTATTCCAATTTTGTGCAATGATGCAATTTTGAATATTTATTCAATATATGACTAATTTTTAATTCAAGTTCATGTTTGTGTCTTGATATCTTATTTCAGGAATGAAAGTTTGCTGCATATAAGTAATGGGAGAGTTAATGCAAAGAATAATCTGATGCATCGTCATATGGATTGATAATTAACATTCATGTAAAAAACTCATAAATATAACCATACAAATTGAATGGAGTTTTTTAAATGAAAATGTTAAAACAAAAAAGATTAATTTGGCATAAAAATGCTTCTCTAGGGTACTGGTGAACTTAAATTTGGAAGTATGTGGCTCAACCTGCTATCTCAGATATTCTTTGGCATTTCATTGAATGGGTATTATCTTCTGTTGTGTCACAGCTAATGTTGATTTTAACAAAGTGAAAGCTGGCCAATAGGTACCTATCTCAGTTAGGTGGACCTGGGTTATAAACCTGCAAGTCAAAAATATGATTCTTACTGTGCAGTAATACCATTTATAAAACTTTGAGATATAATTTAGGGAGTTTTACTAAGTTTCAGTTGCAATTTTTGTATTTTTGGATATATAGTTTTTATTAAGTTTAAGTAGCGACAGTGGTGGATCCAGAAAAATTCAACGGGAGGCATGTAACAGAAAAAATGTATAAGTAGTATAATATGTTCCAGTAAATTTATGCATACTATCTGTACCCAGCTTAACGTATGCTGTTCTAGCAGATCTTTAAGATTATTAATTGAATATCAATGCATTTTATTTATTAATCATATATTTCATTGTAAACACAATTAACAATCTTGTTCTTCTAAGATACAGCATTTAATGAAACCAGTGATTGAACTCTTGAAAGAGCAACATATAGTTGCCCATGACTGAATACAGGTTTCGGAAGGTATAAGCAGATTCTGTTAAAAGTCTGTCCCTGTGACATGTTGATGGTCATTGAAAAGGCTAAACGTATAGGCAAATTTTTGAACTATTACTATTTTGAAATTAAATTGGCATTGTAATAGTGTTATAGTAGATATAAAGAAATAATTAAAGAGAGAATTACGGTAAGAAGTAGATCATTAAAATTTCAACCTTAGGGCGGAGAGGTGCTGTGATAACTGTTGTGATTAAAAGAAAAAAAGGAAAAGTAGGTATACTCCATAAATGGAATACAGAGATTTCAAAGGTGTTTTTTTCTGGGAAATGTGTATAAACCGATATCGAACAATTCGGCGGTTCTTGTTTATGTCTGAAAATATTAGTGGTAATTATATGGCCCCAAGGGCTTTTAGTGGTAAATGTTGTCCTCTATCTGAATAAATTTTTAAATCTATACCTAGCATATCATATAAGAGCCTGAGAGAGAAAAATATGATTTTATAATTGTTGTTTGCCAATAGAATTGTAGTGATCGATTTAAACAAAGTATGTGATATTATATACTTGGAATATTCTCGAATTTTTATCTCCAAAACTATAAGCCGTTATGTGATCAAGTGGACTTTTTAGTGGTAAATGTTGTCCTTCATCTGAATAAATTTTTTAATCTATACCTTACAGATCATGTAAGACCATGGGAGACAAACAATATGGCATTTAATTGTTGTTTGACAAATACCATTTAACAATATATGAATATACGTTTATTTAAGTGCTTAAATAAAGTGGAAGTTATAATTGAAATCACAATTTGAGGATAACTTTTAATAAGGAACACTAATTCTTTATTTATTTAAATTCCACAAGGAAGTTTCGGAGAGAAAACATGCGGACAGATGGAGGCGATGTGCCCATAAGGCATTCTGCTATTATTGCTTCACTGGTAAAGAATGCCTAATAAATCTAGGAGACCCTAGGAAAACTTCGTTTTCACCTGCCATCCTGAAGCAACATTGTGGCTGTTTAATGTATATACTTGAATATGTATTGTATTTCATAAACAGTATGCCAATGAAAAAACTTCATGAGCAAAAAGTATGCGTCTTGATAATAGCTATACCAAAAAACTATTTTCATTTTATCAAGATGCTTAGCGCTAAGACCCTGGAGCATACGGAGGGTGGGGTTGATGTGCGTAGCATGTAGGGGCAGCACCCCTAGTAGTTTAATACATTTACTATACTTGTTTATTTGCAGGTGCCCCGGTGCTCCCTCCTGGATCTGCCACTGACAATGAATAGTGATTTCCTTTTTTGCAACTTTCACTAAAAAAGCAATATTATCAGTCGTGTAATTATTGGACCCACCATGTGGGTGGACCCCAGCCTGAAAGGGATCCCAAAAATTTTCTCATCATAGATGGTATTTATTTATAGGGCTCCCAAGGACTGGCAGGTAGGCCTCTCACTCCTTAGTTATGCCACTGAATATTATACAAATGAGGCTAGCTAACATTGACATTGTCAGTTTTGGATGTAAACCATATTTGCAAAGCAGGCAATTAATATTACCTTTATTAATGGTAAGATTATGACCAAAGTGCACTTTCAGATCCAGTGACAATGTCTGTTGTTTTGTTCCTAAATCAGTTTAAATGAATAAATATGTTTATTACTTACTCTTTGTTTAAGTTTTCCCTTTGAAAAAGCCTTGAAAAGATTGAAAATTGTTTCAAAAACACTTGGAGTATGAAGGTAATTAACTCCTTTTGGCCTTATTGGATATGCATCCTATAAAGTAAGTATTGATATAAATTATACACAAGCGACATTAATTGTAAAATTTTACTTTATGGGTTTAATTATTTGAATTAGAAATATTTTAGGGAAATGTGTGAAATTTGTTGCTGGTTGAAATCTGGTAAGATTATGAAAAAATGAACTTATCAATGTAAATGCAAAAGCAACGGTCCTGAACCGGGAGTCCATGGATCTTGATCGGGGAATTATTTCAACTCTCAGGCATATTACCTATGGCGTACTATTTCCCAGCTGCTTGAAGAAACCGATGGTGCCAACAAACCTTCAATTATGGAATAGTGGAAGGGTTACAACAACAAGGACACCATCGATAATATCGGGTATTCCTGGAATGAAGTCAAGATATCAACGATGAATTCTGCATGGAAGAATTTAAGGAAAGAATGTGTCACTAGCTTTGCCAGCTTTCCGGAGGTTCTGCACTTGGTTCAAAATGTCATCGAACTTGGGCAGAAGTTGGGAGGGGAAGGTTTTGCTGATATGGGAGAAGATAATGTACTCAAGGTACTCAATTCACATGGTAAGGAACTTAGTATCGATGACTTAAGGTCTAACATCAGCGCCTATGAAGTGGAAGAATAGGAGAAAGAGTTGGAACTGGCTCTAGAAGTGAAGGACATGACATCGAGGAAGTTAACAGAATTCTTCACTTATGCTGAGAATCTTGCTCAAATGGCACTGGATATGGACCCTAGCTTGGAGAGAAGTCTTCTATTCAAGCATGGTTTGGACCATCTTCTTCCTCCATACAAGGCAGTGTATGAGCAAAAACGACGTTCAACCAAACAGTACACCATGCTCCAGTTCTTACAGCCACGCTCTGCAACCCCCACTGCCTCTGCCCTCACTGGCCCTTCCACTTCTACCGTTGATTCTAATGTGCCCACCACCTTCACACCCAAGCCCTCCACCTCATCACCATATCTGTTGTCGGATAATTCTCCACAGTATGTGTTCTTGCCTGCAGAACTAGTGTTGGGCCAAGACAATCCTCCAGCAGTATAATCCTCCATTATTATGTCACCCACAACAGCTACCACTTGTGTTTGTCTGCTTCCTTATATTGTTGAGTATATTTTATAGCGTTAATTATTTTAAGTTTTTATTCAGCACATAAGAAGTCATTATGGAGCGAAAGAAGAGAGTCTTGGAGGGGAATTAGGATTGCTTGTGGAATGTATCCCTATCTTTTACATTTAAATATGGGTTCTCTTTATGCGAATTTGCTTTATGCATCACTTTCCTCAAATGCAACCTCTGCATAAAGAGAGGGAAACCTCTATTTATTTTTCTTTAGCTTTTTAAGACGTTACAGTATTTTACTAAAATTATTACATTTTTCAAAATTACTGTATGAATTAATATGTAACCAATGTGACGCTATACTTACCCTTTGAATCAATGAGTAGGACTTTATATTTGATCTAAATGAGATTAAAATTAAATTGCCTGTCTGGACTAACTCTTTTTACACCTGATACCAATTTCCTTAATTTTGCTCTCACCCTACCACCTAATCATATGAACTTAAACATTAATCTTTCTGCAAATATAATAAATATTTATATTATTTTGAAATTAATGTTGCATTTTTATTGATAAATAAATGGAGATTAGTACGACTGGTTTAATAGGGGTATTGCAGTTGTGTAAAGGTTGATGATTACTGCTGTATTGTAAATAATTATTAACTGATAGAGTGCAAATATTGCCCTGGGAGATGTGGGAAAAATCTGCAAAAATTGCCAGCATTGCTTATAGTGACTACTAGTTTATTACCATAAACTCTTATATATAGCCGATAGAGGTCACATGTAGTTTCATTCTTCTTTAGGGATTTAAAACTATTTTTTGGCGACCAATGCACTATTCTGGTATCTAAAATGTAAATAACATCTTTTTGCCATTTTTCTCAAAAGGTTTAATACCTACTTAAGAATATTGTGATTTTACTTACTAATTTGTGGGCAATCAGAAAATAACTGACATGAGATTGAAACAAATTGCAGTTAATGGAAAAAAATAAAATTTTCAAATTAAAAAACAAGCATTTGAATTTTATTTGTAAAATTTAAATGCAGTAAAGGTCAATTTTTTATTTGCACTTTTCAACCTCAGTTTGTTGTGGATATTAGGAATGTTGTTCATCTTTGCAAAGTCAAAATTGTGGGGAATATTGCTTGTTAAATGATAACATGCACTTGAGGTAAAAATTATGAAAATGATGACGATTACAAAGTTGATGACTGAAGACAAATTTTTAACACCTGAAAATTATTAGTCATTAACAAATAATAATCACAATTTGAATTGATTTTAAATTCTATTTTAAAAAGGTTAATTCGAGAAGATGTTAATGTAGCTTTACTTTATTTTATTTTTCATGTTACTAGCTTGTGTTAATTAGACAACAGAAATATAAATCCTCTATTCATGTTACATAAAGTATTTAAAATAGCTACCTGTGCACATATCATAGACTGTTTTACAAGAGTTGGTGTCATTTGGGCTGCATGACTTAGGGACATACAGCTCATATCAAGGACAGATACTGCCCCACACACAACAAATCGGTCATCATTCAACAGTAATATATCCATTATCATTTGGCTGACTTTCATTACATCAACAATTTTTATCTCTGATGCATCATATATCCCAATTCTACACAAAAGTACTCTTCTGCCAAACTCATCTGGCTCAGGCAATGGAAGAAGTACTCTTGAAAATAAGAAAAAAATTTCAATTTATTAGTACTTTCTAAAAACTATTTAAAGTTAAATGGTATCTTTTTGATGATATTCTTTTTTGAGGTAGAGCAATTTTTTATTATCATTAATCTTTCTAGGTGATTAGATTGGTTATTTTTACTGTTTCAAAGTGGATTCCAACTTGTAATACCACCTCATTCAAAAATGCCCTTAAAGTTAACGGGGACATTAATGAATGCATTGATATTTGCTCTCATTTTCTTCTTTACTGAATTACTGTTCACTTTAACAAATGATATCAAATTTCTGATTTATCTGAGTATTTTGCAGTTTAGTTGTTGGCTGGACTAGCAAGCTGGCCTAATTGGGTTTATATATACACATAAATTCAATTCTTCAATTTTTAATTGTAGTTTTTTTCTGGTGATTTAATCCTGTATCAGATTATATCCCTGTTTAATATTTTCCTCCTGGATATGATGCAAAATAATTAAACCTCACCTGAGAGTTATTCTTATATCAAAATCTAGTTTTTAATTGACATATACTTTATGATCTATTTATATATGGATCACTGAATTAGTGAAACATTCATTTGGATCCAGTCTAGCATTTTTTACAATCACCATACACTGCATAATAAACAAATATTGCGTATATGTGTCAGTTTACTTTTACTGTCAAAAGCCAGAACTGGTTGTTAATATTTATTTTTGCCATAAAATTAATTAAAATACACACTGGCATGGGGATTGATATGTTGAATAATATTTTGGTTGGAGCACATCTAACTTTTAGCTTGGAAGTTATTGGGAAAATTTTGATCTTTCAATTAGTTTTCCTTCAATGAATGTTTTAATTTTTCAGGAATGCGTATGTATTGCTCATTGAAAGACTTTTCTGTACTTGTTTTATAAAACTTAAGTGGTGATTATTCTCATGAAATTATGGTTATTAGTTTTACCATTGTAATATAATTTAATAATTTTCTTGTTATAATTTAGGTTTGCTAAATATTCAAGAGAATTCTCTGCCTGACCTTATGACTGAAGTCAATAGTTAGTAAAATGATGGAAAATCCAGAAGTGCATTTTAGCTACAAAACAGCCATGATCAGTTGAGATTAACTGATTTAAATATTTTAGGATCTACTATCAATGAACTATCACTGTTGATGTCTGCTTTGTAGTCAAAGTGGGCATTTGAATTCCCTAACTCTATGACTATTGTAGACACATAGTTTATCAATTTACTAAGCATGGCTAAATTGTAATTGATAATATCAAACCACTTTATTTTATTATGAACAATGAAATGTTAATTTTTCATGGGCAAAAATACATTCGTTATCAATTATCCATTGAAGATTAATCTCTTGGATATCATTATTATTATCTGATTCAATTTCAAGCTAAACCATTTATAAAATTTAAATAAATCTAAGATGGGAAAATTTTATGTATAGTTAAAATCCACATTTAATTATTAGCAGAACAAGAAGTAAACTTCTTCAATTTGCTATAAAATGGTCTTGAAATTAAACATCAAGTTATTAGTAACTCTAACTATTTATGTGAGGGATAATATGTTAAACTCATTCACTTATCTGATAGTGCATAATATATAATCTAAATTAAATTTATTTCTAACTTACCCTAAATCTAATATCTTTTGTATTATTGGATTCATTGGATCACGATTACTAAAGAAATCCTTAAGAACTGTTTTCATGGTGAAGTATGAATCCAATTTTTCTTTTGTTCTTTCCAAACTATATTTACACCCACGAAGAAATGCAACAAGAAATTGGTCATCTGGAATGGAAAATATAAAATCAAAATGTATTCCAACAATTCCATGTCCATAGCTTCCATATAAAAGATTTTGTAACAGCTGTAATTAACAATGGTAGATTATTGCCAATACTGTGGGAAGTTTTAAGATAGAATGTGGTTATAAATTCAATGTTCAGGCCTAAGCATTGTATACATTAACCCGTCAAAGCCAGCAATTTTCTGATCTCTGTTCTTCCCTCAGAGCAGCTAAGTTTCTGAATATTATAAAGAAATTGGTGCAGTATATTTTGCACAAATTTTCTTATATATGTATGTGTCTGGTCTCCCTACACTCTTTCTTGACTTGAAGTAACTCAGAAGAAGTCAAAAAACAACAAAAACATGAAAAATATTTTCCATACGTAAATAATATTAATATAAGTAAATATTAATATATAGATAATCACATAAATATGAAAATTGGACTTGATAAATAATTTTACCATGCATAAATGTCAATTATTATGTGGATTGGTGAAGGCATATTGATGCTAACTAAGGAGTGGACAACTTTACTACATGACAGGCTGCATCAGTGGTTGTGAATACTTGGGTGGAACAGATTAGAGCTGAAATTGAAAGTTATCTAAAGAGTTTTAGGTGTAATACAAGTAAAAATAAAGTCTACATAAGGATTATATGGTTAAAACTTCAAAATTAAAGGTTTTTATAATCATTTTACCATGGAATACAAAATTTACTGATAGCTTCTTCATCATAGATTAACAAGTCACTTAATATGCTCTCATGGTTAATATGTGGACCGCAGGTTCCGCATCCCTACACTAAAGCATTTTTACTGAACAAAGATGTTGCATGATGTCAGGGGACTGGGGAGAGCTGGACGGTTGCTGAGCATAAAACTTGATATATTTTATTACCGCTGGATACTGTATAGTTGTTTTTTGATAAATATTGCTTATGTGGTATGGTTTATGACACCAAGTTCTATATATGAGAGATTTCTTATTAGAATCATTTAAGCCATTTTTGAATAAATTGACATTTTGTGAAAATGGACATGCATAAAGTACCCTTTATTGTTGCGCTACATTGTTCATCACTACAGAGGATCTATTCTGGGCAATAGTATGCATAAATATGAGATATCATTTGATTTAATTTAAGCAATCATGCCCTAGAACTTCACACAAATGGAGAGAGACAGCATGGCAAAAACCAATTTTTGGGGCTTAAAGCAGGGCTTGACAAATTTTCTAAAAATCTAGGTGCCAGCACCAAAACCTAGGAGCCAGCACAGACATTACATAATTTTGTTGGATATTTTTATCATCATCAGAAAAATAAATGTTTAATAATTTAGACTGCTATAATAATTAAATCATGCACATTTATTTGTCCCATTATGTAGCAGAGCATAATAAAATGAGCCTTATACATCTGAAAGAGTCTAATGATATTCTGAAAACATGTAGTTGGCGAACAAGAATAAAAATTGGCACTTATTTTCAGGAACTTGAATTCTTCCGACGGATATATTTTGCTGCTCCTACTGCTGAGCCCGACAATACAATATGACTACAGCATTACCAAAACCTAACTACAGCATGCATATACAATATCTAGGCACCAGCATGAAAATCTTAGGTGCCATGACAGCCTGGTGTCTGGGATTTGTCGAGCCCTGATTTAGAGGACACCTAAAATGCATATTTCCACCAATATCTCAGTCAAATTTTTTGCAATTACAATACTTACGTACTACATATACATGAAAGTAAAAAAATAGGCATTTTAAATTATGAAATATATACATATATGTGTACGACCGCCACTTTGTTGGTATAGGGTTATGAATGCAGTGGTATTCTTTGATAAATTATGAGTTAAACAAAATAAAAATCACACTCCTTTGTTGAAAAATAAACTTTTTATTGAAAATTACAGATGATATTTAAAAACAGTGTGTTGAGAAAAATGAAGCCAAATTCACGACATTAGAAATAAGTTCTATTCGTACTTCATTTATGGATATAATTCTTCAATCCGGTTATTCTTAATAAACCAGAGAATAGTTCTATGCACTTTTCTAGACATTGACATTTTCTACCCTTTTTCATAAAAATGCTAATATCTCCGAAACTAGAATCGACAAAGCCCATCTCTGGCGGACATCCACATATATTGTGGTAATCTGCATTCTGCCAACTATCTCCCTAAAGAGAAGGAATTGCTGTGGGATCTGCTTTTTGGAATAACTTTAATAGCTGAAGGTTAATCAAGGATTCTTTCACAATAAGAAGCTTGTTATGCATTTAATTCATGCTTTTGCAGTGTAAGGGCAGTGCAATGACTTTTATTTTTAAATCGTAAGTTATACAGGGTGTTTCATAAAGACCTGTCTGACTACAAATTCTTATGTCTCTTATAGTAATTTAAAAGTAGTAACAAATGAAATGCCAATTAATAGGCATATATATCAAGTTTTACTCCAACTGCAATTTACAAGGATTCCATGAGTGTACCTTTGGTAACAGAGCAAATATCCAGCCTGTACACAAACTCCTCCCAGGTCCTACATAGCATATCCACATTCACTGATGTGATGGTTTTGCGAATACGTTCCTTCAGTTTATTAAGTGTTTTTGGTAATGGTGGAGTGTAGACAGGTTCTTTCACATACCCCCAGAAGAAGAAGTGTAGTATGGTAATATCAGGAGACCTAGGAGGCCAAGGAATTGATCCTGCTTCTCTGATCCAATGTCCAGGTAGCTTATCATCAAGTAACTGTCTCTGGATCTTGGTCGCCCCAGTCCACCTTTCCTGCATAGACAACCATCCTTGGAAAGCTTTTGATACTACTCTGAAATAGTGTTCTTAGATGATGAGTCCTTTCCAAACTTTGTTTGATACTGCCTTTGCACGATAGTCACAGTTTTGGTAGCATTGTACCAGAAACAACACTGCACCTTTTCTTGAGGAGTAGCCATTTTGTTTAATTAATGGATGCAGTGCTACTCTGCGGCTTGTATGAGAACTGCTGCTTTAGTGAGAAACTTGAAACTTCCCTCTATTGGAGGAAGTTTCATTTGTTACTACTTTTAAATTAGTATTAGATATATAAGCATTTGTAATTGGTCAGATCTTTATGAAACACCCTGTGTTTGTGGTTTGTATATACGAGTACAATTACATTTTGTTAAAATTTGCCTCAATAATCTACTTTTCAGATTTATATACTTAACATAGAATTAATCTTACCTATTCTTGGTGTTATATGAGGTTGTTTACTGAGCCAATCTTTAATGTATTGCAAGTCATTATCAATCCTTTTAGGATCTTCAAATAATTGTGTTTTTGCTGCCTCCTCAAGCTCTTTTGATAAAGGTCTGATTGGCATGTTGTATTTAAATCTGGAAATAAAAAATGCTAAAAAGTAGTAGTAAATCATTTGAAATCTACATTAACTTTTACTTATACATACTTGGTTTCACTTGAGAATGTCACTTAATTTGATTCATACATAAATTTTAATCAAAATTGTGGATACCATATTTTCTGGCCAATAAGTCTCACAAAGATTATAAGACAAATTTATCTGAAAAAACTTTATTGTATTTATATATGCTTTTACCAGGAACAAAATACCTATTTATCGCACAAATCTAACCAAGTAAAAGAAAATTTATCGATCAAAGAATCTTACCTGGTTCCTCACACAAACAATAAATTACTGTGTTAATTATGATACACACATGAATGACTGCTTCCACTAATGTGACATACATGCACTGCCTGTAAGGTAATGCATGCCAAACACCCATGGCAAAAATTTGATATTCAAGCGCAAAATATTTTATGCCATGATTAGAACTGCAAAGGCAATAAACAAATTGTCTTAGAAAACTAGTGATTAGTATCTCGATTAAAAAATGACCATCTTGTTCCTTTACTGCGACTGTGGTTAGTTTGTAAATGAAATACCTATCGTTAGTACTGTGAAACAATTTTGAGGTTGGGAAATTTGGAAACGTGAGAAAAAAGTCTGCTATGACCAAGAGTCGAACCCAGGTCTTTCCACTTGTCGGGGAGATATTCTACCACTGAACTACTGCAGCAGAGTAATTCTCCCATCTCAGAACGAGAATGTTTTCTTTGAGTAGGACCGGGCTAGCTATTAATTCCATCTATTTATAACTAGGCAATCTCACCATTGAGAGGGTAGGGATTTTCTTTCATGTATTGATTTTAGGATATCCATTGGGGCTGGTTAATACTAGCTCGGCAAGCCTGGTATGCTGGGATGGCACTATATAGAGGGGCACTAAATTGGGGTTTGACTGTATTTAATCCATTTTAAAATTTCTGAAAAAAAATGATTGGGTTGTATTATTTTTTTAATGATTCATATGTTTTATGAGAGAAAGGAAAGTTCTTAAAGCTGATTTCTGGGTAAAAAAACTGATTGAGTTAAATATTGGTCATCATGATCATCATTGGTAGTCTGTCCGTAGACAGGCCCATGATTAATATTGGTTTAAGTTGATTCTACAGATACTCCTACTTTGTGCAATCTCCTTTATTTCTCTATATATCTCATCCCCTTTCAAGTTGTCTATCAGCTGACCTCTTTTCCTACCTCATTTTTCATTTAACACATCTTATTCAAGCTTACTTCTCAGGTTATTCCCAATATAGTTTATCTTCCTCTTTATTATGCCTTTACAATCATTAGCTTTTCTCCATTCTTCTGCGAATGTGCAGTGTTTTCCTCGAATAAGAACGGAGCAGCTGGAGAGGAAGTTTACTGATATGAGTAGTGAAGGTGATGAAAGAGTGGTGATAATTCATGTAGGAACAAACGATATCAAAAGTGCCAAATCAGGCGACCACATAACTGGGTATATATGGGATTTGTGCAGTGCTGCCAAAAAGAAGTTTAAACATGCAAAAATTGCTCTGAGTGGCATTATTTGTAGAAGAGATGTTAGCCACAAGAGAGTAGACTACGTAAACGAAGGAATTGAGTGGGTGTGTTTAAAACAAGGAATACTTTTTGTAGATCCAAATTGCTGGGTTGGTGATAGGCACTTGGGACGTGACGGAATTCATTTGAACAGGGAAGGGACATTTATTTTAGCTAATCTGTTTCATGGTGTTGCCCAAAAGCTCAGAGGGCAGGGAAACTAATAGTGGATCCTAGAGATGAATCTACTTATAACGAAGAACGTGAGGGTAAGAGTTTAATAGTCCTCCAGGTCAACTGCAGAAGTATTTTAAACAAAAGTAGGGAATTTGGAACTTTATTGGAAGCATGCAAACCTGATATTGTAATAGGCACAGAGTCTTGGCTTAATGAGAATATTACATCCAACGAAATATTCCCACCTAGCTTTACCGTTTTAAGAAGGGACCGTGACGGTCGAGGAGGGGGAATATTTATTTGTGTAAATATCAACATCGCGAGTGTATTGGAATGGACAAGGGTAGAATGTGAAATGACGTGCATAAAGTTACTTGGTGAAAATAAAAGGGAAAGGTTAAGCATAATTGCTATGTATAGGAGTCCAAACGAAGGATTGCACCCATTGGAAGTCCTTGCGGACGCTTGCTCGGAAAACCCTCAAGGTCATACTCTCATAACGGGGGATTTAAACCTTCCGGGAATTCGGTGGTCTGGCGACACGGTAGGGGATGGTAAGGCCCAAGAGCTGGTCAACCGACTCATAGACGAGGAGAGCTTTACACAGGTAGTAAAACAGCCCACTCGAGGGGAAAATATTCTTGATGTATTTTTAGTGAGGCCACTCAATTCTTTTATTAGCGTCGATGTATGCCCAGGAATAAGTGACCACGCAGCTGTGTGTAAAACTAGAATGGGACAGCCCACGCTGAGTGAATTCGGAAAAAATTAAGACGGTCTGGAATTAAAAGCGAGGCGACGGAGAAGGGTTCCAGGGATTTTTAAGAGACAAGTATACAGAATGGGCGAGTAGGGGACAGAACGTGGAAGAGATATGGAAGGAGTTTAAAGAGATAGTGTTTGAAGGGCTAAATACTTTTGTCCCACATAAGACTCTTAAAGAAAATACGGATCCTGAATATTACAATCATACAACCAGGAAACTAAAGAAAAAAGTAAGGAGAGCACACGGAACAAGAAATTCGAGTAGGGCGTTGTTTCAGAGTTATAAGAAAATGGTTCGCGATTTAAATAGGGAAAAGAAGAAGGCGAAGGAAAATTTCTTGTTAATGTCATTTCTAAGGGTAACGGAAACAAATTTTACAAATTTATTAGAAGGAAAGATAACAGGATGGATATAGCGTCAGTTAAAGATAGTGAAGGGCTGTTAGTCATTGACGATTACAGTAAAGCTAATGCTTTTAATGAATGGTTTACAAGCATATATAGGAAACAAGAAAATAGTCGGGATAACTTAAAAACTTGAGAGCTGATAAATGACTCCTTAAACTGGAAGATATGTGAAAATGCATCAGAGATAATACCCATTAGAGTCACGGATACAGACATTTTTAAAAAATTAGGAAGTTGAGGGCAAATAAGTCAGTGGGACCGGATTTTATTGCAACTGACATACTGAAACTGGGTGCTACTGCCATGTCTCCCTACATAACTCACCTATTCAATGTAACGATGAATAATCATGCCTTACCTAAAGACTGGAAAATGGCACATATTATACCCATTTTTAAGAAAGGTGAAAAGACGGTAGTAAAGAACTATAGGCCGGTTAGCTTAACATCTGTGGTTTGTAAACTAATGGAGAAGGTAATATCAGACTACATACGGGATTGGTGGGTAAGGGATAAGTGGCTATTTAAAACTCAGCATGGGTTCAGGAAAGGGTATTCCTGTGAAACCCAATTAGTGGGTTTGTGTCAAGACATTGCTGACTCATTAGATGAAGGGAAAGAAGTTGATGCTATAATCGTCGATTTCTCAACAGCATTTGACAGTGCCACACGATCTACTGCAGTTGAAGATGGAGCAATTACCAATCGACGTAAGGGTACTGAAGTGGGTTGCGAATTTTCTTACTGGAAGAACTCAAAGAGTGAAAATAGGTAACAGGTATTCAGATGAGATGAATGCCATATCGGGGATTCCACAAGGTAGCGTCTTAGGGCCACTGCTCTTCTTAATTTACGTCAATGATCTTCCAGACAAAATGAACTCCGAGATAAGACTTTTTGCGGATGATTGTATAATTTATAGGTAGATCGAGAGTGAAAGCGACCGTGATACCCTCCAAAATGATATCGACAAACTTTCAGATTGGACCAATACCAACGGAATGGACATCAATATAAGTAAAAGTATGTACAGGACATTCACTAATAGGAAATTAATGTCAAATAGGGAGTATAATTTTTCGGAAAATCCTATACCAAAAAGTGATCATTGTAAATATTTAGGTGTCTATTTATCAAAAGATCTAGAATGGGGATTAAATGTCAATTTCATAAAAAGGAAAGCTTTCAAAATGCTGCACTGGGTTATGAGGAATCTAAAAGGAAGCAGTCCAGCTACAAAGGAGAAAGCATACAAATCTCTAGTACGGCCGATATTGGAATGTGCCTCCGTGGTATGGGATCCACACGAAGAAGGGCATATCAGGAAGCTGGATAAGGTTCAAAGAAATGTAATAAATATGGAGGTAGCATGGAGTGAGTTACACTAGGGGGTGGAAAAACCATCTTTTAAAGGGAAAAATCACAAATACAAATTTAAGTGTAGAAAACAAAAAACAAATGTAAAAAAATTATTCATATTTAAACAACTATTGTTGACTGGAATGAGTTGCCTGCTGAACTATTTGAGCTCTTCCCAAAGAGTATAAATGTTTTTAGGAATAGTTGTAAAGCTGTTTTGTGATTTTTCTGTGATTTTGTGATTATTTAGTGATTAAAAAAAAATATTTCTCCTTCCTTTTTGAAACTTTTTAATTTTCTTGTTTGCAGTGATATTTCTTATGAGTAATATTTTTGTTATGTCATTACTATAGATCTTTTTATTGCTGTCTTATTGTTTGTCTTTAGATCTCGTTGTTTGGATGTGTGAGAGACCTACGAGGTTTCTTTATGTTACCACCTGGCAGATCGTCAACTTGTAGCACTAAGTTTTAAATAAATAAATAAATATAGTATTTCCTTTCTGTAGAAAGTAGTCTCCTTTATTTCTCTATATCTCTCTTTCTCTTTCAAGTTGTCTATCAGCTGACCTGTTTTCCTTCCTCATTTTCTGTCTAACACATCTTAATCAAGCTCTCTCCTCAGGTTTTACCAATATACAACCTATGTCCGTAAAGTTCCAGGACTGAATTTTTAAAAGAAATACTACAAAGTATCAACTAGTTTCACTTAGAAGAGAGCAAACTAGATTCCTTTTCGCAACTCTGTGCAGATTTTGACAGGTTTATTCCTACTTGGCTAAAGGCTGTGGCCTCTTGTATTTATGCCTGTGCATCACTTTGTCTGTTAGTTGACTCTCAAGATTGGACAATCAAAGACTGAACATCAAGGTTTGCTTCAACCTTGAGAAAAATGCCGCCAAGACTTACAACCTGTTAGTATATGGTGATGCAGCACTATAACAACCATGCATGTTTGAGTGATTTAGTCTGCTTCATGGTGGAAGAGAGACAGCTGAGGATGATGCCATGTCGTGCCACCCTTCCACCTTACATACCACTGAAAATGTTGCTCAGATCCCTCAACTTTAAAAAAAAAAATCGTCGTCTTACTATTCGAATGTTGGCAGATGAGCTCAACATTAGCAAAACTAATTGTCGTGCCATTTTGACTGAGGATCTTGGCAAAAGAATACTGAATGCTCGGGGAAGTGGTTCCTCCTGCAAGATAATGCACGGCCGCATACCATGTTGCCAGTCAAACACTTTTTGACACAAAAACAAGTCACTGTTTAGCCACATGCGCCATATTCTTTAAATTTGCCTCTGTGTGACTGTTTTTTATTTCCTCTGCTGAAATGAGCAATAAAAGGCTATCCTATGCTGAAATTCAAGCCATAAAGACAACCTAGACAGAACAACTTCCGAGCATTCCAGAATATGCCTTCCAGAGCTGCTTCAACGATCTCCAGAATAGTGTATTTATGCAGGAGCAGACTATTTCGAAGGGGACAAACAGCAATAGTGTGTAAGTATCTTGTATTCATTTTTACAGAGCCAGTCCTGGAACTTTATAGACAAAGGTTGTAGTTTATCATCCTATTTCTTATGATTGTACAATCATTAGCTTTTCTCTCATTCTTCTCAGTATTCCCTTGTTTTCATCCTATCTGTCCAATTTATCTTCAGCTTTCTTCTTCATGCCCACATTTCAAAGTTTTCTGGGAAAATACTGTGATTAAATGTTTTTTCACTTGCTCTTCAAGGAGCAAATTCATTTCTTATCTGGAAGATGGGAGTTGGGACATGGTTTACCATGCTGCTAATTTTGAGATAAAATTTGAAAAATTCTTTAACATTAATTCAGATAATTTTTATCTGTGCTTTCCTCTTAGAGCTGTTATAGTTAATAGAAGCATTAATACTAAAGATAAAATCTGGGCAACTCTGGAAATTAAGTATGTATCTGTGCAAGTGAATTTGATGCATAATGACATTCGACTCGGTAACTCAGTTGTGGATAAAAATCATTATCGCACATGCAAAATGTAGTACTACTCCAAATTTACTGCTGATGCTAAAAGATGTAACAACATCTACAATATTTGTAAATCTAACAACCCATCAAAAACTGCATGGAAAATTATAAAAAGTTCTGTTCCTATTAACAACAGGCACTCCAGCATGGATTCCATATTATATTAAGGAGAACTAATATCTGATCCAAATGTCATTGCAATGTCAATGAACACTTCCTCAAATCAATCAATCAAGTTTATAAAAATATCACGTTCAAAATCCAGTAGGCTCCACCCCATTACCTGCTTCTCTAATGAATCCATCTTTCTCTAACCTACAGATGAGAAGGAAATAAAAGCAACACTTAAAACAATAAGTTCAAAAACTCTTCTGGGTATGATGAAATTTCTGACTACATTTTGAAACACAATGTTGCATTAAGCCTTGTACCTCCTTACAGGGGTTCTCAACCTATTCAATGCAGAGAGTACCAAGCTATATCTTAGAATATCAAGGGATGCCCAACTGTGTGCTTAAACAAAGTGCAAAATTTATTTCTAAACCATTGACTGATATCTGTAATCAATCTTTTGCAACTGGGGAATTTCCCAATCTTTTCAATACAACTAAGGTTAAACCATTATTTAAAAAAAGGAGACAAAAGTAATAAATAAAATTATTGACCTATTTCCCTACTCTCATCATTCTCCAAAGTATTAGAAAAGACCATGTATAAGAGATTAGTTCCCTTTCTGGAAAAATATAAGATCTCATCTAACCACCAACATGGTTTTAGGAAAAATAAATCTATTACTGGTACAATATTTTCCTTTTTAAACAGCATTTTGCTAGCAAAGGATGACAAGGAACATCTATGGCATTTTTATAGACCTTAGATAAGCTCTTGATGTGGTTTACCATAATTTGCTTCTCAAAAACCTAGAGAACTGTGGCATAAGAGGTCAGGTCAATCAATGGTTCCGTTCTTATTTAGAAGGCAGGAAGCAAATTGTTGGCAAACAAGTAAAATATTTTTGAATACTAATAAAACAATCTCTATCAATTTTAACACTAATATGAGACAAGAAGAACCCTTAAATATAGAATTTGATGGCACAAAAATTAAGGAAGAAAATCAAACAAAATTTCTGGGTCTGTGGATTGACTCCGACTTGTCATGGGAACAACATATAATCCAACTAAATGAAAAACTAAGTGGCATATGTTATGCTGTACGTGTCTTGAGCAAAATGACAACACTCAATGACCTAAAGAGTGTGTACTATGGCTATGTACAATCTATAATATCATATGGTATCCCTTTGTGGGGGTCTTGCCCTAAAATATTTCAGGTCTTTAAAATGCAAAAAAGGATATTAAAAATTATGAAACAGGTTCCATTAAGGTTTCCAAGCAAACAACTCTTTAAAGAACTAAAATTTCTACCAGTGCCCTGCATATACATACTGGAAACAGTTTGTTCCATTCACAGCAATGAAAGCATGTTAAAAAAATTCTGATTTTCATAATTACAATACAAGATCACTTAACTCCATACACCTAAATAGCCATAGAAACACAAAAAGTCTTACAGTAAAATGTTTAGAAAAGAAAAAATTTAAATTAAAGATTAAGGAGCTCATTCACGAAAAATTATTCTACAGTGTTATTGAGTTTATGAATGACTCTCATATATAATCCTATTTTAATGTTTGTTGTAATGAAAGATTGTAATGTATCTCCTTTTTGTCTTGATGCTGTATTTTATACTGTTAATTTATGTGTTGGACTTTATATATGAATGTGGTTTTTTTATCTTGTTTGCTATCTGAAATGTAACAAATTTATGTTTTTGACGAAACCATGCAATGTATTGCCTAATGTGAATAAAACTACTATTACACTTCTGCAAAAAGTAGTATTGAATATAATCCAACCAATGACAAATTTATTCTAAATGTTGAATACATTTAGAAAGAAAGCAAATGAGCAAATTAAATTATTAGTTCTAAGAAACAGGATATTAAGCATCACACAGTCTGTCAAGGTGCACAGTGGTGCTCGCAAGTATAGTGAATGAATCTGTGAAATTGGACATATTCCTTTGGGAGTTAAATATTGCTAAAGCCGCACCTAACTGGAAAGACGAGAATGGTCATCAAGTAGCCAACTATAGACCAATTTCTATTTTACCCATTCTTCCAAAATTTTTGAATGTGTACTGTACAATAGAATAATGTCATTCCTTAAAAAATTTTAAATAATAAAACAACGTCAATATGGTTTCTTTAAGGGGAGATCTACAGAGGGGGCAATCTACAAATTCATTAACACTATTCTGTGGGGTCTGGACAATATGAAAATTCAATTGGTATTTTTATGACCTTAGAAAGGCCTTTGATTCTGTTGACCACAATATCCTGCTGAACAAACTTCGCCAATATGGTATCTCGGGCACTACCAACAAATGAATAAAAAGTTACCCAAAAACTAAGAAACAAGCCGTTACTATTTACTCTACAGATCGACTCTCCAAATAGCATCCTAATTACCTGAGAGTGACTAAAGGTGTTCTTTAAGACTCTACACTTGGCCTGCTACTCATCCTCTTGTACATCAATGACCTACCAACTAGCCTTCGTCATGGTGATCTCCATATGTTATGCTGATGACATTAATCATTTAATTTTTAGTTTAAATGATGTTGACTGTCTTGCTCACAAAGAAATAGACAACATGGTAAACTGGTATTTGAATAAAAATGTCATTATTAATTATAGTAAATCGTCTTATACATACTTCCATGCGCATAAAAAAAGGATTCCAACCTCCTTGGTATTTAAGATAGATACTTCCATCCTCTCCTCTTTTTCAGATGTCAAATTTCTTGAAATATTCATTCATGAATCCCTGACTTGGGAAACTCATATTGATCCTTTGTGTGCAAAGGTTGCTTCTGGTTGTTATGTGTAAAGAAGACTTGTTACCCTCACAGTTTTAAGTACTTCTTGGCAGAGTATTATGCGTTCATCTATACTAGACTGAAATATGTACAATATTATTGCCTGGGATCATTCACATCCCACAGTTCGTCTATTTAAACTGCAAAAATGATCAATCAGAATCTTGGTAAAAATATTCTAGTTGTAGAAATCATTTAAAACTCTAAATATACATTGCCCTCGATCTACTTGTATTACACTATTCTCTTTGCTGTTGACAAGTATAAACTACTGAATTTAGAATTCAATGGCAATTCCAATTGTCACAACACAAGAAGTAAGCATGATTTTAGAATATATGCTCATAATTTGAATCTGTTACCTCAAAGCTTTTTAATAAACTCCCAGCTCTGCTAAAAAAATATTGTAAATCACAAGTCGTTTAGGACAAGATTAAAAGAATATCTTATTTACAAATGCTTCTATTTAGGTAGTTGATGAACTTAGTCTGCATGAATTTATTGGTTTTATTTTTATTCTATAATCATATGTTATTTATATACCTGTCCTATTCTTGTAACCAAACTGGACCCAGGATTAATAAAGTATTATTATTATAAATTTCCTGCTCCATATTAGGCCATACTACAAACAAAATTTTAACAATTTCTTCCTTGTCTTTGTTTATTTTTTTCAGTGCTATATGATTACCATTGTAATTATAAACATAATAAATCTACTCTAATCATAAATGAAAGTTTATTTTTATAGAAGTTAGCCTTTGTTTTTGCTTTCTACTCCATATTTCATAATTGGATTTTGCATCTTTTGTTATTATGCTTCCAAGTTAGGTATTAATAGTCTCAAATTTGTTGTAAAGGCATTCCATAAATACTTATTCTCAAATCATCTTCTTTTCTGAATATTTCCATGACCTTGAGTTTTATGTATTTATTCCCATTCTCTCTGAATCCCTTCATCAGAGAATTTAATATTGAGAATTTCATGCCTCATCTATGTTGAGAATATGATCTAATAATGTTGAGGAAATGAGCTTATAATGTTGAGGAATATATTTTATTATCATTGTAAATCATTTGACTTTATCACTTACCTGTCAATAATGTGTATCAGAGCTTTGGATCATTTATAGCATAGTTAAAAAATAAATGACCATCTGTTCTCTGGTGGTGGAAGTTACTTTGGTATTAATGGTGCTCCACCTCCGCAGTGCGCTTCAAGGGGTGAGATATGGAACTACAAGGCACTGTATGTGGCGAGATTTGGAATTGTGTGGAGCAGTACTCCATTGGAACTCGCTTGGGCCAGGCAAGGGAAATTTGAACATTAATGAAAATTTTATTTGTTGGGTAAGTTAGTGGAAGTGTTTTTGGTTCTTGCTCATGTTTACTGTGTTCCCTCCTCGGGTTGGGAAATGTTCATCTTAATATATGCCAGTCGGCAATGAAGCTTGCCTTCCGTGTGAACGACTGGTAGATATTAAGATGAACGCTTCCCAACCCGAGGAGGGAGCACAGTGAACATGAGGGAGAACCAAAAACACTTCCAATAACTTACCCAACCCAGTGGGGCCGAGTAAAATTTTTCTTCATGTTCAAATTTCCCTTGCCTGGACCAGCTGAGTTCCAATGGAGTACTGGTCCATGTAATTGCAAATCTCACCACTTTCAGCACCTTCTAGTTTCATATCTAGCCCCTAGAGGGGCGCTGCAGAGGTGGAGCCTCGTTAATACCAAAGTACCGGAAGATATATTTGAAGTTAAATCATATTGAATCGGTATAGGTTTTGTCCATTTGCAACAGTCAGCAAGTATAAAGAGTATTTAGGTAATAAGAATGTGACTCAGATATTTTCATGCTATTGGAGCTTCACGAATCAAATATTGTATTGGAAATAACCTAGAGATCTTGAATCAACCAGTCACTAAACAAATGATTTTTATGGGCTGTGTTGTGGCACACACATGATTTTCTCAAGGGGGATGGGGTCTGAAATATTTGGCCAGCTCAAAAGTTGTATGCAAGTTATATTATGAACATTTTATAATAGCAGTTAAAATTTTAATAGATCTTCAGTTATTAATAAAAATCTTAAATATAACATTTTCTGCTGATTTAATTATTAATTTATGTCCTGAAGCAAAGGGGACCCTCCCTCCCCATTTGTGCGTCCAGGACCGGCCATGTGAGGGGTGCAGCAGATGCAAGACATCTGAGCCCCGATTTTTCAGGGGCCCCAAAAGTTGAATATAAATAATATATTTACATCTTTAAACAAATTTTTGCTATTTTATTAAATTAATTATCAATATAGTTACTTTATAATTATAAGTACATATTCTCTATAAGCTGTAACATTGGTGTGTACAAAATGGCAGGTTTTTTTGACATAGGGGGGCCCAAAAACTTGCTTGCATTCAGGCCCCCAAATGTACTTTTTCGGTCCTGTGTGCACCACTGGGGCTGTGATGATGAAAGTAGCTTTGAATATCAAAATCATTTCTAGAATCTGTTATGTTTTACAGGTATCATAGTTACCACCATCAATTTGTTTCTAGCCAAAAGGTGAGGGTAATATTTCATTTTTGAATTGTCTATAGCAGTAGTTCCCAGATTTTTGTAGGTGTGGTACTGTCTCAAAGAACAGAATTTTGTGACACTCCAGCCTTAAAACAAGATTTTTATATACGGGTGCATATTGTAAACTTTGGACATCCATTTGTTAGTACTAAACCATAAGCAATTTATTAGAGCAAAATATATTACCTTTATTTACTATCAACACATCCAGATCATTCATTTATTAAACAAAGTTTTTTGCAGGATATCTAAAAATCAGCTGAAGGACCCCATTTAGAAAGCACTAGTATATACTCTGAAAGTGATGTTCATTAGATTATTTCCATTTTAATTTTTTTCCTTCAAAGACCATATGATTCAACATCAGACTAAGGGTGGAAGAATACCATTCGTCATTAATGTTACTATCACTTGTTAAATCTTCATCCACAATATTAAGGTATTTCTTTGTTCATTGCCATAACTTCCTCCTAATGTTTGATGTTATTGTGCTTATGGAAATTCTGTGCTCATCCCTCGCTGACATTCATCATTTCTTCAATGATTTTAATCCTATTTAATTGTTTGGATTATTGTTATATGGAAAAGCTTTTCCCTTTCATGAGTCATGGAAAATTCATTTACTCAATTCTTGACCCAACACTTTATTGTACTTGCAATATTACCCTATTATCTTAGCTGAATTATTTTGTTTAAAATGATTCTGATTATAAATTATTTTGCTGACTACCACTCCTTACCTCATCAATTGCAGCCAACATCTTTTTTATCCTAGCCAAAATGGTTTTTCTTTGAACTTTCTCATTTTGAATTCTGATCATAAAAATAACAATAACAGGAATAACTTAGGTATTTTTAGTTTAGATATTAAATTGGATGAAATTTGTTGAAACTTTACTGTATGCTACCACCAACTTCATGTAAACAATCAGACAGAATCATATAAGTTCTGCATGTTTAATTTGCTGCTAATAGCGGTCTTAGAGTTTAATAATTCATATATAATCAAATCAAATTCCCATGGCTTACAATGCTACCTATTATTTTGCAATACATATTATACTACTGAACTTGAATGCTTCGAGTTATCATTATACATGGCCCTAGAATGTGGCAAGAGCTGTATTTCCTTTCACTTTTTATAGAAAATGCAGCAAATAATACTTTTGAATGTTGTTGATGTAGAATGTTTTCACAATGGTCACTAGTTATACTCTCACTACGAAAATGGGATTTTTTCAATATGAACAACATAAATATAGCCACCGTTTCTAATGTTTGAAAACTAATGAACATTAAACAAATCTATGGCAGTACGCACATTTATCAACTGCAGAACGTATGATAAACGAAAACCGAGTATGATTGTTTCTTTGGCGACAGCAAGAAATCTTGCAGCCTCCACAGAAACTGCACAACAGATGTAGATAAATTGAGATAAACTTCAAAAGATGTGACAATCCGAGGGCTAAAGACATAGGCGCATGCGCGCTTCCAAAAGATTTTGGTTTCATCCCGCCTTTTGTCTTTGAAAGATTAGGTATATTACAGGGTAGATAGGACCATCCTAAAATTGTGATGTGTGCGGTTTTCTTAAGTGTAAGAATATACCGTTTTATTAAATTAACGTAATGCATGCTTAAAATAACATTAACGTGATATTAAACACGGAGAAAGTCATAGATCTTGGATGGGTAAATATGTATCTTCTAATTACATTTCAAAATCCTGCACTGTAATTTATATTTGATCGATATACTTGACAAGGATTTTTTCATCTGATTGAAGCTGACGTTCTCTATTGGAATCCAGTATTGTACTAGAGCCGGTATGGTTGTACTTGGTCTCAACCCCGAAGAAACAGTATCATATGCAGATAGTGGTAGAGTATAAAATTTTTTACGTATTTGATTTTAAACATAATTACGAAATGTACTTCAGGTTGAATTCGCAATTTTTTCCTGACTATCAATTGGCGTTATTTTCGTATTTCCAAGATAGTACTTGTTTTAAATATCATAAATTCAATCTGTTCTAACCTATGTATTCTGAAGTGTTTATTCTAACATTCAAGTGACTAATCAATCTAAAGAAACGGGAAATATAGGTATTTTATATTTCAAATGATAAATTAAGTTTTCTGAAAGACTGAATTATCAACAACAGCAGATCCAGAGTGAAAATAATTGGAGGCCAGTGAAAATTAAAATTATAGTACCTTTTAAATGTGTTTATCCAATTTTAATATATCTGGACCTGAAAGTTTTTAATACCAAATTATTATCAGCTAGTTTCTCTTATTTAGTTCTGGCCTCGAGTCATATCTATATATGTTATTGATTTAGCTGATTTTCTTTGAAATCTTTCAATGCTAAATTTGTAAAAACATACCATAACCTATGTACAGAGTTTGTGAATCCATCCATTTTGCACATCAAGCAGAACCATATAGGATAAAATCAGCCTTACAGTTTCCAAGAAACACAAGGGAAGTTTTAACCTCATTTAGAGTGAGCTAAACATATGGATAATTATCTTCATTACTTCTTATGCTAAACATCATCATTATCACCTTGTCAACTTGAGAGAAGTGGATTTTTATCACCAGTTGATCCTGCACTTAAACTTGAAAACATCCATCCATTTCAAAAACTAGGACCGATATAAGTCTTGAATTTGAACATATGCTTCATATATTATTGGTAGTCAGATCCTTTCAAAGCAATTTGTAAAAGATCAGTAATATTTTAATACAGGGGATAAGGTGTCTACTCAGAGTCAAGGGAATATAATACTCAAATGAAGGGCCCAACTATGGGATCATATTGGGAGAGTTTCTTGGAGCTCTGGTGTTCATGGAGTGGTTGGGTTTGCTGTAAAAATGTCAATGTGGAAGCAAATCCTATCCCTCATATATAGGTTTGTACTGGGGCCTCTGGAGTATTTAGTGGGTCTTGCTCATGAGGAAAACAGAACAAAGGTATTTTGCTCAATAAAATAGTATGTCGGTAGGAGTGATATGCTGCCATGCTAATGACAGAGCAATTCATTTGAAACGATTGATTAACTTATCATTTTACATAATTTATTCTAGCCTCTATATCTCAAGTGTTAAGTTGATCCTATCTGAAAATTATTTTGAAGCTAGATGTATACTTGTATTAATGTATATATCACTAGTAAATTAGTGAAGTAAAAGTTTAAATTCAATTTAAAATAATTAAGGTTAAAAGTTCTACACACCTGCTTCTCCTGGTTCAGCAAGATTATACCTTAACCAAGCCCAGAGTATGACTGAATAAATGGATGTGTTCATTCACTGAAAGGTGATTAGATAAGATATCCCTTGTGTTTAGTAGTTTATCAGGCAACAAGTAAGCTTCTTTAAACTGATAAGATAACTAGGGTTGAATAAAATGTTACAACTTAATCATGGTGTTCTGCCAAAGGTGCGTAATTTCTGGAGGTGATTTCTTGGCCTAATCTGCATGAAATGGTCTACAACAGCATCAGTCAAAATCTCCATTACAGTACTATGAGCACTTTAAATTCGAGCTCCGATTTTTGTTTTGTTAAAAACTTAACTAATCTACATCGCACAAACAAATTATTTACACCTCTGGACGTAGATTAATGAGATGGGGAAGGGGGGGAGAGGTCCAGACCCCCAGACTCTACTCTTTGGTACATCCTTGAATAAAGAGTTGTCCAGTATGCCTCCGTATTCCTTGCTGACCTCAGGTTGTTCCGCTTTGACATGATTGTGGGCATTTTTGCTTACGTTTTGAGAATGGGAAATCGACAGCATGTGAAATTTGTACGGTTGTTGTAGGCATTCTGTGTAAAGGTGCCATTAGCTTCTCACAAAAAATCGGCGTAACGGAAACTAGTGTTTTGAGGTCAGACTTTGATCCAGTGTCCCAACAGCATTATTGTTTGCAATTCACGTTTCCGTAGACAGAAAGATGTGTCTCTTTAATTTATGTCCGGAGGTATAAATAATGTTTATACAATGCTTTCCAAAGAGCATTTAAGATCTCATATTAGTGAAAATCAAATCTAAATACTTTACTAGACAAAATTTCAGCAGAAAATGTTTTTGGACCATAATTTTACTGAAAAAATATCAAATTGCCTATATTAAATTTTACTGAGCACTTTTTACTTTCTCCATATACTTAGTAAAGGGGAAAGTATTGTATTCATGAAAAAAATCGACTTTGAGATTTCAACGTAAATAAACATTTTGACCATTTTCTCAATGATGTATGTGTGTATGTGATAGCTTTTTGTGGGTGCTCGAACTCAAAAACTATTAATCAGGTCAATGCAAAATTTTATATTTAAATTTTTATAAAAGTCACAAGAACTGATTAGTTTTTGGTAAAAAAAGGTCAACCGGAAGTGGGTGTTTACTCTTGTCACATCCGTTATTTTCAAATATTTGCTTTAATATTTGATAAATGTAAAAATGTTATTGGAATAAAAGTTGTAGGAAATGTTATTTTCCACAACCTTTGTTTGAAACATTTTTCCAAGTAATGCATTATTTAAGAGATATCTTATATTTATAGCTGCCACCACCATGCCACCTACCAACGACTATTGTTAACAATTGATGCTTAGTTACATCTTACGTTAGTAACACTCCCTTTTCTTAATTGTTGGAGCTTTGTGGCTATATCCAATATTAGAAGGCTATGGTTTGAGTTTACTTCTGTTCTTTGTAAAGTCAAAAATTTTTTAGGTTTCTTAAAATATTTATTATTATGTAACCTATTTGGAATTTTAAGAAATATTACAGATATGGAGAAAGTCATGTGGTGGGCACATCAGATTTTTCATCATAGCTTTTTTGGCCACACAAACCGCTCTTGGATGCTGCATGGAGCCCACAGTTTGCCGGCCTCTGTTTGGCATTATATTTTTTCCAATGAAACTTTGGGTCCAAGCAAACCATGTTGTATGAACTGTAATCCATGTCATTCAAATACTTGATATTGAAAAACAAGCCATGCTATTGTGAATTCCATGTTAAAGGAGCCTGTGCTGATGTAATGCTCTCAACCAACTTCAATATTATGCCTACTTTTCCCAAAGATGATTATTGTACTGGTTATCATGATGTACCTGTTTATGCAACTGCAGGGTAGGCTCCAGGCTCTAGGGGTGAGCTCTTGAGGCACAGACTCGAGGTGCCGAACTTTTGGGGCACTAAATAAAAAAATTTAGCTTTAGTTAATCCTTTAAAAATCTTATACACCAGACCAAAAGGGAGCAATAAATGTAAAAACATCACATCAGTGATGAAATGAGTTGCCAGATTTCTATTTTTACTCTTTTCAAGGCAAATTTTTCATCCCAATTTTCAGCTTGTTTTCCCATTAAAAAATCAAAAATGATCGTATTGTCTTTTATAGCTAGAAAAATCTTTAGAAAGTAATAAAATTGATCATGAGCAACCTGATGGTATAGATGGGAATGTACCCTGTAGCATTCTGTAACGAATATTGGTCTTTTTAGTTATGTATGTATCGTGATGAAAGTACTTTGGTGAAGCAAGTTCCTCTGAAGGGGCAATAATAATCTGATTATGATAATTTCAATATATTAATGTTCAAAAATTTAAATACGGATTATTAAAAATTGAAATTTCGAGATGATAATTGGCAACCCTTCTTCAGCTTTCTGTAATTTCAGTCTCTAGTGCCAGCTATATAAGGTGTATAGAGCTTGGGCAGCTTATGTATCCCTCGCAATCCCCAAGACAGAGTATTCCTCACTATGTGTGTAGTGATTGGGTGGGTAAATGTTGATAAAGGAAGTAATATATCACATGCGACAATGCACTGGGTAATTCGGCGGATAGCCTTGGCAGGAGAACAGAAGATTGCATTTTGCTAGCTAACTTGGTGTTGATGGAATGATATGATCTGAAGATCCTATGCAGACAGGCATAAGCTGTGAAAGTTGGAACAATTTTTGAAACGAGAAAAAAGTCTTTTTTTTCTCGTTTCAAAAATTGTTCCAACTTTCACAGCTTATGCCTGTCTGCATAGGATCTTCGGATCATATCATTCCATCAATTTCATGTTTGGCGATCTCACCATTTGAGGGGGAGGAGTTTCTTTCGATGATTCTCTTAGAGGACATCTGTTGGGGCAGTTTGATACTAGCTTGGCTAGTTCCCATCCCACCAAGGAAAACATCCGTGTTCAGAAACGAGAGAAAATGTTCTGCTACGATAGTTCAGAGGTAGAATATCTGCCCGGCAAGTGGAAGACCCGGGTTCAATTCCCGGTCATAGCAGACTTTTTTCTCGTTTCAAAAATTGTTCCAGCTAACTTGGTGTTAACGGGTGCAATCAAATCAGATCCAACCTGACTAACTAGCCTTTGTTGCACCCAAGAATCTCTAGCCCTGGGCTTCCCATGCCTGCAGGCACCATGGCACCCATCAAGATTCGCTGTGGCGCCTGCCAAGGTTTGTTCAGGTGTCTTTAATACTATCAGCTCTTGCAACTAATAATGTTGAGCGGTCACATAAAAGTGGAAAGTGCCAATCTAAAAAGACTTTATGACTTAATCATATAGAATTTACTTACAAATTCATACGATGATTCTACTCACAATTTTCTTGCCAACCTCTCGGAAGTGGCTCATTCTATCATTTTAGCTTTAATCTTTATCATAATGTAATGAATGAATTCTAGTGAATGGTGAACAGTTTAAAAAATTAATTAAAAATTAATAATAATTATATTAGATGATATAATGAATTTTGTAATAGCAATGAAAAATATTGGTGGAGAGGGACGCTTGAACAAATTTGGTGCTCGGGGTGCCAATACACCTTGAGCCGGTCCTTTTAAGCAAGCACAGTTGGGACATTTAAACCTTTCAAGCAAGCAAAGTCGGGACACTTCTTCTTATAATTAGTATTGCTTTTGCTGTTCATTTCCGAAGAATTCATTTTTTTAGTTATTAGAACAGAAATCAATAAAAAATAAATAGTTTTAAATAAATCTATTAATTATAATTTATGTAAATACTTACAACAATAAAAAGCTCAAAATACATACAAAACGTCACAGCTGCAAAGACATTAATACTGCGGCAATACGATTCTCTCTACTTGTCTTGGTCGCTACTGTCCCCCACTTCTTATACGAAATGGTTTATTACTGCTTTGACTCAAGGAATATGGAAAAAGACACGTATATTGCGTTGACACTTGAATACCTATAAGAAATATGCGTCTTATTCCACACTCAACTAAAAGTAGGATTTCCCCTAAAAATTACCAGCATTGTAACATTGTACAACATAGTAATTACCAACATTGTTACATTGCACAACAATGTAACAATGTTGGTAATTGCTATGTTTGATATTTATGTAGAATTTGACCAAAATATATCAGACAGTAAAGTGTTATTTAAGAATTATATTTATCCGAGAAAAAAAAATTTATCAAAGAAAGGAAAATTGAGACATTCTACATTCAAAGCAGGACTCGGGACAAATTTATAAAAAATGGGATAATCCCGGTAAAAGCGAGATGGGTGGCAATCCTATATGCAGCTGGTAAGAGTAATGACATAGATTGTGTGAATACACATTTTGCATTAACTTAAGAGGGATTAGCCTACCATAATTTAAATAAATTTATACTTGTAACATTTATAATTCCCTATTATATTAATTATACTATCTCTATTGCAGGCCCGTATCATAGTACTATGCCAGCAGTTCAAGATCAAGCATTATTTGGAAGTGAATTGATTAAATTTTTTTAAGCAAAGAAAAGACAGGATCTATTGTTGATGATTTGATTGTTGATAAAACTGTAAACATTGATTCAGGTGGGCATCTTTCGGAGGATGTTAATTCATCAGCTCATTGCTTGGGATTTAATATTTTGGATTTGGTTTTATTTTTCATTATAAGACCAATTTGTATGTAAGAGGTAATTCCTTTTTTTACGTCTACCTTTGGAAAAGGTATTTTTGAGAAGTTGAAGCTATTTTAACTTTGTTTAATTACATTAAGAGATTTGAGATAAGTTTCTCAATTTCATATTTAATTATATTGTCCAGAGTTGTTTTATTTCAGCACTTTTAAAATATTCTGATCAAATTCGATCAAAATGTGTGTTTACTATTCTAGTTTATTTTTATCCTATAACATAGATGTTTGTAACATTCTGCAAAATTGAAAAGGTAGATATCAGCTCTTTTATGCAGGTATGTTTCAAAATGACATAAAAGAAGCATTGTCTGATATTGATGACTTGGCGAAGGAGTTTTTTGTTCTCTGGTCTTCAAGCAAATAAGTTTCATAAGTTTCTAAACATAGCTATGGTAGTATAAGTGAAATTTTATTGGATTTTTATTTTCCCGTGTCAAAATATTCATACTTACATGCAGTGTATATATTTTAAGGTTTAGTAACCTGGTTTATACAAATTATTCAATAAAGTATTACATTTTCATGCATGGATTTTTTGATTATCTAATCAACTGTTAACTGTCTGAAGGAACCTTCTATTCCAAATAAATCTTCATATGTTTTAGGCTTTCCAGGTCTCTTTGATTCATCAACTTGATACTTTTCATCTTCGATGAACCAGTCCCTGTAGCTCTCCACTTTATTTTTCCATTCCTCTGAAAGAATTAAAAAAGATGAGCAATTCTATCTTAAATTGTGCGTTCTTTGGTACAATGTTTTGATGTCTCAATTACATACTTGTTAAATCTGCCAAGGAGCCTGCTTCTCCACCATATTCCTTTGGTAGTAGTCTTTGAGGGATCTTCTTGTACAAAGAGTTCATGTCGTCTCCATGGACAAAAAACTAGCAAAAGGAGTATGATTAGAATAAAAATGTCCTTATAGAATATCAGGGTGTTATTCCAATTTTGTGCAATGATGCAATTTTGAATATTTATTCAATATATGACTAATTTTTAATTCAAGTTCATGTTTGTGTCTTGATATCTTATTTCAGGAATGAAAGTTTGCTGCATATAAGTAATGGGAGAGTTAATGCAAAGAATAATCTGATGCATCGTCATATGGATTGATAATTAACATTCATGTAAAAAACTCATAAATATAACCATACAAATTGAATGGAGTTTTTTAAATGAAAATGTTAAAACAAAAAAGATTAATTTGGCATAAAAATGCTTCTCTAGGGTACTGGTGAACTTAAATTTGGAAGTATGTGGCTCAACCTGCTATCTCAGATATTCTTTGGCATTTCATTGAATGGGTTTTATCTTCTGTTCTGTCACAGCTAATGTTGATTTTAACAAAGTGAAAGCTGGCCAATAGGTACCTATCTCAGTTAGGTGGACCTGGGTTATAAACCTGCAAGTCAAAAATATGATTCTTACTGTGCAGTAATACCATTTATAAAACTTTGAGATATAATTTAGGGAGTTTTACTAAGTTTCAGTTGCAATTTTTGTATTTTTGGATATATAGTTTTTATTAAGTTTAAGTAGTGACAGTGGCGGATCCAGAAAAATTCAACAGGGGGGGCATGTAACAGAAAAAATGTATAAGTAGTATAATATGTTCCAGTAAATTTATGCATTCTATCTGTACCCAGCTTAACGTATGCTGTTCTAGCAGATCTTTAAGATTATTAATTGAATATCAATGCATTTTATTTATTAATCATATATTTCATTGTAAACACAATTAACAATCTTGTTCTTCTAAGATACAGCATTTAATGAAACCAGTGATTGAACTCTTGAAAGAGCAACATATAGTTGCCCATGACTGAATACAGGTTTCGGAAGGTATAAGCAGATTCTGTTAAAAGTCTGTCCCTGTGACATGTTGATGGTCATTGAAAAGGCTAAACGTAGAGGCAAATTTTTGAACTATTACTATTTTGAAATTAAATTGGCATTGTAATAGTGTTATAGTAGATATAAAGAAATAATTAAAGAGTGAATTACGGTAAGAAGTAGATCATTAAAATTTCAACCTTAGGGCAGAGAGGTGCTTTGATAACTGTTGTGATTAAAAAGAAAAAAAGGAAAGGGAGGTATACTCCATAAATGGAATACAGAGATTTCAAAGGTGTTTTTTTATGGGAAATGTGTATAAAACGATATCGAACAATTCGGCGGTTCTTGTTTATGTCTGAAAATATTAGTGGTAATTATATGGCCCCAAGGGCTTTTAGTGGTAAATGTTGTCCTCTATCTGAATAAATTTTTAAATCTATACCTAGCATATCATATAAGAGCCTGAGAGAGAAAAATATGATTTTATAATTGTTGTTTGCCAATAGAATTGTAGTGATCGATTTAAACAAAGTATGTGATATTATATACTTGGAATATTCTCGAATTTTTATCTCCAAAACTATAAGCCGTTATGTGATCAAGTGGACTTTTTAGTGGTAAATGTTGTCCTTCATCTGAATAAATTTTTTAATCTATACCTTACAGATCATGTAAGACCTTGGGAGACAAACAATATGGCATTTAATTGTTGTTTGACAAATACCATTTAACGATATATGAATATACGTTTATTTAAGTGCTTAAATAAAGTGGAAGTTATAATTGAAATCACAATTTGATGATAACTTTTAATAAGGAACACTAATACTTTATTTATTTAAATTCCACAAGGAAGTTTCGGAGAGAAAACATGCGGACAGATGGAGGCGATGTGCCCATAAGGCATTCTGCTATTATTGCTTCACTGGTAAAGAATGCCTAATAAACCTAGGAGACCCTAGGAAAACTTCGTTTTCATCTGCCATCCTGAAGCAACATTGTGGCTGTTTAATGTATATACTTGAATATGTATTGTATTTCATAAACAGTATGCCAATGAAAAAACTTCATGAGCAAAAAGTATGCGTCTTGATAATAGCTATACCAAAAAACTATTTTCATTTTATCAAGATGCTTAGCGCTAAGACCCTGGAGCATACGGAGGGTGGGGTTGATGTGCGTAGCATGTAGGGGCAGCACCCCTAGTAGTTTAATACATTTACTATACTTGTTTATTTGCAGGATCCCCGGTGCTCCCTCCTGGATCTGCCACTGACAATGAATAGTGATTTCCTTTTTTGCAACTTTCACTAAAAAAGCAATATTATCAGTCGTGTAACTATTGGACCCACCATGTGAGTGGACCCCAGCCCAAAAGGGGTCCCAAAATTCTTTTTATTTATTGGGCTCCCAAGGACTGGCAGGTAGGCCTCTCACTCCTTAGTTATGCCAGTGAATATTATACAAATGAGGCTAGCTAACATTGACATTATCAGTTTTGGATGTGAACCATATTTGCAAAGCAGGCAATTAATATTACCTTTATTAATGGTAAGATTATGACCAAAGTGCACTTTCAGATCCAGTGCCACTGTCTGTTGTTTTGTTCCTAAATCAGTTTAAATGAATAAATGTTTATTACTTACTCTTTCTTTAAGTTTTTCCTTGGAAAAAGCCTTGAAAAGATTGAAAATTGCTTCAAAAGCGCTTGGAGTATGAATGTAATTAATTCCTTTTGGCCTTATTGGATATGCATCCTATAAAGTAAGTATTGATATAAATTAGACACAAGTTACATTAATTGTAAAATTTTTCTTTATGGGCTTAATTATTTGAATTAGAAATATTTTAGGGAAATGTGTGAAATTTGTTGCTGGTTGAAATCTGGTAAGATTATGAAAAAATGAACTTAGCAATGTAAATGCTGAAGCAACGGTCCTGAACCGGGAGTCCATGGATCCCCAAGGGGTACATGAAGCCTCGTTAGTGGTACACGAGGTTCAAGTACACTTTATTGAATACTTTAAAAAATTATATATTACTAAAAAAAATATGTAAAAAAACTTAAATTAAGAAAATAATATAGTTGATCCGAAGCATGGCATCAACTGTGGGCATGTATAGATGCAGATACCGATGTTGGCAGACTAGTATGTACTAGTCGACTTACTTTGTCCCTTGTCACAGAAATCACTGTCAGATGCTCATTGTTAGTGATGTGCAAAACAATTATCAAGATGTATCTATTACCACATCAACTTCACTTCGATTCATTGAATTGATTCACATGAGTGACCCTTCACTACTCTATGTTAATGACAGATGTAGGCACATACAGGTATATTCTACAAGTATTTCTTAAATTCAGTGTGTACTACTTAAAGGTGTGTATCATGTTTAGTGATTTTTTTACGATAAAATAGTATGTTTATTTGTAATGCTACATTTTTTCAAACATTTTTTAAGCATTTTCTTGATCAATTATATTTATCAATTTTTTAATTTTATATTTTTTTTTCAAGACATGACTCCTGCTTCCCCCTGGAGTTCATCATGTCAAAAAAGCATTGTTATCAGGATTCTTATGTGCAGTACAGATTTACATTCATGTTTGACAGAGATGGTTTGCAAAAGACAGAATGCTTCCTTTATCCAAGGTACTCAGTGATGAGTATATGAAGTCATTCAGACTTAAAGAATATTTGCAGACTGTTCATCCTCAACATGCTAACAGCCCAGAGGCTCTTTTTGAAATAAAACGAGCATGATTTGAATCAAGAGGTACTCTCATTGATTACGGATTTACTCCTGTGAAGAAGTAGTTATTGAGTGGCTTTATGGATAGCCAAAGAAAAAAAGCCCCATACCATCGCCAAGACCCTAGTGAAACTGTGTGCCATGGAAATGGTTGAATTAATATGTGATAAAGAAGCTAAATCAAAAATAGCACAGCTCCCATTAACAAATGATGGTGCTCCAGCCATGCTGGAGAAAAAATCAGTATTCACCGCTCTCATAAAAAAGTGAATCCAAATGTGATCTCTACTCATTGCATTCTTCATCAATATGCTTGGGCATCAAAAACTCTTCCACCTTACTTAAAAGATGTGTTGGATATTGTTGTTCAGACTTGACTTTATTTGAGCAAAGGCATTGAATCATCATGTGTTCAAAGCACTATGCGAAGAGGTTGGCTCCGCACAGTGTTCTTCTGTTTTACACTGAAGTATGCTGGTTATCCAGAAGGAAAGTTCTGGCTAGAGTTTTTGAACTTCATGATTTAATTGAAACAATTCTGCATGCAAATGGATCAATTCTGCTTCAGTGTATTATAGATCCTCACTTTGTGAGTGCTTTGGCATGCCTTGCAGATGTATTTAGAATCCTAAACTCAGTGGACATTTCACTCCAAGGTAGTAATATGATTTTTTGGAGGCAGAAGAGAAGATCAAATCCTTTCAAGAGAAGTTAACTCTCTGGGGAAGAAGAGTGAATTGCGGTAACTTTTCCAATTTTCCTCTCTTTAATGAAATCACTTCCGATTCAGTACAGTCAATTCCAGTGGAACTAAGAGTTCGTGGAAGTAAATCTGGAAAACCTTAAAATCATCATTGATGGAATTATCCCAACTGGTTTGGTAGCTGACTTTTGGAGGAACCCCTTCAGTGTTTCTTGAACAAATTAGTGATACCAACATTGCAAAAGACGAAATTCTCGAATTGAGAAATAATCAAAAACTTCCTGTTGACTTTGAATCAATGACACTGAACCAATTCTGGTGTAAACTTGGTGAGGTGTCTCCCATTCCGACAAAACGAGCTTACCAAATTTTAGTTCTATTCGTCACAACTTACCTTTGTAAGTTGGGCTTTTTAATGGTTGTCTCGATAACAACCAAAGTGAGAAACAAATTATAAACGAATATGATATGCATGTGGCTATCTCGAGAGCAACGCCTATGATAGAAATATTGGTTAATGGTAAATGGCAGCAATGTTCACAGTAGTGAGATTAGTGTGGTTTTTCCATTTGTAAATGGACATTTTGTGCAATTTTTAGTGTTTTTACTTTCTCCATATATAAAGTATAGAGAAAGTATTGTTTTCATGATAAAAATCAAACTCGAGATTTCAATGGAAATACATGTTTTAAGGTTCCCTGAACACGTTCTGATTAGTTTTGCGATGGTGTCTGTCTGTCAGTCTGTATGTGATAGATTTTTGTGAGCGCTCTAACTCAAAAACTATTAAACAGATCAATGCAAAATTTTATATTTAATATTTTTATAAAATTAGAAGATCTGATTAGTTTTTGGTAAAAATTGGTCTATCGGAAGTGGGTGTTTACTCTTGTCACTTATCAATTATTTTAAAATATTTGCTTTAATATTTGATAAATGTAAAATTGTATCAGAATAAAAGTTGTAGGAAATTTTATTTTCTACAACCTTTGATACATTTTCCCACATAATGCATTGTTTAAGAGATGTCTTATTTTTTAGCTGCCACCACCACGCCACCTACCGACAACTATTGTTAACAATTGACGCTTAGTTACGTCTTAATAACGCTCCTTTTTCTTTTCTTAATTGTCAACCGGAAGTAAATATTGTTAATGCTCCCAGAGCTAACATGTAATTTGCCATATAAATATGGAGAAAGTCATGTGTTGCCCACATCAGTTTATATTAAAAATAAAGTTTGTTTAAAACAAAAATCTGTTTATATTTATGGCTTATGAGATATCCGTAGTTTTGATTATTCACAATTAGTTGTAATAACAATGTTACTATCAAGAGGGGTACATGATGTATTAAGCTGAGACCGAAAAAGGTTCAGGACCACTGTGCTAGAGCAACAGAAATTTTCATGCATCTAGCAAGATGATTGTGGATCATTTTGACCACATTGCTATTTTACTTTTCCTGTCACCAAGAATCGCAATTATCTGTTGTATTGAACATATAAAAATTGAGATAAAGTTCATGTGGTTATAAAATACAATTAAAAATATTTTCTACTTTCAGCATTTATAAAAATATTAAGGGATGTTTTACAGATAATATGTGCGAATTTATGACAAAAAAGTAAAATTAGGGTAATATGTATTATTTAAAGCATTTTTACATAGATATTGTTGCGGCTATGACTGCATATAAGATGGGCATCATTTGTAAGAGCACATTTCCAAATGCATATTTATTGCAAACACTGCATTTTTGGTATGATTCATTCCTAAATTTGAGCTGAAATTTGTCAGTGCTTTCTCTTTTTCTCTACAAATGACTGATGATCACAGAATTGATGTACATTGCTGATGAAATATCCATCATTAACACTTTGAATGCCAATAGGCTGATCAAGCTGTTGCAAGGTGCTGCTACAAATGCTAGAGGTGATTTAACCAATGGTCAGAGGCAGGTTTTATTTTTGCATCTAGTTCACATATTTTGACATATGTCATTTCTGAGAGGTGCATTTGATATTTAAGAGTTTCTTCTTTTACCTTGGCCATAGATTTCATTAATTTTATTTTTTCTTGATATTTTTTGCTAAGCCTCAATTTTTAGCTGAGAGGAAACATGGTGAAGTATAGATATAAGTTGGATGATTTGTGTATTGTTGGCTGATAACATGAAAATCATTGAAGGTAATTTGCCTACAGACTTAGAGGTATTGAATCATCAGATAGTGATTTAATTCCATTGAGCCCAAATATCAATCGATTTCATGGCATTCTAAGTTATAGTGCTACTCAGATAAGGTTTGTAAGCCAGAGAGTAGGAATATATTTCTAATGGGGATTTATCATAATAAAATATATCAAGAAAATTTCTCGGTTCACAAGATTGTGTGGAAATATCACAGTCTATCACATCTCTTTTGGATATCACCAGCTTTCTGATCAAAGAGGTATATGGAGCATCCATTCATGCAGCAATTCCCAACCTGAGTGTTGCAAAAATAGAACAATATATAGGAAATAGTTTCAGTACAGGTTTACCTCGCTTGATGCAAATCTGCTATTATGTGACCAACTTTTTGCCATCGGAATTTCTTTTAATGCGTCTTTGATTTGCTCTTATGTGGTTACGCAGCCAGTGCAATAGAAATGAAAGAAGGTTCTCCACTACATCACAAGGCGAACATTCAGTCTCTCATTGTCTCTTATGCTGTGTGCATTAGTACTACAGTAAAAGAGATGCGAGTTCAGTAGAGATGAGAGGGAGATTATGTGTAATACTGTTTGAGCACACTTGAGAAGGTTTGTCTATTGAGCATTTTTCTTCAGACAACATAGTGTTTGGTTCTGGTTAATAAACTCATCCCAAATACAAATAAGGCTGTCATAACGACATAGGTCATCTCTTGGGATTTGAGGAAGGCCCGGATTTAGTGTAGTGGCAGAGCCTTGGATGTTTTCCCTTACTAGTCCGTTGTTCTCCCCTTTTTCACAAAAGATGCCTTGGATATCTTCTGCGAGTTCTTTTTGCCTTCAGTTATGAGTTACCAGATGTGCTGTTAGTCCCTTTGTCCCTTGTGCTGTGCACATCAGTACTTTTTGGTATCTTTCTAATGCATTTTTACACTGTTACCATTGAAAGAATGGCTTCAAAATGCATTCTTCTTTAGGGATTTAAAACTATTTTTTGGCGACCAATGCACTATTCTGGTATCTAAAATGTAAATAACATCTTTTTGCCATTTTTCTCAAAAGGTTTAATACCTACTTAAGAATATTGTGATTTAATTACTAATTTGTGGGCAATCAGAAAATAACTGACATGAGATTGAAACAAATTGCAGTTAATGGAAAAAAATAAAATTTTCATTTTAAAAAACAAGCATTTGAATTTTATTTGTAAAATTTAAATGCAGTATAGGTCAATTTTTTATTTGCACTTTTCAACCTCAGTTTGTTGTGGATATTAGGAATGTTGTTCATCTTTGCAAAGTCAAAATTGTGGGGAATATTGCTTGTTAAATGATAACACGCACTTGAGGTAAAAATTATGAAAATGATGACGATTACAAAGTTGATGACTGAAGACAAATTTTTAACACCTGAAAATTATTAGTCATTAACAAATAATAATCACAATTTGAATTGATTTTAAATTCTATTTTAAAAAGGTTAATTCGAGAAGATGTTAATGTAGCTTTACTTTATTTTATTTTTCATGTTACTAGCTTGTGTTAATTAGACAACAGAAATATAAATCCTCTATTCATGTTACATAAAGTATTTAAAATAGCTACCTGTGCACATATCATAGCCTGTTTTATAACAGTTGGTGTCATTTGGACTGCATGACTTAGGGAGACACAACTCAAATCAAGAACAGATACTGCCCCACATATAACAAATCGGTCATCATTCAAGAGTAATATGTCCATTATCATATGGTTGACTTTTATTATATCAACAACTTTTATCTCTGATGCATCATATATCCCAACTCTCAACAAAAATACTCTTCTGCCAAACTCATCTGGCTCAGGCAATGGAAGAAATACTCTTGAAAATAAGAAAAAAATTTCAATTTATTAGTACTTTCTAAAAACTATTTAAAGTTAAATGGTATCTTTTTGATGATATTCTTTTTTGAGGTAGAGCAATTTTTTATTATCATTAATCTTTCTAGGTAATTAGATTGGTTATTTTTACTGTTTCAAAGTGGATTCCAACTTGTAATACCACCTAATTCAAAAATGCCCTTAAAGTTAACGGGGACATTAATGAATGCATTGATATTTGCTCTCATTTTCTTCTTTACTGAACTTACTGTTCACTTTAACAAATGATATCAAATTTCTGATTTATCTGAGTATTTTGCAGTTTAGTAGTTGGCTGGACTAGCAAGCTGCCCTAATTGGGTTTATATATACACATAAATTCAATTCTTCAATTTTTAATTGTAGTTTTTTTCTGGTGATTTAATCCTGTATCAGATTATATCCCTGTTTAATATTTTCCTCTTGGATATGATGCAAAATAATTAAACCTCACCTGAGAGTTATTCTTATACCAAAATCTAGTTTTTAATTGACATATACTTTATGATCTATTTATATATGGATCACTGAATTAGTGAAACATTCATTTGAATCCAGTCTAGCATTTTTTACCATCACCATACACTGCGTAATAAACAAATATTGCGTATATGTGTCAGTTTACTTTTACTGTCAAAGGCCAGAACTGGTTGTTAATATTTATTTTTGCCATAAAATTAATTAAAATACACACTGGCATGGGGAGTGATATGTTGAATAATAATTTGGTTGGAGCACATCTTAGCTTTTAGCTTGGAAGTCATTGGGAAAATTTTGATCTTTCAATTAGTTTTCCTTCAATGAATGTTTTAATTTTTCAGGAATGCTTATGTATTGCTCATTGAAAGACTTTTCTGTACTTGTTTTATAAAACTTAAGTGGTGATTATTCTCATGAAATTATGGTTATTAGTTTTACCATTGTAATACAATTTAATAATTTTCTTGTTATAATTTAGGTTAAATATTCAAGAAAGAATTCTATATCTTACCTTATGGCTGAAGTCAAATTGACAGACTATGTCCTTCCAATAGTTGGTTAAGTGATGGAAAATCCAGAAGTGCATTTTAGCTATTAAACAGCTATGATCAGTTGAGATTAACTGATTTAAATATTTTAGGATCTACTATCAATGAACTATCACTGTTGTTGTCTTCTTTGTAGTCAAAGTGGGCATTTGAATTCCCTAACTCTATGACTATTGTAGACACATAGTTTATCAATTTACTAAGCATGGCTAAATTGTAATTGATAATATCAAACCACTTTATTTTATTATGAATAATGAAATGTTAATTTTTCATGGGCAAAAATACATTCGTTATCAATTATCCAATGAAGATTAATCTCTTGGATATCATTATTATTATGATTCAATTTCAAGCTAAACCATTCATAAAATTTAAATAAATCTAAGATGGGAAAATTTTATGTATAGTTAAAATCCACATTTAATTATTAGCAGAACAAGAAGTAAACTTCTTCGATTTGCTATAAGATGGTCTTGAAATTAAACATCAAGTTATTAGTAACTTTAACTATTTATGTGAAGGATAACATCTTAAACTCATTCATTTATCTGATAGTGCATAATATTTAATCTAAATTAAATTTATTTCTAACTTACCCTAAATCTAATACTTTTTGTATTATTGGATTCATTGGATCACGATTACTAAAGAAATCCTTAATAACTGTTTTCATGGTGAAGTAAAAATCCAATTTTTCTTTTGTTCTTTCCAAACTATATTTACACCCACGAAGAAATGCAACAAGAAATTGGTCATCTGGAATGGAAAATATAAAATCAAAATGTATTCCAACAATTCCATGTCTATAGCTTCCGTTTAAAAGATTTTGTAACAGCTGTAATTAACTATGGTAGATTATTGCCAATACTGTGGGAAGTTTTAAGATAGAATGTGGTTATAAATTCAATGTTCAGGCCTAAGCATTGTATACATTAACCCGTCAAAGCCAGCAATTTTCTGATCTCTGTTCTTCCCTCAGAGCAGCTATATGAATGTATTTTGACATCCTAGGCATTTGCTTAATTCTCTGTTGAAAAGGTACATACATGGCTCTGATATTTAGCTAAGTAAGGACAAGTCAGAGGCCATATATGTGTAGGGACATTACTGCTGCTGCAGAAGTGGCAAGATACATAAACATACACATCTAAATGACTTGAGGTGTTAAGGTTGAAAACATTTTCATGAGATCAAATTTCACCTCGATTTCATTATTTTTAATAAATATTAATAACGAGTGGGGATTAAAGCGAAGGTAAGATTCAGAAAGGAATTAACTCTAATGCTGTAATTTTAATTTTTTTCATTATTTATGTAGAGGAGTTTATTCTTTAGATATTTGTGGTGTTCAATATTAGCTGTTTGACACATTTTATTTGTTAGCACATTTAATTTAAATCTTCCCAGTTTCCATCCAGAGAAGGTGCTTTAATCAATTATAGTTCTTTATCTAATTAAGTTTTATAATAACATTTACTTGTAAAATGCATTATTGTGAAATAAAAAAATCTGAAGGAAAGAATACTTAATTTTACTCATGCAAAATAAATTCAGTAATCTAAAGTATTCACAAAATGTTTAATTTTTAATATGCCTTACATCTATTCCCTGTAATCAAACATTCCTTCAAAAATACCAAATTGTTATTTTCCCATCTATTAGTTTTAATTTAATACTCAAACATTGAAGTAATTGTTAATTAACACACTATTTTTCTTTATGAAAACAGGAAAAATAATATTCTATATGAATAAGGCATTTTGTGAAATTTTCCCCTAGGTGCCATGTCTTCCAGCTATGTTTCTGAATTTTATAAAGAAATTGGTGCAGTATATTTTGCACAAACTTTCTTATATATGTATGTGTCTGGTCTCCCTACACTCTTTCTTGACTTGAAGTAACTCAGAAGAAGTGCTGTTACTTCAAAAAACAACAAAAACATGAAAAATATTTTCCATACGTAAAAAGTATTAATATAAGCATTAATATATAGTTAATCTTATAAATATGAAAATTGAACTTGATAAATAATTTTACCATGCATAAATGTCAATTATTATGTGGATTGGTGAAGGCATATTGATGCTAACTAAGGAGTGGACAACTTTACTACATGACAGGCTGCATCAGTGGTTGTGAATACTTGGGTGGAACAGATTAGAGCTGAAATTGAAAGTTATCTAAAGAGTTTTAGGTGTAATACAAGTAAAAATAAAGTCTACATAAGGATTATATGGTTAAAACTTCAAAATTAAAGGTTTTTATAATCATTTTACCATGGAATACAAAATTTACTGATAGCTTCTTCATCATAGATTAACAAGTCACTTAATATGCTCTCATGGTTAATATGTGGACCGCAGGTTCCGCATCCCTACACTAAAGCATTTTTACTGAACAAAGATGTTGCATGATGTCAGGGGACTGGGGAGAGCTGGACGGTTGCTGAGCATAAAACTTGATATATTTTATTACCGCTGGATACTGTATAGTTGTTTTTTGATAAATATTGCTTATGTGGTATGGTTTATGACACCAAGTTCTATATATGAGAGATTTCTTATTAGAATCATTTAAGCCATTTTTGAATAAATTGACATTTTGTGAAAATGGACATGCATAAAGTACCCTTTATTGTTGCGCTACATTGTTCATCACTACAGAGGATCTATTCTGGGCAATAGTATGCATAAATATGAGATATCATTTGATTTAATTTAAGCAATCATGCCCTAGAACTTCACACAAATGGAGAGAGACAGCATGGCAAAAACCAATTTTTGGGGCTTAAAGCAGGGCTTGACAAATTTTCTAAAAATCTAGGTGCCAGCACCAAAACCTAGGAGCCAGCACAGACATTACATAATTTTGTTGGATATTTTTATCATCATCAGAAAAATAAATGTTTAATAATTTAGACTGCTATAATAATTAAATCATGCACATTTATTTGTCCCATTATGTAGCAGAGCATAATAAAATGAGCCTTATACATCTGAAAGAGTCTAATGATATTCTGAAAACATGTAGTTGGCGAACAAGAATAAAAATTGGCACTTATTTTCAGGAACTTGAATTCTTCCGACGGATATATTTTGCTGCTCCTACTGCTGAGCCCGACAATACAATATGACTACAGCATTACCAAAACCTAACTACAGCATGCATATACAATATCTAGGCACCAGCATGAAAATCATAGGTGCCATGACAACCTGGTGTCTGGGATTTGTCGAGCCCTGACTTAGAGAACACTTAAAATGCATATTTCCACCAATATCTCAGTCAAATTTTTTGCAATTACAATACTTACGTACTACATATACATGAAAGTAAAAAAGTAGGTATTTTAAATTATGAAATATATACATATATGTGTACGACCGCCACTTTGTTGGTATAGGGTTATGAATGCAGTGGTATTCTTTGATAAATTATGAGTTAAACAAAATAAAAATCACACTCCTTTGTTGAAAAATAAACTTTTTATTGAAAATTACAGATGATATTTAAAAACAGTGTGTTGAGAAAAATGAAGCCAAATTCACGACATTAGAAATAAGTTCTATTCGTACTTCATTTATGGATATAATTCTTCAATCCGGTTATTCTTAATAAACCAGAGAATAGTTCCATGCACTTTTCTAGACATTGACATTTTCTACCCTTTTTCATAAAAATCCTAATATCTCCGAAACTAGAATCGACAAAGCCCATCTCTGGCGGACATCCACATATATTGTGGTAATCTGCATTCTGCCAACTATCTCCCTAAAGAGAAGGAATTGCTGTGGGATCTGCTTTTTGGTATAACTTTAATAGGTGAAGGTTAATCAAGGATTCTTTCACAATAAGAAGCTTGTTATGCATTTAATTCATGCTTTTGCAGTGTAAGAGCAGTGCAATGACTTTTATTTTTAAATCGTAAGTTATACAGGGTGTTTCATAAAGACCTGTCTGACTACAAATTCTTATGTCTCTTATAGTAATTTAAAAGTAGTAACAAATGAAATGCCAATTAATAGGCATATATATCAAGTTTTACTCCAACTGCAATTTACAAGGATTCCATGAGTGTACCTTTGGTAACAGAGCAAATATCCAGCCTGTACACAAACTCCTCCCAGGTCCTACATAGCATATCCACATTCACTGATGTGATGGTTTTGCGAATACGTTCCTTCAGTTTATTAAGTGTTTTTGGTAATGGTGGAGTGTAGACAGGTTCTTTCACATACCCCCAGAAGAAGAAGTGTAGTATGGTAATATCAGGAGACCTAGGAGGCCAAGGAATTGATCCTGCTTCTCTGATCCAATGTCCAGGTAGCTTATCATCAAGTAACTGTCTCTGGATCTTGGTCGCCCCAGTCCACCCTTCCTGCATAGACAACCATCCTTGGAAAGCTTTTGATACTACTCTGAAATAGAGGTCTTAGATGGTGAGTCCTTTCCAAACTTTGTTTGATACTGCCTTTGCACGATAGTCACAGTTTTGGTAGCATTGTACCAGAAACAACACTGCACCTTTTCTTGAGGAGTAGCCATTTTGTTTAATTAATGGATGCAGTGCTACTCTGCGGCTTGTATGAGAACTGCTGCTTTAGTGAAAAACTTGAAACTTCCCTCTATTGGAGGACGTTTCATTTGTTACTACTTTTTAAATTAGTATTAGAGATATAAGCATTTGTAATTGGTCAGGACTTTATGAAACACCCTGTATTACTGATTTGTATATACAATTACATTTTGTTATAATTTTCCTACTTTTTAGATTTATATACTTAACATAGAATTAATCTTACCTATTCTTGGTGTTATATGAGGTTGTTTAGTAAGCCAATCTTTAATGTATTGCAAGTCATTATCAATCCTTTTAGGATCTTCAAATAATTGTGTTTTTGCTGCCTCCTCAAGCTCTTTTGATAAAGGTCTGATTGGCATGTTGTATTTAAATCTGGAAATAAAAAAATGCTAAAAAGTAGTAGTAAATCATCTGAAATCTACATTAACTTTTACTTATACATACTTGGTTTCACTTGAGAATGTCACTTAATTTGATTCATACATAAATTTTAATCAAAATTGTGGATACCATATTTTCTGGCCAATAAGTCTCACAAAGATTATAAGACAAATTTATCTGAAAAAACTTTATTGTATTTATATATGCTTTTACCAGGAACAAAATACCTATTTATCGCACAAATCTAACCAAGTAAAAGAAAATTTATCGATCAAAGAATCTTACCTGGTTCCTCACACAAAACAATAAATTACTGTGTTAATTATGATACACACATGAATGACTGCTTCCACTAATGTGACATACATGCACTGCCTGTAAGGAAATGCAGGCCAAACACTCATGGCAAAAATTTGATATTCAAGCGCAAAATATTTTATGCCATGATTAGAACTGCAAAGGCAATAAACAAATTGTCTTAGAAAACTAGTGATTAGTATCTCGATTAAAAAATGACCATCTTGTTCCTTTACTGCGACTGTGGTTAGTTTGTAAATGAAATACCTATCGTTAGTACTGTGAAACAATTTTGAGGTTGGGAAATTTGGAAACGTGAGAAAAAAGTCTGCTATGACCAAGAGTCGAACCCAGGTCTTTCCACTTGTCGGGGAGATATTCTACCACTGAACTACTGCAGCAGAGTAATTCTCCCATCTCAGAACGAGAATGTTTTCTTTGAGTAGGACCGGGCTAGCTATTAATTCCATCTATTTATAACTAGGCAATCTCACCATTGAGAGGGTAGGGATTTTCTTTGATGTAAGCAAGCCTGGCATGCTGGGATGGCACTATGAGGGGCACTAAATTGGGGTTTCACTGTATTAAATCCATTTTAAAATTTCTGAAAAAAAATTTATTGGGTCGTATTATTTTTTTAATGATTCATAAGTTTTATGAGAGAAAGGAAAGTTCTTAAAACTGATTTTCTGGATCAAGAAAAATTGATTGAATTAAATATTGGTCATCATGATCATCATTGGTAGTCTGTCCGTAGACAGGTCCATGATTAATATTGGTTTAAGTTGATTCTACAGATACTCCTACTTTGTGCAATCTCCTTTATTTCTCTATATATCTCATTCCCTTTCAAGTTGTCTATCAGCTGACCTCTTTTCCTTCCTCATTTTTCATTTAACACATCTTAGTCAAGCTTACTTCTCAGGTTATACCCAATATAGTTTATCTTCCTCTTTCTTATGCCTGTACAATCATTAGTTTTTCTCCCATTCTTCTCAGTATTTCCTTTCTGTAGAAAGTAGTCTCCTTTATTTCTCTATATCTCTCTTTCTCTTTCAAGTTGTCTATCAGCTGACCTGTTTTCCTTCCTCATTTTCCATCTAACACATCTTAATCAAGCTCTCTCCTCAGGTTTTACCAATATACAACCTATGTTCGTAAAGTTCAAGGACTGAATTTTTAAAAGAAATAGTACAAAGTATCAACTAGTTTCACTTAGAAGAGAGCAAACTAGATTCCTTTTTGCAACTCTGTGCAGATTTTGACAGGTTTATTCCTACTTGGCTAAAGGCTGTGGCCTCTTATATTTATGCCTGTGCATCACTTTGTCTGTTAGTTGACTCTCAAGATTGGTCAATCAAAGACTGAACTTCAATTTTTGTTTAAATTTTGAGAAAAATGCTACCAAGACACAACCTGTTAGTATATGGTGATGAAGCACTATAACAACCATGCATGTTTGAGTGGTTTAGTCTGTTTCATGATGGAAGAGAGACAGCCGATGATGATGCCATGTCATGCCACCCTTCCACATTACATACCACTGAAAATGTTGCTCAGATCCCTTAATAAATTCGTCGTCTTACTATTCGAATGTTGGCAGATGATCTCAACATTAGCAAAACCAACTGTCATGCCATTTTGACTGAGGATCTTGGCAAAAGAATACTGAATGCTCGGGGAAGTGGTTCCTCCTGCAAGATAATGCACGGCCGCATACCATGTTGCCAGTCGAACACTTTTTGACACAACAACAAGTCACTGTTTAGCCACATGCGCCATATTCTTTAAATTTGCCTCTGTGTGACTGTTTTTTATTTCCTCTGCTGAAATGAGCAATAAAAGGCTATCCTATGCTGAAATTCAAGCCATAAAGACAACCTAGACAGAACAACTTCAGAGCATTCCAGAATATGCCTTCCAGAGCTGCTTCAACGATCTCCAGAATAGTGTATTTATGCAGGAGCAGACTATTTTGAAGGGGACAAACAGCAATAGTGTGTAAGTATCTTGTATTCATTTTTACAGAGCCAGTCCTGGAACTTTATAGACAAAGGTTGTAGTTTATCATCCTATTTCTTATGATTGTACAATCATTAGCTTTTCTCTCATTCTTCTCAGTATTCCCTTGTTTTAATCCTATCTGTCCAATTTATCTTCAGCTTTCTTCTTCATGCCCACATTTTGAAATTTTCCAGCAAAACACTGTGATTAAGTGTTTTTTCACTTGCTCTTCAAGGAGCAAATTCATTTCTTATCTGGAAGATGAGAGTTGGGACATGGTTTACCATGCTGCTAATTTTGAGATAAAATTTGAAAAATTCTTTAACATTAATTCAGATAATTTTTATCTGTGATTTCCTCTTAGAGCTGTTATAGTTAATAGAAGCATTAATACTAAAGATAAAATCTGGGTAACTCTGGAAGTTAAGTATGTATCTGTGCAAGTGAATTTGATGCATAATGACATTCGACTCGGTAACTCAGTTGTGGATAAAAATCATTATCGCACATGCAAAATGTAGTACTACTCCAAATTCACTGCTGATGCTAAAAGATGTAACAACATCTACAATATTTGTAAATCTAACAACCCATCAAAAACTGCATGGAAAATTATAAAATGTTCTGTTTCTATGAACAACAGGTACTCCAGCATGGATTCCATATTATATTAAGGAGAACTAATATCTGATCCAAATGTCATTGCAATGTCAATGAACATTTCCTCAAATCAATCAATCAAGTTTATAAAAATATCCCGTTCAAAATCCAGTAGGCTCTACCCCATTACCTGCTTCTCTAATGAATCCATCTTTCTCTAACCTACAGATGAGAAGGAAATAAAAGCAACACTTAAAACAATAAGTTCAAAAACTCTTCTGGTATGATGAAATTTCTGACTACATTTTGAAACACAATGTTGCATTAAGCCTTGTACCTCCTTACAGGGGCTCTCAACCTATTCAATGCAGAGAGTACTAAGCTATATCTTAGAATATCAAGAAATACCAGACTGTGTGCTTAAACACAGTGCAAAATTTATTTCTAAACCATTGACTGATATCTGTAATCAATCTTATGCAACAGGTATTTCCCAATCTTTTCAAAACAACTAATGTTAAACCATTATTTAAAAAAGGAGACAAAAGTAACAAAGAAAATGGTCGACTTTTTCCCTACTCTCATCATTCTCCAAAATATTAGAAAAGGCCATGTATAACAGATTAGTTCCCTTTCTGGAAAAATATAATACCTTATCTAACCAACAATATGGTTTTAGGAAAAATAAATCTATTAATGGTGCAATATTTTCCTTTTTAAACAGCATTTTGCAAGCAAAATATGACAAGGAACTTATCTATGGCATTTTTATAGACCTTAGAAAAGCTTTTGATGTGGTTAGCCATAATTTGCTTCTCCAAAACCTAGAGAACTGTGGCATAAGAGGTCAAGTCAATCAATGGTTCCGTTCTTATTTAGAGGGCAGGAAGCAAATTGTTCGTAAACGATTTTCCAACAAATCTTCCATTATCTGAACCAGTTATTTTTGCAGATAACACAAATCTTATTTTTAAGAGCAACAATTTTAATTTCCTTCAATACAAAGCAAATAAAACAAAGAATAACTGCTATCTTGGTTACAAACAAATAAATTATTTTTGAATACTAATAAAACTATCTCTATTAATTTTAACACTAATATGAAACAAGAAGAACCCTTAAATATAGAATTTGACGGCACAAAAATTAAGGAAGAAAATCAAACAAAATTTCTGGGTCTGTGGATTGACTCCGACTTGTCATGGGAACAACATATAATCCAACTAAATGAAAAACTAATTCGCATATGTTATGCTGTATGTGTCTTGAGCAAAATGACAACACTCAATGACCTAAAGAGTGTGTACTATGGCTATGTACAATCTATAATATCATGTGGTATCCCTTTGTGGGGGTCTCCCCCTAAAATATTTCAAGTCTTTAAAATGCAAAAAAGGATATTAAAACTTATGAAACAGGTTCCATTAAGGACCCCAAGCAAAGAACTCTTTAAAGAACTAAAATATTACTACCCATGCCCTGCATATACATACTGGAAACAGTTTGTTTCATTCACAGCAATGAAAGCATGTTAAAAAAATTCTGATTTTCATAATTACAATACAAGATCACCTAACTCCATACACCTAAACAGCCATAGAACCACAAAAACCCTTAATAGCATTACTCACTGAGGATTTCTCCTGTATAATAAACTACCCCAAACAGTAAAAATCTTTAGAAAAGAAAAAATTTTAATTCAATATTAAAGAGCTCCTTCACGAAAAATTGTTCTACAGTGTTACTGAGTTTATTAATGACTCTCATATATAATATTATTGTAATGTTTGTTGTAATCAAAGATTGTAATGTATCTCCTTTTTTTCTTGATGCTGTATTTTATACTGTTAATTTATGTGTTGGACTTTATATATGAATGTGCCTTTTTCATCTTGTTTGCTATCTGAAATATAACAAATTTATGTTTTTGATGAAACCATGCTATGTATTGCCTATGGTGAATAAAACTACTACTACACTTCTGAAAAAAGTAGTATTGAATATAATCCAACCAATGTCAAATTTATTCTTAATGTTGAATACATTTAGAAAGAAAGCAATTGACCAAATGAAATTATTAGTTCTAAGAAACAGGATGTTAGGCATCACACAGGCAGGAAGCAAATTGTTGGCAAACAAATAAAATATTTTTGAATACTAATAAAACAATCTCTATTAATTTTAACACTAATATGAGACAAGAAGAACCCTTAAATATAGAATTTGACGGCACAAAAATTAAGGAAGAAAAACAAACAAAATTTCTGGGTCTGTGGATTGACTCCAACTTGTCATGGGAACAACATATAATCCAACTAAATGAAAAACTAATTCGCATATGTTATGCTGTATGTGTCTTGAGCAAAATGACAACACTCAATGACCTAAAGAGTGTGTACTATGGCTATGTACAATCTATAATATCATATGGTATCCCTTTGTGGGGGTCTTCCCCTAAAATATTTCAGGTCTTTAAAATGCAAAAAAGGATATTAAAAATTATGAAACAGGTTCCATTAAGGTTTCCAAGCAAACAACTCTTTAAAGAACTAAAATTTCTACCAGTGCCCTGCATATACATACTGGAAACAGTTTGTTCCATTCACAGCAATGAAAGCATGTTAAAAAATTCTGATTTTCATAATTACAATACAAGATCACTTAACTCCATACACCTAAATAGCCATAGAAACACAAAAAGTCTTACAGTAAAATGTTTATAAAAGAAAAAATTTAAATTAAAGATTAAGGAGCTCATTCACGAAAAATTATTCTACAGTGTTATTGAGTTTATGAATGACTCTCATATATAATCCTATTTTAATGTTTGTTGTAATGAAAGATTGTAATGTATCTCCTTTTTGTCTTGATGCTGTATTTTATACTGTTAATTTATGTATTGGGCTTTATATATGAATGTGGTTTTTTTATCTTGTTTGCTATCTGAAATGTAACAAATTTATGTTTTTGACGAAACCATGCAATGTATTGCCTAATGTGAATAAAACTACTATTACACTTCTGCAAAAAGTAGTATTGAATATAATCCAACCAATGTCAAATTTATTCTAAATGTTGAATACATTTAGAAAGAAAGCAAATGAGCAAATTAAATTATTAGTTCTAAGAAACAGGATATTAAGCATCACACAGTCTGTCAAGGAGCACAGTGGTGCTCGCAAGTATAGTGAATGAATCTGTGAAATTGGACATATTCCCTCGGAAGTTAAATATTGCTAAAGCCGCAACTAACTGGAAAGACGAGAATGGTCATGAAGTAGCCAACTATAGACCAATTTCTATTTTACACATTCTTCCAAAATTTTTGAATGTCTAGTATACAATAGAATAATGTCATTCCTTCAAAAATTTTAAATAATATAACAATGTCAATATGGTTTCTTTAAGGGGAGATCTACAGAGAGGGCAATCTACAAATTCATTAACACTATTCTGTGGGGTCTGGACAACATGAGAATTCAATTGGTATTTTTATGACCTTAGAAAGGCCTTTGATTCTGTTGACCACAATATCCTGCTGAACAAACTCCACCAATATTGTATCTCTGGCACTACCAACAAATGAAAAAAAGTTACCCAAAAACTAAGAAACAAGCCGTTACTATTTACTCTCCGGATGGACTCTCCAAATAGCATCCTAATTACCTGAGAGTGACTAAAGGTGTTCTTTAAGACACTACACTTGGCCTGCTACTCATCCTCTTATAGTACATCAATGATCTACCAACTAGCCTTTGTCTAGGTGATCTCTATATGTTATGCTGATGATATTAATCATTTAATTTTTAGTTCAAATGATGTTGACTGTCTTGCTCACAAAGAAATAGACAACATGGTAAACTGGTGTTTAAATAAAAATGTCATTATTAATTATAGTAAATCATATTATACATACTTCCATGCATATAAAAAAAGATTCCAACCTCTTTGGTATTTAAGATAGATACTTCCATCCTCTCCTCTTTTTCAGATGTCAAGTTTCTTGGAATATTCATTCATTAATCCCTGACTTGGGAAACTCGTATTGATCCTCTGTGTGCAAAGGTTGCTTCTGGTTGTTATGTGGTAAGAAGACTTGTTACCCTCACAGTTTTAAGTACTTCTTGGAAGAGTATTATGCGTTCATCTATACTAGACTGAAATATGTACAATATTATTGCCTGGGATCATTCACATCCCACAGTTCGTCTATTTTAACTGCAATAATGATCAATCAGAATCTTGGTAAAAATATTCTAATTGTAGAAATCATTTAAAACTCTTAATATACTTACTTACATTGTCCTCAATCTACTTCTATTACACTATTCTCTTTGCTGTTGACAAGTATAAACTACTGAATTTAGAATTCAATGGCAATTCCCATTGTCACAACACAAGAAATAAGCATGATTTTAGAATATATGCTAATAATTTGAATCTGTTACCTCAAAGCTTTTTAATAAACTCCCAGCTCAACTAAAAAAATATTGTAAATCAAAAGTCGTTTAGGACAAGATTAAAAGAATATATTATTTTCAAATGCTTCAATTTAGGTAGTTGATGAACTTTTGTCTGCATGAATTTATTGGTTTTATTTTATTTTTATTCTAAAATCATATTTTATTTATTGACCTGTCCTATTCTTGTAACCAAACTGGACCCATGATTAATAAAGTATTATTATTATCATTTTCCTGCTCCATATTAGGCCATACTACAAACAAAATTTTAACAATTTCTTCCTTGTCTTTGTTTATTTTTTTCAGTGCTATATGATTACCTTTGTAATGATAAACATAATAAATCCACTCGAATCATTAATGAAAGTGTATTTTTATAGAAGTTAGCCTTTGTTTTTGCTTTCTACTCCATATTTCATAATTGGGTTTTGCATCTTTTGTTATTATGCTTCCAAGTTAGGTATTAATAGTCTCAAATTTGTTATAAATATAAATACTTATTCTCAAATCATCTTCTTTTCTGAATATTTCCATGACCTTGAATTTTCATGTATTTATTTCCATCCTCTCTGAATAATTTCATCAGAGTATTTAATATTGAGAATTTCATGCCTCATCTATGTTGAGAATATGATCTAATAATGTTGAGGAAATGAGCTAATAATGTTGAGGAATATATTTTATTATCATTATAAATCATTTGACTTTTTCATTTACCTGTCAATAATGTGTATCAGAGTTTTGGATCATTTATAGCAAAGTTAAAAAACAAATGACTATCTGTTCTATGGTGGTGGAAGAAAGGTACTTTGGTATTAATGGGGCTCCACCTACTTATTTCCTTTCAACACATCCAAATCGTTCATAAATTAAACAAAGTTTCTGCAGCACACCTAAAACTCAGCTGCAGGACTCCATTAAGAAACCACTGGTCTATAATCTAAAAAATGATGTTCACTGATAGATTATTTCCATTCTAATTGTTTTCCTTCAAAGACCATATGATTGAACTTCAGACTAAGGGTGGAAGAATACCATTCGTCGTTAATGTTAATATCACTTGTTAAATCTTTATCTACAAAATTAAGGTATTTCTTTGCTCATTGCCATAACTTCCTCCTAATGTTTGATGTTATTGTGCTTATGGAAATTCTGTGCATTAAATAAATCTATGGCAGTACGCACATTTATCAACTGCAGAACGTATGATTAACGAAAACCGAGTACGATTTTTGTTTTGGTGGCAGCAAGATATCTTGCAGCCTCCAGAGAAACTGCACAACATACGGTCATACGGTGATAAATTGAGATAAACTTCAAATGATGTGACAATTCGAGGGCTAAAGGCGTAGGCGCATGCGCGCTTCCAGAAGATTTTGGTTTTATCCCGCCTTTTGTCTTTGAAAGATTAGGTATATTACAGGGTAGATAGAACCATCCTAAAATTTTGATGTGTGCGGTTTTCTTAAGTGTAATAATATACCGTTTTATTAAATTAACGTAATGCATGCTTAAAATAACATTTACGTGATATTAAACACGGAGAAAGTCATAGATCTTACATTTCAAAATCCTGCACTGTAATTTATATTTGATCGATTTACTTGACAAGGATTTTTTCATCTGATTGAAGCTGACGTTCTCTATTGGAATCCAGTATTGTACTAGAGCCGGTATGGTTGTACTTGGTCTCAACCCTGAAGAAACAGTATCATATGCAGATAGAGGTAGAGTATAAAATTTTTTACTTATTTGATTTTATACATAATTACGAAATGTACTTCAGGTTGAATTCGCAATTTTTGCCTAACTATCAATTGGCGTTATTTTCGTATGTCCAAGATAGTACTTGTTTTAAATATCATAAATTCAATCTGTTCTAACCTATGTATTCTGAAGTGTTTATTCTAACATTCAAGTGACTAATCAATCTAAAGAAACGGGAAATATAGGTATTTTATATTTCAAATGATAAATTAATTTTTCTGAAAGACTGAATTATCAACAACAGCAGATCCAGAGTGAAAATAATTGGAGGCCAGTGAAAATTAAAATTATAGTACCTTTTAAATGTGTTTATCCAATTTTAATATTTCTGGACCTGTAAGTTTTTAATACCAAATTATTATCAGCTAGTTTCTCCTATTTAGTTCTGGCCTCGAGTCATATCTATATGTGTTATTGATTTAGCTGATTTTCTTTGAAATCTTTCAATGCTAAATTTGTAAAAACATACCATAACCTATGTACAGAGTTTGTGAATCCATCCATTTTGCACATCAAGCAGAACACAAGGGAAGTTTTATCCTCATTTAGAGTGAGCTATACATATGGATAATTATCTTCATTATTTCTTATGCTAAACATCATCATTATCACCTTGAGAGAAGTGGATTTTTATCACCAGTTGATCCTGCACTTAAATTTTAAAACATCCATCCATCTTGAATTTGAACATATGATTCATATATTATTGGTAGTCAGATCCTTTCAAAGCAATTTGAAAAAGATCGGTAACATTGTATTACATGGGATAAGGTGTCTACTCAGAGTCAAGGGAATATAATACTCAAATGAAGGGTCCAACTATGGGATCATATTGGGAGAGTTTCTTGGAGCTCTGCTGTTCATGGAGTGGTTGGGTTTGCTGTAAAAATGTCAACGTGGAAGCAAATCCTATCCCTCATATATAGGTTTGTACTGGGGCCTCTGGAGTATTTAGTGGGTCTTGCTCATGAGGAAAACAGAACAAAGGTATTTTGCTCAATAAAATAGTATGTCGGTAGGAGTGATATGCTGCCATGCTAATGACAGAGCAATTCATTTGAAACGATTTATTAACTTATCATTTTACATAATTTATTCTAGCCTCTATATCTCAAGTGTTAAGTTGATCCTATCTGAAAATTATTTTGAAGCTATATGTATACTTGTAGTAATGTGTGTATCACTACTAAATTGGTATAATATGATTTTATATTCAAATAAAAATAATTAATGTTAAAAGTTGTACACACCTGTTTCTCTTTTCAATCAACCTGTATAATTTCTCATAAACTCAGGGTATATGCTATTGTTCGAAAAAGTAGTAGTACCCTATTCATTCGAAAAAAGCAGATGGTATACAGTGTATACCACTGTATGCTTTCCATTACAGCACTGGCTATGTGTATACTGTTAGTAATGTGTATATCACTAGTTAATTGGTAAAATAAGATTTTACATTAAAATAAAAATAATTAATGTTAAAAGTTGTACACACCTGTTTCTCCTGGTTCAGGTAAATTGTATCTTAACAAAGCTCAGAGTGTGACTGAAGAAATGGATGTGTTCACTCATTGAGAGGAGATTAGATAAGATATCCCTTGTGTGTAGTAGTTTATCAGGCAATAAGTAAGCTCCTTTAAACTGATAAGATAACCAGGGTTGAAAAAAATGCTACAACTTATATAAGGATGTGAAATTTTAATGAATAAAAGTATAAAAATATATGTCAAGTAATCCCATTAGCCAAATGTGAAGGATTGCATTTGAATAATAATAACAACAGTTTTTGGGCTATCCATCTGTAAATAAGACATTTTTCAGCAAAATTTTATAGCTGCATGAATTTTAGCCGACGAGATAAAATATGAACTAATACACTTGTATTAAACAAAAACGTGCAATTATTGATGATACTTCCTCATTCAGTGATGACAGTATAAATACTTTTTTGTGGTATTAAAATTATTGCATTTCTTCTAAATAACTTCAAGGCCAGCTGACAACAAACTTATGGCAAAAAAATATCTTAGTCTATAGTTAATTTCCGGAAAGATCCATCAACTCCAAAAAGGTCATCATAGGAACGAGTTTTCTCAGGGCGTCTTGACTCGTCTGCTTTTACCTCCTCTTGTTCCAAAAACCAGTCCCTATAGCTTTCAATCTTTTGTTTCCATTGATCTGTCAAGAAATAAAAGATTTTGCTTAATAAGAGGATAAAATTTTAAATTTGATAAATATTTTTGTGTCGTATATAATTTTCAGCTAATTGGCTGCGTATTGACATGGGAAATATCTCACCAGTAATGTCACTGATTGGTCCAGCATTACCACCATATTCTTCAGGTAGCATTTCTCGGGGCACATACTTGTATAGAGAGTCAAATCCCTCACTGTGAATGTGTATCTGAAATAGATATCGAATGAAAATTGAATAATATTGAAAGACCATAGAAGTTCCTAGTTGCAATATTATTTCAAGGGATGAAGGTTACATTACCTATGAATGGTATCTCTTTGTAGCTAGTTTTTCCCTAATATTTTAATTTAAAGTTATCATAGAGACACCATGAAATAGGTAATAGAAAATATTAACAATTAATCAATTCAATCTTATTCAAGAACAAGCAATTCTAAAAATATACTTGTCTCAGTTATCTCCAATAGCCACATTTAGGTTAAAAATCCATGTGCGAATTTTGGGTACAAAGCAGCCATCTTCAGTGGTAATTCACAAAAAATGGACTGAACCACTGAAGACGACTGATTTTTAGTCAAAATGTATGGTTTTTTTAACCTTGTTGTGGCTATTGGAGGTACCTGATGGAAGTATATTTTTTAAATTGGTTCTTTAATTTTTTCAGCCATAAGACAAGCTCAATTGAAAGCAATCTGAGGTTTTCAATTTTAATCTTAATAGGTGAAAATGAAAAAAAATATCTTACTTGCCTTATAGCTGGAATCTGATTAAATCTATTTTCAATAACCACAAAAGATTTGTGAAAATTTCACTTACCAAACATCACTGATTCTAAAGAATATAGTGGGTGAACAACCACTGATGGCTGTTTTGGAGGCAAAGCGGATCTGGTTTTCCTAATATTTTTATAGGTATGGGAGTTAACTAATGCATCACATGGCAGTAGGTGAAGATACATGGCCTGTTATTAATTTTGTTCTGCCATCTAGGGGCATGTTATTAACACTTAAATTCTTAGGTTGAACTGTGATGCATTGCTTCATTGCATTATGCTATGAAATTTGATATTAATATGTTCAAAATCTTCGATTGTATAATTTGCAACTTTTCAATTATTCATTAACAATTTTTAAATTCTAGAAATTATTCAGATATTGGTTTATGAAGATGTTGGGTTTACTCTTAATTTTTTGCTAATATTTTAGTGGCTTTTAAGAATTTTTCTCACTCTGTCACGTATCTTCTCCTTGAGGAATGGCTTTACAAATGAGACAATTGAATCCACCAGAGGAGAGACGTTTACAACATGGATCTCCTTGAGCTTAACAGGATATGCTTCCTGTGGAAAGAATAAAAGAAAAATTTGTATCATTAGGAATGCAAGCTGGTTTTAACGATCCTTTGGTTAATGATGTGTATTTGATGAATTTATGATGCTTTAGAACCATATAATACAAAGAGAACGTAAATGAGAAAAATCTGTCACCTGTACACAGACGAGGAATTTCTTGACCAGAAGAGGTGTAAATTTTGAGAATTGAGATGGGGTAGCAATTGTTGCATCAAGAATATACACATCACCAGCAACACCAACTTGTTCTTCTTTCAAACGAATGTCACCAATCATCAAGACAACCTGCAAATATGATTTCATATTAGCATGAATGCATGATTTACATGTATTTGAAAATCATCCTCCACATTACCTGATGAGGTCTTATTTCTAATAACATATCTTCTTGCACTGGGCCATCCTATAACACCGGGGATGCATTCTGAAAATGTGCTGTGTTATGTGAATCCGTGTTATATGAACCAAGCTTGGCATAATTGAAGGGGGGTTACAGATCACATCTTTTCAGAATATCTCCTTTTGACACAAAATTTCCAATCCTATATTCCTGATTCGCAGCAAAAAATTGAATATAATAGAAAAATCTGTTGAATACACTATTACTCACCAATACAGGCTGATTATAATGAATACTAAGATGTGATGCGCAAGATTTGGGAGGTAGTCTTATTTCTACAGAGAGAGGGAGATACTGAAGGATCATCAGGGCCAGAGTCGATGTTTCTCATAGAAATGAGAGGAAGTAAAGAGCAGGACTCCAGTGATGATGGACATCATTGAACTGTTTGAGGTGGTGAGGAGGCTACCAGAAGTTGAGGGGCGCGTTGATGTGATAGATGGTAGGGTGGTAGTGGTTCAAGAACTCTTTAAAAATTGAGTTAAAGTGGACTACTTTGATGTATGCTGTTTCTCCTTGTAGATCTCCTTGTAAGTAGCCAAATTAAATTCCTCTCAAATTTTAAACTCAGCTTCAGGTTTGGGTCCATATCCAATGATTCCTGAGCTAGCTGGTCAGCAAGCTTGAAGAATGAGCCAGCCTCTGTGGTCAGCTCTTTTTCTTGCATAATGATGTCTTGATCCTCTTCTTTTCCAAATAGTGTCTGTGTCAGCTCAACAATGTCATCCACATTGGACTATAAGTTTGATGACATCTGACATCCTTGAACTCTTTCCCTTTAATATTTCAGCCAATTCTGATGATCTCACTCACTTCTGAAGGTGGGTTCACAAATCTGCTGAAGTCATGGATGAAACCTTTCTACAATGCCTTCAAAAGAGCATTTATAGTAGAATCCTTCACTTAATCCCAGGGATATTTAATGTTTTTTTGGCATGCAGGATATTATAGTTATGCCAGAAACCACAAAGAGATTGCTTTTTAGGTTTGTCAGTTGCATCGAGTAACTGGGAGGATGTCTGCCTCAGATGGTACATTTTAAAGGTTGCAATCATGCCCTGATCCATAGGTTGATTTATGGAAGTGGTGTTGAGTGGAAGAAAGATAAATTTAACACTAGGATGCAAGTCATTCGGGTTTGTTGGGTATCCAGGGGCCATTTCAAGGACAAGTAAAGCCTTGAAAGCAACTTTTGATTTGTGGCAGTATTGCTCCACGTTTAGATAGCAACAGTTAACCATACGTATTTTCAAATAATTTTTCAGTTACTCAGGCCCTTTTATTGGGTCTCCAATGAACTCGTAATGATTCACAAAGAAAACCTTTTAAGGCGTGAGGATTTTTGGAGTGATAAACTAGCAAGTGTTTAACCTTAAAGTCATCCTTAGTGTTGCTATATTGCTGGAGTGTCAACCTATCCTTTGCTTGCTTGAAGCCTGGAGCAGTTTTCTCTTCCTTTTAAATATTCATTCTGCATGGCATTCATTTAAAAAACAAGGCAGTTCATCTGCATTAAACACTTGCTGTGTGTTGCATTCTTAAGCCTTTGCAATAGCTTAAAAGTCTTTTGGGTAGTTAGAAGCGGCAATGTCATCAGCTCTGGTAGTTTCTCCTTTAAGCTTGATATTACAAGATATTCTTCTATGTCAGGGGTCAGCAACCATTTTTGCAAAGCTGGCCACATTCATAGTTGTGCATGCTCCACAGAGCTTCAGCGGGCAGGATGAGCATTTACATCTGAAGTTACATAAAGATTCTATGGTCTCATATTAGTGAAAATCAAGTCTAAATACTTTATTAGCATTAAAACTTCAGTGGTTTTGAGACCATAATTTTACTGAAAAAATATCAAATTGCCTATATTAAATTTTACCGAGCACTTTTTCATCATAACTTTGATGACCACACAAAGTGCTCTTGTGGGCTGCATGCATCCCACAGTTTGCCGGCCTCTGTTTGACGTTATATTTTTTCCAATGGATATAGTGTTGTTGTTGGTCCCCTAAGCTTATCAATGAAATTCTCCTTCTCTCCAACACATCTCACTTCACTCAGCTAGCTGAAATTTCCGATCCAAGCATACAGTGTTGTGCGAACCGTAAAGTATGTTATCTGAATCCTTAATATTGAAAAACAAGCCATGCTATTGTGAATTCCATGTTAAAGAAACCCATGCTATAGGATGGCTGAATGCAATTCATTAGGCATGAGATCCTTTTATGACCATAAAAAAGAAACCTTTTGAGTACACAAAAGTTGAAAGCTCTATCAAGTGAAAGAACCAACAAAAACTTTCCAGGCTAAGTTCTTATCATTTTTTAACTTGACAGCTGTAATGTAATGGGTGGTAATGGTGAAGTGCTTCTTACCTTAAAGCCATCAGCTACAGAACCCAATTCATTTCCATTTGCTCTCATCACAGCTACACGACGGCCTTCGGGTGTTAGTCCAGGAAGTGGAGGGAAATTACTGAAAGTAAAAGGTACAATTAAAGAATTTATTAGATGAGATTGATATTAAACATGCTAAATATACTCTGATATTTTTATGTCAGTATACCAAGAATAAACTTACACATCCTTGAAGACTTGTTGGATTTCAGGCAATAGTGGGTCTCTGTTTGAGAAAAATTCTGGAAGGGCAGTCCTCATTGTATAGTACATGTTAAGCTTTCTCTTTGTCTTCTCAAGGCTGAACTTACATCCTCTCAGGAATGTTATAAGTCTTGCATCATCTATAGTGAGCAGTAAAATTACAAATATTTACTAAACAAGTGCGAACCCTTATTAGTGTGTGTTAATCAAAAAAGTCTTTTTTGTTCTGAATACATGTAGGTGTATGACTCCTAAGTTTATTTTATCTATCAAAACTTGAGCAAATATTTCTCTCATTTCCTTGTTCTTCCTTTTCATATGGTAGCATGACGAAGGCTGAGCCAAAATTTGAAAATAGGCAACTTAGAAGAGAGAATAATTTGGAATTCTTGTTAATTTTTATTTATAAAGTTCTAAAACAGGGGTCATCAAACTTTTTACGGATATGGCCACATGAGGCTTCATGACTCGCTGTGCGGGCCACATTATGGCATTTCATATGACTGATCGGGCCGTGTAAAAATTACAGAGCAAATTTGAAGAATTTTTTGATTCTGTAATATGTAACTCGCTTATATTAAAAGTAGATTTCACCCAAGTTCTCGGAAAATGTCATTTAGATATCATAAATGATATCTAATGAATACTCTTGCTGATAAGGCGGGCCGTATCAAATCATTGCGCGGGCCGGATGCGGCCCACGGGCCGTAGTTTGGGGACCCCTGTTCTAAAAGATCAAAATGATGCCATAACAACGGGCCTAGGGCGTTTCGCCGCGAATGACGTTTTGCCGCGGCCGTTTCGCCGCCAGGTGTAATTTCGAAATTTGTGCAAGGAATCATAAAATTGCAATTTTCAGTTATTTGGATGTAGGATAAGTACTTCAAAATCTTGCAAATGACTAAAGCTTAAAGAAATATTTTATTTCTGTAGGCGCGGCACCCTTTCAAAGATAAACAGAATTTCGCGGCACCCCAGCCTTCAAGCAACGTTTTCATATTTTCACAAACGAGTATTAAAACCTTTGGACATATCCATTTGTTGGTATCACGCCATAATCAATTTACTAGGGGATCCGCGGGATCTTCGGCCTCGCTCTGCCCATTAGGGCCTCTGGGAGGCTCCCTGTACATTATAGAGAAACGTTTATTTGATGCTTTCTTCATCGTTTGATGTTTTCCGTATGTATACCATATTTCGTTTCGATTGGATAACATTTGGAAATTAGCGCTAACGCAAATTGCGCAGTAACTATAATGGTGGTATTCTAGAAAAACTATAGGCATTCGAAACTAAGTTATTTGTACATACACACGAAATTTGGTAAAAATCAGAAAACCAAGACGGCAGTTATCGTAGAACAGACAGACAAACAGACAAAATTCGCATGGAGGAGAGACCGCTTCGCTCGGCCAATTAATGCTCTAGTTACCTGTAAACACATTCAAATCGTTGATTTATTTACAAGACTAATTTTATCGCGGCACCCCTAAAAAATCAGCTATGGTGCCCCAGTGTGCCGCGGCACCCGGGTTAAGTGATCAATTAGTAACGGAGAAAATAGGGAGAGGGAAGGAAGGGGGAACCATTACAAAGACACCATCCACGAGCAGAGACATACTAAACACATTGTGACTAAGGGACGGAGATTTGTGGCACGTAGGATTCTAGGTGATCGGTGAGTGGAGGGTGAGGAAGTGGGAGAGAAAAGGTAGTAGGATGTAAAAAGGAAATAGCCATGAGTACTCGGAAGCGATTAAGGAGGGGATAATATGGTCGAGAGGAGGGGGGAATAGTGGGAACAACAACTTCAATCACCAATTTAGTGCTTGACGAAGTTATAATTTCAATTTGTTCCATTAGGTCCAGATTTCGTCCTTTGGGTAACAAACTAAGAATTTTTGTCACAAAATCACTTGTATGTTTATTGTCTACTAGGGAGATGCCCGTTGAAATTCAACGGGAAAGTTTTTGTGAAATAAAAAATGAACAAATATGCCTTGACTTTCTTTGGATGGCAAGAAAACCAATTCTCGTTCTTTTAGGCGTTCGTTGTTTCAAGTTTCTAACTCCTACGATGATTCCAAGTACCTAATTTTAATATGCGAATGATTAATGTTCTACATTCAAATGTATTCCTTCTCGTAAATAATGCAACGAATGTTGTTTACATTGGTTGCTATGAAAAGAATTTCTCCTCTCTCTCTCGTAATAATTGTCAGAGCATTCAAAGCACGCTTTCACCCATAAGGATTGAAATAACAATGGGATTTCGAGATTTGACAATGTAATTGGTTGGCAAGGCAACATCCCAAATAAATGCCAAATTTCTCCAAAATATGCGAATTAAACGTTTAACATGAGAAATTTCGAACTGAAGACGGGAAAAGATGAACAGAATAAGAAACTTCATAGTTTTTTCCTTAAAATGGTCTAGATCCGAATTCTTTCTAATTTATATCTCAAAAAGAATAAAAGCCTGCAAGTCAAAAAAGTCGATTTTTACGTATTATCGTATGGGAAATGGAAATGCCTGCCTTTGAGTCGAACTTTTTTCGAGATTTCTTTTCGTCATCTTCTTACAATATGTGAATCAATCATTCCTGCCAAATATCAAAAATGAATCTCGTTCCATTATCGAGTTATTCGCATTTTTATAGCGTGACAGAGGGAGCCAGAAAGGGACAGAAGTAGCCTTTTATTATTGTTAGATTAAATAGTTCAAAACCGTCATTACTTAAAGAGTTTAATTTGCTGTTATGGCACACCCGTCTGTCTGATCTGAAACTAATATGCTGTTATGGTTTTGAATATATGTATAAACTATAAACATTAAATATCGTTGAAAGTTCAACACAAAGATGTGCAAAGAATTTTATTTTTACTTGTATGTGCAGCCATGCATTTTAAAATCTATAAAAAAAAGTCTCGAGTACGTTATAATGTGTGGCATATTTCCTTCATACAAAATTTCTTTGTCATCGGTTTAGCCAGTCCCTAAATAAGTTCATGAAAACCGAAAAAAATTAATTTGCAATAGTGGCATCCCTGTTGTCTCGACGCGGTCCAAATATAAATTTATTCACGTATTTATTATAAGATTCTACGTAACAAATTTAGTTGCTAATCTATTCCGAATTCATGAAAACAGATATGTTTTAAGTTGCAATTTTATTTATGTGAAGATTCTATGTACCAAATTTCCTTGAAATAGATTCAGCCAATTCTTCCCAATGCACTAAACAATCATTAACAGCCGCGGTGAAATGGCTGCGGCGAACGGGCGGCGGCGAAACGTCTCATTCCGCATAAAAACTGTTGATATAGTTTTCAACCCTGGATTGCTAAGCTTGTCTTTTAAAGGCGTGATTACTGTTTTCGTCAGAGAGACTATGGAAAATTATACCTATATTTATTTTGTTTAACTTTTTAATAATACATTTTATTAAGTATGTAGGTATAAGCAAACCGTTAATTATTAAGGTAAATTTCAGTCAATTTTATTTCATCAGCAAAATCGACCATGATGTTCCCCACATGTTGCCTTGGATACAGCAGGGGTGTGCAATCTATGGCCTGCGGGCAGGATGGGGCCTGAAAAGCTTTGCCTATGACACGGTCTATGATATTTACTACAGATAATTTTGTATATTTCAATTGTACTTGTAGTCATAAAACCTTCCCTGTTGAAGTTTTGACACTAAAAAAGGGTTTAGCCTTCATTTTATTTGTAGCGGCGCATATGATCTCTTGTGTAAGCTGCGATCTAAACTCTCATCTGGCCGACCAAGGTGCTCGTGACTTCTGATATGGCACCCCAAAGCATTTTCATCTACGAATGTGGTCCGCCACGTAGAAAGGTTGCACACCCTTGGAGTACAGTAATATCTCATCATTATCCTCTTCAAGCTAATGCGAAATGCATAAATTGACTTGTCCTTAGGTTCAGACAGGTTCTCTTTGTCTTGGATGGGATTGATATTTAGGACTTCTGCTATCATCTATTTCAGTGAGCGTTGCAACGTATAATAATATGCGTTGTTAAAGCCAAGGTTTCCTGAGCTCTTTACTCGTTTGTTTTGCAAATTCCCACATTGAAAGAGATTTCTCACTTCTCTAATCACATGTGCATTTATCAACAATATCTTTTCCTTTTAACAAACATTAAACTTTTTGAATGCTATTGGGGTCGAGGTGAATATGTTTCTTATCCATCTAACATAAGAAGAGGAAAATTTTTGAAAAACTGCCATAATATTTTATGAAAACAAAAACAAATTGAACGAATTGTTCACTAATAGTCAGCTGAAAAAAATATTGGATGTATAAATAAAAATGGAGATTTACTGTCACAATTTAAAACTGACACAAAGGCTAAACATTCCTTCCTCAAATGATGACAGCTCTACAACTCCAAATGTAAAAAACTATCACAGTTATTGGCATTCACATCATATTGGTTTAGGATCGACTGAAGATACTGAAAGAGCCAACCCCCTCCCCCCTCCGAGCGAAAATATGGGTGGGTAAAATTTACATTATAAGCATCGTTCTTACCATCAACCTGAGGAAGGTGCGGCTGCTTTTCCAGCCATTCTTTGATATGTTGCAGATTTTCTTCATTTTTGTCTGGCTCTTCATTAAGATCCTTTTGTATGCGCAAGGACATTTCCGGAGTTGGCTGCACCAAAGTCATTGTGGTTGGCGTTATATCTACACAAACTGCTGTCTTTTGTGATATATTTATTTGTTGACCTGTTAGGAAGAGATAAACAGATAGAAACTTTCCCCGGATCATTTATTTCTTTTCCAATAATTATTTAGTTAATACTTTTAAATTTAAACTAAAACTAACTTAAATAAAAAATATTGTTCACATGAACAATTGACGTACTATTTTACAAATAATAAATAAGCTACGAGTGTCTAAATTTAGTTTATGCTATGTTTTTGCAAAACAATTACCACTCTCATCCATTTATTCAATTCATACATTGTTAGAAATTTCCCAAATATTCTTTTTCTGTTGGAAAGGTCTAAGCAAATTATTACTTTACGTATCTGAACTTTCTGCATGGTCTACATCAGGAGTCTCAAACTCACATCGGTGCGCGGGCCGCATGAAGGCCTTCCACTGGACCCGCGGGCCGCATTAAGGCACCGTGTCAAGTCGGCGGGTCGCAAAGTTTCCCAGTCCTCACACCGTTTCATATTCTTTGCACATTTGTTCTCCCCTTACACAACGAAGAAATCGCCCCAACCCTATGATGCGGCCTTAAACCCATTCATTACATAAATGCTAGTTTCGGCATCGAGGATTAGGTTTTTTTTTGACCCGCAAAACACACGCTGGCAGCAGGAAAAAACGTACCTATGTTAGTATCCCACCTGTGAGCAATAAACTGCGTATATTTTATAAGTGCTGATTTAACAAACTTCTTAAATTTCTTAGATTTAGTTAATGGTTTCAAGCTTCACTTGATGGAATCTCTCCATAATGTAAAAATAAAGAGACTTATTGGTACGGCCCTGGTCGTAATAGTTTATAATGTTGCTTTTTTATAATTCAGAACGAAAAGATTTCGATCAATTTTCTTCTTACAATTTCATGACTAAATTTTCTATCAGGGAATACTTGCCAGCAAAAATAATGCATTAGTCGGAGTTTTCTAGTATGTTCGTTTTAAGGAACGCCGGAATAACTTGTAAGAAAACTACGGCCGTGAGATTTTCCTGTATCAACTGTTTTATACGAGACATTAGCTGCTCTAGATTATATTTTTTTGTAAATCGAGAATGTGACAAGGCTTTGGCAGCCAGCCACCCCGCAGAATGCTAACTATCGGAAAAATATGATATTCCCATTTTACTAGCAATATAAAGTGAATTTCAGAAGTGTCATATTCTGTAGTTTGCATAAGTGCGAAAGAGATTTTAACTTTTCTATCTAAATTTAGGCCAATAATAAAAAAATATGGTTGGAAATTACGGAAGTCCAAAACAAATTCATTTACTTTGAATATATCAAATTTCTCATTAAAAACCTTCATTACTAACATTACTCCTTATAATTTTGGCTGTGCTTCACATTTAGAACTAGAAATAAAAAAAAATCGAAGCTAGATTCATTCGAAATGATAGATTTATCAGTCTAGTTAGAAAAATTAAATTTCTATTTTCAATTCTGTTAAATTACCGCAGGAAACTTTTGACGATTGAAGCATGCGCGATTTTTTCCTATGCAAGTCATCCGATAATAATTATGATACATGTGCCATAAAATGTCCCTAGTTCGTGAATTATTTAATGCTGTCACCAAAAAAAGCGATTTGAGAGAATTTAAAAGGAGAGTAAAAATAAAATTTCACGATATTAATACAGGTCCTCACATGCATTTTTAGTGTTTCGCTCTTTCTTTTTTAACGAGATGAGATTTTGCTTTGTTTAACCCAGTGGTGCCCAAACTATGGCCAGATGCGGCCCGCGAAGGGCTTTGGTGCGGCCCGCGAAGCTATTATGAAAAAACAATCCGAAAAATTTAACACAAATTCATACATTTCTACGAAAATTTTGATGATAAAGCTTTTAATATTGAAATGATAACCATAAAAACCTTATTTTGAGTTTGTTTTCACTTATATGGCACCTCGGAATATATAGATAACTTCCAACTTAAACTCTAAACCAGCCCGCCGAAGAATTGACAACTTCCAACCCGGCCCGCCGAAGGATTTGCAACCCCCAACGCGGCCCGCCGAAGGATTTGCAACCACCAATGCGGCCCTCTATGTAAAAAGGTTGGGCACCACTGGTTTAACCCATTAGAATAAAAAATGAAGATTAACATCCACATACTCGGAAAAAATACCGACTTTGGTCGGATAAGTATTTATCCACATCATCTTTGGACTAGTTTGAAATAAGGGATAACGGATATATCGATCCAACGAAATGTAAATGTATTGTACATTTGAAAGCTTTAAACGATCTAAAACCAATAAATTGCATTCGTTAAATTCTTTCCGAAGGAAAAAATTCCCCGACTGAATACGAAGTCAAACACGTGCCTGTTTCCGTAATTATTCTTACATATCACTCAATTACGCCGATGAATACCTGCTTTTTTATCATTAACAGATTTTATCGAGTCTCTGCGCTCCTTACCATGAAGTTTTGGATTGCCCGACGAAAATATCCCCAACGAATTCTTTGGACCGGGACAAAATTTTCAATTAAAAAGAAAAGAAAATTCCCCTCTCGAGCGAGTATTGAATCCGGCTTCCTTACCGGATCGCAGCGTACGTATTCAGCGGAGAGTGGCTCAGGAACCGTTAGTTCGCGGGCGGCCAAGAGAGAAAGAAGGGGCTTGTCGTTCTTGAATCCGTTTGGCGTGACAAAATCAAGAGCGGTCTTCCTCGCGCGCTTAAAAAGAGTGTTCAACGCGTTCGGCCCTTGGAAATCCCCAGCCGCGTCTCACAATCAGACCATTACATTCCGTGCTATTCCTCGGGTTTCCGCAGTGGAAGCCGAGATGAAGGGTCTCTCGAGGAACTTTCTCCGCTCCCGTCACACGTCACCCACCCGCTTTCTCTTCATCGGAGCGCGGACGAGGAGGGAAAAAATCAAAGTCACCGGAGAAAGTCGCGAGGAAGTTTCCATAGTTGCATAAAAGCATTATAGTTTTTCGTTATGCAACAGTTCGTGCGGGAAGACATCGATCTAACAATGATTCCGCAGTTTAGGCGTATCCGCAAATAAACCTGACTCGACTGGAAACAACTTGAGGACGATGTTCCGGCGTGAATTCGATTGAATTCTCCTCAGTTTACGAAAGTAGGCTCTCTTGATGAATACTATGTACTTAATTTCATAGAGAAAATACATCGCGAAGTAAAGGTTATATTGTGTATTGAGGAGATTATTATTATTATCGTTTTCTTAGTTTGAAGTTAATATCTATTTGATTTAGGTTATTCCAATAGCCATAAATCGGTGGGGAAAAGCGAAGTGCTTATTTTAGCTTAAATTCATTTCTTGTTTTCCCTCTGTTTTATGGCTACTTCAACTATCTAAATCTTCTTGAATTCCAACCATAAAGCGAATTTACTTTTTGAATTAGTATTTGTATTAATGCAGCCATCGCATTCTTAAAAATAATTGTTAGAGGTGTTAAATTTTTAACTGTTTCATAAGCAATCAACAATAATATTTCGTGCTCTCTAAAGACGCATACAATATTTGATCCGTGCTATTGCCAAAAAATTAAGATAAATGAGATATGACTTATTTTAGCCGATTAGGGTGATTTTCACTTGATCTTGACGTTGAAACTATGTTTTCCTCTTTTAAGATAGAAAAATTAGTTTCTTGTTTTTGGAAATTAACACATTCATGAAGTTTTACACTCATGACAAATCTAATAGTGACGTTATATGAAGTAAAACATGAGTGGATGTGATCGCCCTCTATTCTATAATGTGGAATTGAAATTATATTAAGTTATTTTTAAGTATCGATTATGTAAATTTTAATGCGCGAAACAGAACTTCTGGAAAGACTATTGATTACAATTGAACAGGCTCAAAAAATATATATGGCGAACTAAAATAGAGGCTTAAAAGGTAACGATAAATCAAAAGTACAGCATACATAGGTTCCTTATTTGTGCAAATTTCTGAGGAATTGTTTATTACAGTGTTGGTATTGACAACTATTACAGTTCAGGAACAAGCATTTAGAAAGTACTTGTTCTTGAATTTTCTTCAGCCATAAGACAAGCTCGATAGTTCCCTGTTGAATTAACTATTCCAGTGCTACAGATGCACGGTTAAAAAAATACAAAACGCTCCATGAATGTATCGAGATACGGAACGCCTAACCTCCACACATTTATTTAAAAAATATCCAAATGATTCATTTTATGCTATTCAAATCCCGGAGTATTGGAAATCGCATGCATGCTATTTTCCTGTTATTCAGCGCACTCAATACATTTTTGCTATGCGCCGGTCTTAGCTTAGGCACTGCTTCATCTGTTTTTCTCTCTTAAATTATTTTTGCGGACAAAAGTTTATCTTGAAACTTAATGAAAAAAAGCTCTCACCTCGTTCACAGATACTTCATAACCGTAACACAGTCTTCGTAGAAACACTTAGTTTAACATATGAGACAAACACGGGGAGCGTATCGCGCAAAATAATAAATTCGTCTGTCCAGTCACGAACTCTCGACACTTGTTCGATGCTCGAATTCCACACCTATAAAAATATCACACTTACTGTTCTCCGGAGGGAGGGAGAGGGAAAGATAACCAGTTCTGCGTAATCCTTTTTTCTCCCTTTGGTTCTTCCGTGGTCCTAAAGAAAAAGCTCGATCCTTCCTCAGACGTCCACGAAGGTATTAATCTTTCTTAGAGGAGAAGCAACACCGTAGTGAGACAACTCGAACGTCTGCAGGCGGGTATAAAAGAATGGAGAGGGCCGTGGGTGGGGAGAGAGGGCTGTGGGTGGGGAGAGAGGGCCGTGGTTGTGGAGAGAGGGCCGTGGTTGTGGAGAGAGGGGCGTGAGGGATAGAGGGGTGAGCTGGGAGGGAGGGAAAGAGGAGAAAGGAAGAGGAGAGTGGCTACTGAGGAGGTCGAGGGAACACGTACTGCGGTAATTTGGAGGGGGCCAAAAATTAGGGGATAATGGAGAAAAAACGGGAGAGGGGGAGGAGGGTGAAAGAAGTGGGGTTGGGGGTAGCGGCGAGCGTGGCGTGATTTCGGGATGGTTACGCGCGGTCACTAGGGTGTGCTTTACGGCTATAGGTGCTCCTGGGAGCGGATCCCGCCGTGCGTGGAGGATGCCCGGATTCTATCTGTCAAGGGTGACTGCTTGCGGCGGATCGGGGGAGTTTGGAAGAAGACACGCGGGAGAGGTTTGCGTAAGGAGTAAGAAGAGGGAGAGATGGAAGGAGAGAGAGAGAGGAGAGAGGATTTTTGCGGGTGAGCGGGGATATAGCGGTAGTTTTTTCTTTAACGAAGTCTTCGGGAAGCCATAAATTGACGATAAATTAATTTTTTAATTGCGCTACAAATACCTAAATAATTAGCGAGCATTTGACGACCTTGCTCAACATTTCTAAGACGCTTTCTCTAATTTATTTCGCTAAAATTAATAAACCCTTGGCTCTTTTAAAGGATGTTATACGTTGTTTGAAAAATACTGTGCTAAGAGCAACTACGATTAATGGATTTTTTGCTGAAATGTGTGACTTTTCGGAGGATTATTTTACGAAATAAGATTTTGATACCTAAAACAAAATTATCATACATTTATTTGCGTGAAAAAGAAGAATAAAAACTTCATGGGTTTAAAAATAAACTAATTTATAGGCGACTTAACAGAGAAATTCAAAATGTGTAATTTATATAGTTCTCAGATGCTCTATGACTATGTAAGATACTTTACTAAGTGAATGTTGTTAGCTATTAGATAACTACGCAATAACTAACTTGCGCTAAGTTAGCTAAGCTTACTTCAAAAGTACGTCTTTACAGCTGAACGTCTTTCACTCTAACTTTTAAGAATCGGATTTAAACAATTTCGGGAAGATACCTACGAAATTTTCCCCTTGTTGTTTTCCTGCTCAGAAGGCTGGATTTCTAAAACTCGAATTCTCCACAGCCAAATAATTTTTTTCTACATTCAAGTTCATATTCATAAAGGATCAACTGTAATTTATTCATTTAAATTATTTAGATAAATCGAAACCCAAATTTTGTTAGATTAAAAAATCTCTCGTTTCGTTCAGTTAACAGCTCAAATGGTGATATTGCGATCAAGTTAAAGAACTCACGCACGAGAACCGCAAAGTTCTCTTGCGTATTTAAGAGCCTTGAGAGTCAGTATACATGCTCATTGATTGGGTCAACCTTTATGCTCTTCCGACAGCTGAATAGATCGTTTTTCCCCTGTCCTCTAAGCAAGGAAAAAGCAAGGAAAAAGTGATAATATGCTCGCACACATATACACTTAGAGAACCCTACGAACGATCTGCAAACGATGTAATTTCGGGGCCGTAATAATTTCCTCTTCACTTATAATGACCGTATGTTTAAATAAATAAATTTGCCTGAGCAAATGGATACGAATAGATTATTTTAGAAATTTATATAGGATCAAACTTTTCAATATTTTCTCTTTTTCTGGCAAGCAAAAGTGAAGAATTTCAGCAAGTGCTGATGTTGTTCTTACTTATCAATTTATACCTTCAAATAATAAATTATACTGCAATAAAGATGATGTAGTCTCATGAAGCTCGGCACATTTAAAAGTGAGAATGATGAGTAATTCAACGGAAGTAGATTTTTATGTCTGTCATATCGCATTAGTTGGAATTCCCTAACTTGCTTGAGATTGATATATAGCAAACTCTCTGCGGTGACCTGAAGTGTTGAATTTTTGGACCTTTGCCAAGTTATAAAAACAAAATTGATCGTAGCAAAATGAAATCTTGTGAAATTAAGCGGTTGAATAACAATCCATAATTTAAAAATTTTATTTTAAATCCACACGAAACAAACATTGAAAAAACTAAGGTTGGCGATCTGTTTTAATCAAGCTTCTTAAAAGTGTACACCTGGATCGGTTTATCCGTAGGTATACCAGTATGCAATCTTATTTCTAATTAAAAGAACAGACAATTTTTTGTGATATAATAATCCAAGAGGTTGATTAGCTAAAAATACACAATTTTTGTGAAATTAAAGTGTTTCAATCATCACGATGAATGTAAATATGGGAGGGGTAGTTCAGATTGATAATTGTTAAGTCTAAATAACAAAAAGTTTTTTTTGTAGAGCCTGTTTTCCCTATACAGTTTTACCTCGCTATTAAGGTTGAATAAATACAGCCTTAGGTGCGATGAAGTGACCATTTGCGGCTCTGCTAATGACCACCTGTCAAATTCACTAATATTTGTTTTCTTATGACACCGTTATGCAAGATTAAAATTTATCTTTTCCTATCATCGACAAGAATCGATCGGAGCACTAAGTAAATTTATGCAGTGCAAATCCTTACTAGTCGATAAGATAGAAATCACGACAGTAATTTATCAGAGGTCTCTTGCTCTACCTTAGCGATTTAAGAAGCGAATATAAGATTAACATGAGAAAAATTTGAGGAAATTATTAGGGAGAATTCATTGAGGGACTGTCTTCAACGGAACGGGGATGTATGTTCTTTTGCTAAAGAATGCCACGATCGTGCGACAGCAAAACTTGAAAGCTATCTAAAACCAAGCGAATGACTCAACCAAATTCACTTCGATTGCCAATCGGCCATGAGAGTTTTTTTACGTTAGTGGATTTGCTGATGGCATGGGTCATCGTTAGGAACGTTTCAGGTTGGGAAATATCATAAAGATATTTCGTCAGAAATCATCCATTGGTGTGGTTTTATGCAAACTCGAAAAAATAGGTAAAATGTGTATACCTTACGCTTTATTTGCTCCAAATAAGTAAAAACATTCGAGCTTTCTTTCAGATACCTAATTACTTCTTACCTTTCTAGCATATACCTACGTCCTTTGTTAGATTTCAACTGAGGGGAATGGCATTTAGATAAAAATACGCACTAACAATGTATGTGGATAGATGTTAATACACGGCATATTGAATTATTTATTTTAAGATAATTTAAAATATGTAATTTTGGTTTAGGATGAAATTCCACGCCCTCATATTTTTGTTTTAAGCAAAGCAATTACATATTTCAAATTATACCTTATTTATTTTCCAAAAAAATTAATGAGTCAAGCAGTCCACATACATTCCCAATAATTAGTCATAACTTTCGCCCTTCACCATTTAAGCGTTCGAAAGGAGACCTCAGCGAACGAGTCTGTCTCCCTGCGTTCCTGACAATCTTGAAAAAAATGTAACTCATTTCCGCCCCTGAATTACATAAACATTGGGTTAAGGCATTACTGAAAGCTGTTAACATTCAGACCAGTAATCTCATTCTGAATGGAGGCGGGAATAGTGTATGTAGATTAAGTATCCTGTTTATTCAAATACATACTTATAAATGCTTATAAGGCAACGGGAAAATAGGAATATGTACCTGTTAGCAACTCAAAGTTGTTTGGATGGGAATGGTAGATGAATGTAAGGATTGGAGATAGGATTGAGGTTGACGGGATTGCTTTTGAGTGCACGGCCCCCGGCCGCCTGCTTTCTCCTCTCTCTCTTGCTTCCCACCATACGGTGACAATAAGGACGAAAAAAAGCACGAAAGCACCAAAGCACCGCGGAGGATCGGATGTTGGCGAGAGGGGCGCATGCGCGGTATGAGACGAGCGGGAAACGAGAGAATAGAGCGGCTACCTTCGGAAGGGAAAGTAAGTTTTTTGAAAAAAATATTTTTCCGCGTCGATGATTTTAAACTTCCTAGTTACACTCACGATCGGGAGTATTCGCTTTTCTTTTGTCCCGTCTTCGTTACGCGCCGACGTTATGAGGAGGCGACCTTGCCCTAGGCGGGGTTCGAAACGAGTGACATCATGGTCTGCAGAACAGTCACGCAGAGTAATTTTAAGAGCTCCCGAGGTCGCGGTCGCAACAAAGACCCGAGTTTGGCGCAGAAATGCTGAAGACAATGGGACAGTTCGAATTTCTCGTGGAGCTGAAGAAGAATGAATTTCAGCGTGGTGAAAATGCATGCAAAATAATCGATCACGTGGATTAAAAGTGTGATTTACCGTTTCTCGAACAGCTATAAAATGTTTGGGGAAACCAGACGCGCATTTCGGCTGCAAGGAAATCATTTTATGGATATCGGAGAAGCATTCTTTCTTGAATTAAACGGATCAAATCGACGATCAATTCATGACACTATTGCTCGTTGAAAACATGGCTGCTTAATTTAAATGTTATATTCGAATAAAGACTAAACGCTGGATTTTTAAGTTGAAACGTTTAAGGAATTCGGGAATGGTCATGTAGCCCCGTGTGAATCACCAGAGCGAAGGCCGGACATCTGTTCCGGAGCAAAGACCACGCACGCTACTGGGTTTTCAATTTTGCAGGTAAGGAAAAATATGCTGCTCAGAATGAAGGATACGAATGCAAAAATGTCCTTGGAGTCTTACGTGCAAATATTCCCGATGCGTGAAGGATATGAAACAGTAAAAGATAAAAACACTAAAGAGGTTTAACCGTGTGCATGATTCGTTGACAGAAATCCTAAAAAACTCACTTTATGGATAATTCCCTATTGAGAAGAAAATGTTAAAGCATTGCATTTTTGGGAAAACATTTTGGCTAAATTTGATAAGTTAGGGTAGCAGATTTTTTCTCAGAACGAAAAAACGCGCGCAGTTGCTTTCTTAACGCCACCGCACTAATTGCGTGGCAATTTTACAAATCAGCGGAGTATGTTAAGTTTCAATAATTGTAAAACCATCGCGTAAATGTTTCATTCAAGTGTATTTTTTAAAATTTGGTGTCTCTAGGTACGTCCTCATTACACAATACAAGAGAAAAATTAACCACTAGCGGTCCGTGAATTTTTGCTACACCTGGCACCACCATGATCTCTTTTGCCCAGACATTGGGATATATTTCACCTGTTGAATGGACGGAGAAAGCTGCAAAGTTTTCCGAAACTGCAAGAAGTGTATGAGAAAATTAAAAAAATTCTCAGTCAACAACGCGGAACAGTATGCTGACAAAGCGATCGATATTGAGACCCGGAGATACCGTCACGATAAATACGCCATCTAAAAGAATAGCTGATATCAATTAATTGTGTCACGACAAAAGTAAATGTTTCTTGTCATCAAGTAAATTTAATCATTCAAGAATAAGTACTTAAAATAAAAAATGTAAAGAAGTACTCGTCTCAGGTATCTCCAATAGCCACAACAAGGTTATGGCTTTTCATATTCTTGTTGTAGCTATTGGAGATACCTGAGTTGAGGGCTCCAGAAATAGTAGCCAAATCTACTCGCCACCAAACAAAATCCAATCGCCAATGGACTAAAACGCATTTTATACAAGCTAAATATTGTTATAGGTGGTCTTAAAAAAAACTACGCGTAAATTTTAATTGAAAATAAGGTAGTACGTTGTATGAATTGTTTCTGCACTGCACTTCATAACACAAGCACTTAAATTCCTTGAGCCACTTGTGTTGGGAAGGACGTATTTCACGATTTATTTCATTGGATGGCATATTTGCTGCTTCATGAACATTTTCACTGGTGGGCACATTTGCTGCTTCACCAACACACGACCCAAGAGTTATTTTTTCCACTGTTTATAACACTTTCTCGCACATCGTCTTCACCTTCAGTTTTGCACCGTTTCATAAAACTATACAGTGTTGTTTCCATTTCCTTTCGTTTGCTGTTCATTATGAACTGTGGAGTACGGGTCTACATAAACAGTATATAAATACGTTTCAGGAAGAGAAAAATAAAAAGAACTCTGAAAATATATACGCGCCCGAAAATAACGCTGTTAGAAACTGACTGCTGATCTGCACTGAGCAGGGTTGCCAAACTCCAAGTGATTTGTTCTCATATCGATATTCTTGCACAACTACATCCCTGAAATTTTAAAACAATGGCTCCCTTCGGAATCTCTTTTATTTTACTCATACCTGTGAGTAATATAATGACCTTGCAGTACGAATTCGCGAATTCTGCATTTAAACTCACATATTTACATGACAGACTTTCGGTTCATGCCTCGCTTGAAAGCAATGTATCGTCTGGTACGTAGTTCAGAACGCAGCCAATATTGTGTGAGATGTTTATCGCATGCTCTACAATATATACTATACTTTGGATGCAATGCGATTGCAAATCGCACTGATTTCATTAAAATCGATGCAACTGCTGTGATCTTACAGCATGAATCTGCAATTTCAACATTTTGAGCTCGCTCACTTTGCTTTCAAAGCAAAGTGTTTACTGCCAATTTTGAATGGCGCCTTTCTGTGTGACTCCATGGATTTATGGAATGTTGCTAAGGTTGGTAATATTTATCAGCTCGACTTTACGTTGCTGCAAGGAAAAATGGCTGCCGAATTTGCTTGTTGTTTAAATGAGTGAGATACCACAACCGTTTATTGGCGACTAGAAGCTTGATGCCTCGTCAAAATACTGCACATATGGGTATATTGCACATTAGCCTGAAAATATACTGTGAACCATGTGGAGAAATAAGATATAGGATATTTTATGCACTAAAAATGAATTTAAAAATTTACTCGCCACCGACCAAAATTTACTCGCCCGTGACGAGTGGATTCCTGTAGCCTTGATGGGTACTTTTAAATTTTTAAAAAAATTTTAAGTGCTTGTCCTTGATTTTTTCCAGTCATAAGACGAGCTCAATAATTCTCTGGTGAAATTTAATTATGTTCTCAAGGGGAAGGAAAAGGGATGAAATTTCTGAACGCCAGCGTATTGTTCTGTCTGAATACTTCGAGGTAAGTGGTGTGCAAGATCGATTTCAATAGATTACGCGAACACGATTACCTACTCCGGAAATACTATTCTGATACAAATGGTCGTGAATCTGCGAAAGAAATTAAACGAATTATTAATTGATTTTTCGTTGATCCAAGATAACCCTCTTGTGTCGCTCTCCCAGAAATGATCAGGATTGCAGAAAATAAAGAGAAAATGAGGTCATTCTTTCTGCAGAGATAGAAAGAAAAAGGTTTCTAATATCACGCAGAAATTTTTTTTAGAACTCCGTCTTTGGAAATCTTTCCCGTATACGCCATGCAGTTACACCATCAGCGTTGTTTTTTTCATAATATAATTCCATAACGTAACATTGCCAATTTAATACGATTTATAATTTCGGCGGTGAGGACGCGGGATTTATAGTATCTGTGCATCTCACGCGGCGCTCCATTTAATTCACCTTTTCCGACGAAACAGGTGAGAGCTCTCGGGAGTATACTCGCTTCGACTAGAAAGCACGCCTATGGGATCGTGAAAAGGCGCTTCTCGTAAAATGAGCGATCAGCTGACGGGGAACGGAGAGATTCTGAGCGAGAGGGGAGAAGAAGGTCGAGGGGAGAAGGGAAATGGAGAGGGGGAAGGGGGGGGGAGAGAGAGGAGGGGAAATGGAGAGGGGAGGGAGAAGGGGATGGAAAAGGGGGAGAGAGAAGGGAGAGGGAGGAGGGGGAAGGGAGAGGGAGGAGGGGAAAGGGAGAGGGGGGTAGGAGAGAGGGAGAGGGGAGGGCGGAGAGTGGGAGGGGGGGCGGAAAGTGAGAGAGGGGGGCGGAAAGAGGGAGAGGGGGCGGAGAGAGGGAGAGGGGGGTGAAGAGAGGGAGAGGGGGGGCGGAGGAAGGAGCGTTGGGCTTGGAACGGGAATAGGAGTAGTTGGCTGGTTGTTGTGGGTTGGTGGAGAGATCACGGTCGGACACACACTAATTATCTGCCATTTTCCAGCACCTACGTCGTAGCCCATTCACCGATTACGTCTTTCATCGCCCTTTCCTACTCCTCGTCTATTTTGTTTTCTTCCGCGTGGCATTTGTTCCCGGAGAAAAGCGGGCCCCTCGCGGAACCGATGTTGCATAACGGCGGGGATGACGGGAGGGAGGGAGGGGCGAGTCATCGGATCCCGAAAATTCGCAATCCTCCGCGCTGTCTTTTTCGAAAGAGTGGGCGGATAGCCGAAAGGAAAGAAGTTGTAAAAAATAAATAATCCTAAAGAAAAATATTTTTTTAAATAAACTTTTAGAACATGTTGAAAAGCAAATAAATAAATATGGCAATCGAAGTATCACGCTAATCATCGAGAAATCCTAAATTTGTAACAAACAACCTGCTTAAAGTCTAAATGTCACCTTTCAAAAGTTGTATAGCGTAGTTAGTATCTTGAAACGAAAATTATGCATCATAAGTTACTCATTAGTATATACTAGTAGAAGGTGCTTGCATACTGCCAGCATTTCATCTCACCTTGAAAAAACATAAATTTTTCAGAGAGATATTTCATCATGAGAAATATTTCTTTAACTCTAAAGATTTCTCCTCTGGACCGGTTTTCGTTTTTTTCATTATGGAACAATAATGGAGTATAACAATCACTGATTTTTGCAATTTTAGGGGTATTATACTTTTTCCACATTGTGTTAATAATGCCACACATTTCTGCAAAGTTTTAAATTTATAGCACAATTAGAAGAAATAAAATTTATCTAATTGTTTAAATTTAATAATTTTTAACGGCCGCAATAAAGATGTCATGGATACATTGAAATGTTTATTTGTTTATATAGACTAAACTCTAAATAATTTAAAAATGTCAGCTCTCTAACTTCCCGCGGAGTGTCTAAATATTTACCTATTTGTTTAAACTTTAAGACTTTTTAACTGCCAAACAAACTAAAATATCAAAATTTCTATAATCTCTATTTCGTTTTTTTACAAATACTACCTCTGAAAAAAATTTCAGCTCCGTAGCACATTCGAAAATACATAAACCTTGAAAATTTGTTTAAACAATTGCGAATTTTTAGCGGCCGCATTGTTGCACTTTTTCAAGATTTTCGTTTTTTCTAGTCGGTTTTGAACAAAATCCTACCTAAGAAAAACATTTCGAATCTCCAGCACATCTGGAAGTGCCTAAACATTATTATCCTCCTATCATTATATATAGACGTTTCATACAGAGAGGGGGATATAGGAGGATACTAATGTTTAGGCACTTCCAGATAAGCTGGAGATTCGAAATTTTTTTTCATAGCTAGGATTTTGTGCAAACCCGACTAGAAAAAAAGAAAATCTTGAAAAAGTGCAACAATGCGGCCGCTAAAAATTCGCAATTGTTTAAACAAATTTTCAAGGTTTATGTATTTTCGAATGTGCTACGGAGCTGAAATTTTTTTCAGAGGTAGTATTTGTAAAAAAACGAAATAGGGATTATACAAGTTTTGATATTTTAATTAGTTTGGCAGTTAAAAATTCCTAAATTTTAAACAAATACGTAACTGTTTAAGTACTACGTGATGAGCTAGGAAGCTGAAATTTTCAAATTATTTACAGAGTAGTACATTTGCACAAATAAAAATTTTAATCTTTCCATATATGTATTGCGGCGGCCGTTAAAAATGTTTAAAATTTAAACAATTAGAAAAATATTATTTCACTTCTAGAAGTGCTAGAACTTTAAAATCTCTCTGAAAAATTAATGTTTTCTCAATGTGAGATGAAATGCTTGCAGTATGCAAGCTCCTTCTACTAGTCATTATGTATAGACGTTTCTTACAGAGGAGGAGGAGGATACTAATGTTTAGGCATTTCCAGATGAGCTGGAGAATCGAAATTTTTTTCATAGGTAGGATTTTTTTGCAAAACCGACTAGAAAAAACGAAAATATTGAGAAAGGGCAACAATGCGGCCACTAAAAATTTGCAATTGTTTAAACAAATTTTCAAGGTTTATGTATTTCCAAATGTGCTACGGAGCTGAATTTTTTTAGAGGTAGTATTTGTAAAAAAACGAAATAGGGATTATAGAAATTTTGACATTTTAATTTGATTGGCAGTTAAAAATTCTTCAAGTTTAAACAAATAGGTAAATGTTTTGACACTACGCGGCGAGTTAGGGAGCTGAAAGTTTTAAATTATTTAGAGTTTAGTCTATGTAAACGAATAAACATTTCAATGTATCCATGGAATCTTTATTGCGACCGTTAAAAATTATTTAAATTTAAACAATTAGATAAATGTTATTTCACTTCTAATTGTGCTATAAATTTAAAACTTGGCATAAATGTGTGGCATTATTAACCCAATGTGGGAAAAGTATAATATTGCTAAAATTGCAAAAATTAGCAATTTTTTACTTCATTATTATTCCATGAGGAAAAACGAAAATCGGTCCCGAGGAGAAATCTTTTGTATTGAAGAAATATTTCCCATGATGAAATATCTCTCTGAAAAATTAATGTTTTTTCAAGGTGAGATGAAATGCTTGCAGTATGCAAGCACCTTCTACTAGTATGTTATATCCTCCTCCTCTGTAAGGAACGTCTATATATAATGATAATGGTGTGTACCAAGCGATGCTAAACTAAAAGTTCATTATGTGATAAAGCTTTACGCAGAAAGAATTTTATGAGACTCGTCCTTCGCTTTGTAGTGCGTGCGAAGAATTCTTGGGCAGCATCAGTAAACGTCCTTGAAGGGATTACGTTTCATTTCGAGAGAAATTTTAACAACTATAACTGTTATTAGTAAACAAGAGTTAGGAAAAAAGAACTCACCGCTCTGATGAAAAATTCCGAAAGTTATCCCGCCGCAAAGAAGCGCATTGACGGGGAAAATGCGGGAACCGCTTGCGTCAGCAAAATTTTAACGCGTAAATGATTTTTATTGCATTTTTGGCATAGGAGTGGAGCGAGAGGAATTAAAATTGTCTTGCCGATTGAAGCCTTCGCCTTCCGTATTGTCGAGTTCCGGAGGAGGAGACAGACGGACAGACAGACAAACGAGAGGGAGGCACTTCAAATGTAATAATATGCAATTGTGGAGGATTTACAAACGCACACATAGTTATATAAGTTTAAATTGAAACAATTTTTAACGTGGTTGCGTTAATTTTCGAGGAAAATAATGATTTCATTCGTCTATCGAGCAAAACTCTTATATGGCATCCTTGGAGAAATCCAAGAGAAGTAACGCAACTCCTGAGTGGTTTTATACATGCAAACTGAGCACAGCAGTTGTAATCTTAGAGTTAATATCTACGATCATTTATTTATTTTCATGTCTACTGACCTGGATTGACCTGGATACGGTTTATGTAGCTTAAGTTCGGAAACCACCGATTTATTTCCCTTATCTGGTATTAGGGAGATTTTTATTCCTTCTACGTTTCAAGGTTGAAAAGCGCGATCTCATTTCAATATTTATTTCTTGGAAGTTTCGAATGCCAAGTAACAGATCTCTCTCAAAACGCACTATTCAGAATATCGACTTGATGAAATCTTTATGCGATGACCCAAAATTCATGACGAAGAAGCAATTTGGAGCGATATTAAATTTTCACATCCTGTTGCATATCTACATCTTAAATATGCGACAGCTTCTGCTTTCTAAATATAGCCTTAATCTATCGTAAACCTATCCTTAAAATATGTGGGAATATTTTTGAAACAAGAAAAAAGTCTGCTATGACCGGGATTCGAACCCGGGTCTTACACTTGGGTGGGCGGATATTCTACCACTGAACTACCGTAGCAGATCAATTTTCTCTTTTCTGAAGGTGGATGTTTTCTTGGTTGGGGCCGAACTAGCCAAGCTAGTATCAACCAGCCCCAACGGATGTCCTCGAAGAAAACTCCTCCCTCTCAAATGGTGCGATTGCCAAGCTAGAAGTTGGTGGAATATAGCGATCCGAAGATCCTATGCAGACAGGCATAAGCTGTAATGTTGGGAATATTTTTGAAACTAGAAAAAGTTTGCTATGAACGGGAATTGAACCCGGGTCTTCCACTTGCTGGGCGGATATATATATATATATATATATATATATATATATATATATATATATATATATATATATATGGATGTCAACAAGGTGTTGGGATGAGGAAATGAGTTCTCTCTCTGTAGCTGAAGAAGGAGTAGTTCCGAAAGCTTTACGTTTGTGATGTTTCTGTGTTTTTGTGTTATTTTACGTGTGTCGCTTCGACATCCCCGGGGCCTCGCCAACCTGAAGTCGTCTGATTGGTGAGTGCTCACTGGGTTTCCTCATCCCAACACCTTGTTGACATCCATATATTCATTTTACCTTTCCTTTTCCGTAAGTTGTTATATATATATATATATATATATACACACACATACACACACACATATATATAACCAAGAAAAGATCCGCTTTCAAAAACGATAAAATTGATCTGCTACGTTAGTTCAGTGGTAGAATATCCGCCCGGCAAGTAGAAGACACGGGATCGATTTCCGATCATAGCAGACTTTTTTCTAGTTTCTAAAATATTTCCAACCTTACAACTTATGCCTGTCTGCATAGGATCTTCAGACCCCAAGTCGCAAAACTCCGCGGGACTCTTAAAAAAAGAGGAAATGAAGAATTCGGAAACGAACTGGCGAACTTTCGAGAGAAATCGAATCGCGGAAGAGCAATTAATAAATCGCTTGCCCGCGTGAGTGCGTGCGTGCTAGAATATCTGCGTGTATCGCGCGGCGATTGCAGTCCGACGCGCACGAATCCAACGGCGCGAAATGAGAGACGCGAGAGTTAATCAGAGCGGGCGACGCCACCGACGGACAAATTTATTCCGAAATAAGTCTTCGCGAAAAAAAATCAAGATGGAAAGAGAAAGCATGGCCGCCAAAATTTTTTTCCTCCGACTTTCCGTGATCGACGATTTTTTCGTGCGCCCCTAAGGTCGTCGCTCCCCGAAAAGACGATATATACGTATAGTTTTTGTCACGTCGACGTCTGTGCGTAAGGCACCAAAGGTATAATGCATGCTGATTCTGATGCTGGTAGTTCGGTTCGAGTTACCGAATGGAGGGCGGTGGTTACCGCCGACCGCAATAACGCGTTATAATGATATCACGAGACGACAGAGGACGACGAATGAGGTCGTAGGTTTGTGAGTTGGTGTCGATTCCTTTCCCACCCCCTCCCATATCCTTTCAATGGCGAAACGAGTGGGAAGAAGTACATGTCGTGGCCTGTTCGAGACCCGGAGAAACGATGACGGATATCTTGTCAGCGATGGGTTTAGTCACATTGGGGTCCTAGTCGCACACAAGTTTGGGCCTCTATTTTAGCATTACAGTTACGATAATAGTTTAGATCCGGGGCGGGAAACCTTTTCTACATGCCGGGCCGCATGGGTGGCTACGAATTCTTCGGCGAGCCGAATTGGAAGTCGCCAATTCTCCGGCGTGTCGCATTAAGAGTTTAAATCAGAAGTTACCTAGAGATTTTGAGGTATTTTACGAGTGAATATCAAGTCTACTTTAGGATTTTAGGGTTAAAATAAAAAAAAACGGTTTTATTATAATAGCTTTGCCAAAAAATTTGTATTTTTGTGCTAAATTTTACGTATCGATTTTTATCATAGCTTCGCGGGCCGCATATTTCCCGCGGGCTGTAGATTGCCCACCCCTAGTTTAGACATTCAAAGATAAGGTGAATCAAAAAATCAATAAAATCTGTATTTTAATGTGTTTCTTTATAAAGGACAAGATGTTTTATTGAACGACAAATCACGCAGAAACATCGCTTTGAAGTTTTCTGGAGGATCACGGGTAGGATCAGCGCTAAGTTTTTAGGCGTCTGGTACCAGTTCCGTAGGTGGTACCTGTAATTGATCTGCAGCAAGTGTCCCACTTTCCCGCCCCTGCCCATGGCGTTCTGCTTTTTTTCCACTGGGTCATAAGACAAAAGTAAAAGAACACTTTCCTGGGGGACATTGGTGAGTAGAAGGCCTTAAATTGCCGTACATGACATGTAATGTATTTTTTGCAAAATTTTTTGAAAGTCATTAATTTCCGAGAGAGCTTTGGGAATCGCGCTTTGGAAGCAGACGTGTGAGATTTTGACTTCGGAAGCAATGCGATTTGTTTCAATCGGACACAATTGAACCAAGTAGTTTTAAAAAATATTTTTAGATTAACGAATTTTACGTTTTTTCTAGATAGATTAATTTTCATAGCGGGGAAATACCTTTGTGTAATTCTCGCATTATCACTGAATGATTATTTTAAATTATATATAATAACTAATACCATTACATAGGTTCAGGAAATCCTTCGCGTTCTGTACGACTGAAATTAGTTTTTAAAAATAACATCTGCTATAGCTTCAGACTTTCATTCAACGTGGCGAACATAACGAGAATATCGATTCAAGGTAATTGCTCAGCACCTTTATTAAAATGTCACGGTTCGATTCATTTTAGCGCGGATGTCCGTTTAATGAACGTTCAGCCCGACCTTTTACGACTATTTTTTTTGTTTCAAGAGCCAACTGTCGTTAGTTTCCTCCCTATATATATATATCTCTCTCTCTGTTTGTTTCTCTGTATCTCTCTCTCCTTCGTCCCGAGATCAAAAAGGCGTAATGGAGAAGTCTCGAGAAACGTACTCTCCTTATCCATCTGCGAAAGGGACGTTCCGTTTGCTTGTCCAAGAACCAGTTGAAATTGATTTCCTTTACCGTCCTTGGAGAAATCCATCGGCTATTTCCCTTGTCTTCCGTTCGAGAATGAATAAGGAAAATTTTCCATCTTTTGTAGCTTCTTTCACGTGATCAGAAGCTTCCACGCCACATGCCTTTCGCTCAGGACATCTGTTCCATCTTCCTCTATCTCATCTCGTTACATCAGTTGCCTTTTTTTTACAGTGCGTCACTCAACACCTTCTATCTCGTTCTCTCTCTCTCTCTCCATCGTATCTCTCTCTCCCCTCCCTCTAATTCTCCCTCCCGTAGCGGTGGCGGAGCGGTTCGAGCGTCGGCCTTCCGCGTGAGAGGTCCCAGGTTCGAATCTGGCGGAGGTTGGATTTTTCTGAGAGAAGGGACGTTAACCCATATCTGCCTAGCGTGACGTACGATATATGTTACGTATTATATTTCTCTTTACTAGAAAAAGATAGGTATCATAATAAATTAGGTTCAGAGTGGGTACTCACTTTTCAACTACGCCTAGTGTTATATGAGAGTAATTAGACCACGGTGAGAAATAGACAATTTACAGTTAAAGATATTTTTTTACAAAAATTCTCTAAAAACAAACTCTTAAACCGTACGAATCTTAAAAAAATTCAGGTTTGGCATTTCTGCAGATAAGTGCACTGTGCTGGTTATTGTTCGAACTAATGTGTCCAATGTAATTAGCCTTGTGCTGTTTTTGGGCTTTTTCAAATAAGTAACTCGTGCAGTAGTTCTACGGAAGCAATGGAACGAGTAAAACAAGTCTTTTTCCTAGATTATTTGTTTAAATTTCAATGGAAATTATATCTTTATGTCAAAAGAAATAATATTTCAATCCTAGCGAATAATTTTGGACACCTTTCAACATAATAAATGATTGATGTGATTATTTGAGTGTGTGCCATATGCCCGTATATCACATCCTCTAAATCGAAAATGGAATATTGCAATTCTTGCTTAATGGGTAAAATATGATTACTGGTTCATTATAAACAAATGTATACTGAAAAATCGATTTTTTAATAAAAACATAATTCAGGTAGAAATAGGCTAATCAGTTGTCCTCCTTAGTGCTCTTCGTAAAGAATAGGCTAATGTTGGCACCGGGTTTTCCTCCTCCCTTCTCTGTGTGTTCGGTGTGGAAGGAGTTATCTAACAATAATAAAATATAACAGCATATTAGTTTCAGATCAGACAGACGGGTGTGCCATAACAGCAAATTAAACTCTTTAAGTAATGACGGTTTTGAACTATTTAATCTAACAATAATAAAAGGCTACTTCTGTCCCTTTGTGGCTCCCTTTGTCACGCCATAAAAATGTGAATAACTCGATAATGGAACGAGATACATTTTTGATATTCGGCAGGAATGATTGATTCACATATTGTAAGATGATGACGAAAATAAATCTTGAATAAAGTCCTAGGTTCGACTCTAAGATAGGCTTTTCCATTTCCCATATGATAACACGTAAAAATCGACTTTTTGACTTGTAGGCTTTTATTCTTTTTGAGATATAAATTAGAAAGAATTAACCTAACATCTTCAGACCTAGCCCATTTAAAGAAAAAACTAAGAAGTTTCTTATTCTGTTCCCGTCTATAGTTTGAAATTCCTCAGGTTAAACGTTTAATTCACATATTTTGGGGAAATCTTGGCATTTATTTGGGATGTTGCCTTGCCAACCAATTACATTGTTAAATATCGAAATCTTATTGTTATTTCAATCCTTATGGGTGAAAACGAGCTTTGAATGCTCTTACAATTAGTGCAAGGGAGAGAGAGAAATTCTTTTCATAGCAACCAATGTAAACAACATTCGTCGCATTATTTACGAGAAGGAATACATTTGAATGTAGAACATTAACCATTCTCATATTAAAATTAGGAACTTGGAATCATCGCAGAAGTTAGAAACTCGAAACAACGAACGCCTAAAAGAACGAAAGTTTGCTTTTTTGCCATCCAAAGAAAGTCAAGGTACATTTATGTTAATTTTTTATTAAAACAAAACTCCCGTTGAATTTCAACGCATCTCCCTAGTGGCTATTATAATCCAAGAGGTTGATAAACCATAAATACAAACCAACAACATCTCCCTCCCCTCTTTCTCTCGCTCCTATTCCTCCCCCTCCCTTTTCTCCCTCTCTTCCTCTTCGTCCTATCTCTCTCTCCCTTTCCTTGTCTCCCTCTCTCTAAACCTCTATTTTAAAACGTAACTTTTGAACAGTATTATTTTATCTATTTTTATTGAGATTTATTGAAATGTTTAATCTAACCCTTCTTGTTAGACGAATGGTTTAGGTGAGGAGGGATCGTGCAATATCAGTATCGCTCTAATAAAGACGTTTTCCTTTCTCTTTTCTCTCTCTCTCCTCGTCTCCATTTCTCTATCTCTCTCGCCTCCTCGTTTCTTCGCTCAAAAGCCTCATTTAGTTTCAGAATCGTTTTCCTCCTCCGACGTGTGACCTCCGCGCCCGCTTTTAGAATTATCGCGTATCGATAATGAGGTTGCAGGAACCGTAAGTGAGATGTACCGGGAGCATGTAATAATTTCCCTTTCACTAGCTAAAGCCATTCTTTACGATCAGATGAATGGCAATTCGCGTTTCAAAAAAAATACGGGCTTGCAATTAACATCTGTTTTTTTATTAGCGTATTTATCGACCGTAAAACCAGCCGGTTCTCCGAGTATAACCACGGGAATTACCGAGGCAAAGAGAAAAATGCGGTTTTAACCTGTCGATGTGAAGGAGGTGGTCTCCAGCAAAGGGTCGTTCGAAGCCAATCGGTCGTTATTCTTTACTTCGTTTTTTCATTCGTTCTTAGTTCTATGATTGGGTTTTCACGCCTATACGCTGCAGTGGCTTAGGATGGAAAGTAGCTTTCCCCCATCTCTTCACACATTTCATAACGAAAGTTAGTCATTAAAACTCTTACTTAGTTTTATGGTATTTCCGGTTATTTCATGATATATGGCGAAAAAAATTTAACGCCTACGATGGAGGAACATTGAATGAAGCTTTAGAACTTAAAAATGTAGCTCATGTTATTAATTTCGGACAAAACCGATATTTAAGAGCAAAGTTGCCCCAAGAGGTGTGCAGCGCGTACACCGCACACAGGTGCCCGGGTTCAGGGAGCCCAAATTGCCAATTTTTGTTTTATCGTTTTAAGTATTTTTCCCCTTATATTCAACTGTTCTACATTCATTAGTGAACAATGCTAATAAAGGATTGAATTATATTCTTTGTTTTTATGTTACCGTAAATGTAATGTTTTTATTAGATTTTCTAGGGGAGCGATGAGAAAATTTCGCACACTGGCGCTTCAAGACATCAGCGTGAAATTGTTTAAGAGTTCACTTAAGAATAAAAATACCGTTATGAGAAATTAAACCAGATAAACAATGAAATCTACAAAAAACTATTATGAGTCAGTTTCTGTCAGTGAACTTGCGATAAGAAATATACATATCTTCGATCAACAATAAAGTTTGTGATATGAGCGAGGAATTCTGAAATAATGTGGAAGACGAGTTTATTGGCCACATCGGAATTGATGGACATTAAAAGCAAGAAAAAACATCGCCGACCTTCCAAAGAGCTAATAAATACTACGATTTTGCAAGATAGACATCGGTACAGTTGATCGGAATCCATAATTCCGCAGCTGAAAGACGACATTCTTTAGGCTAGGCATCTCGTCGTCCTCGAGCAAATATTCGAATCTCAAAGTGCCGGGATAAACAAACAACTCAGAGGCAAGGTTATCGTATGCCCGCGTCTTATCCAGGAGGCTCCGATTTATCACTTCTTAACTATTATTGTCTCCTCGAAATTTCTCAAATCGCGAGGCGTAGAAAATAAAAGGATCGAAATCGTGACCGATAAAAGTTTCCATCGTTTTCCAACCGAGAGCTCCTCGAGAAACGAGCGAGGAAGCCCGGAAAGAAAAAGGAAGAAAGCCAACCCGCGATACGTTCCGCAGCACCTGGGATCCGTCGTCAGGAGACCGCAGCGACGTAAAAACATCCCTACTCTTTCGCGCCGTCAAAAGTTAGTTATTAGACACGCAGCATTTTCGTTAATTTCTCCGGAAGTCATCTAGATGTGAACGATAAATATTCACCTCCACCTCCATCGGCGGAAGTTTTCTTGTCCCGAAACCTACCTCAAGAGGTAGCCTACATTTAAAAAGCGTAACCCATCTGAGGTTCATAGTTTCATTTCAGTGGAAAACTAAGCTTTTTATTTTGCCTGATACGAAAGTCTGATAAATTTCAGAGGAACGTAAACATTATGAAAGCCATCAGTTCAAAATCTCTTGTTCTAGTTTAAAAAAGAGCTTTCATCTTTTTTGTCTCGATCATCTCACGTTAGAAATGAGGATTTTAATACTCCCTAGGCATGATTAAATCATTGCGGAGCGAATGTGTAAAATTAAAATTAGAGAATAATTTCATGATGTTGTCTAAATTTTATTTCGTAATTTGAATTCGCGCTGAGGATAACTAAGTGAAATTATAATAACTATATTTTTCAGGAATTTTTTAGAAGATTATTTTCAAATTGCTTACTTAAGCGTTAATGGTAGGGTTAATGACGTTGTTATGTGCACATCTCGTTCATTCGGCCTTTTAATGACTACATATATTATCGGGCTCATCTGCAGTTAATGAAGATAGTTTCAATAGCCACAAAAAATTTGGGAAAAAAGGATAAGCATTTCAGCTGCAAAGTACATACAATAACTGTCTTCAGTGCTGGTCAACCAACCTATGGTTGATTATAGAGAATGTTTTGTAGCTACTGTGGATCATCAGTTGAATTACAGCCATAAGTTGAGCTCCATATTTCATTTTTGAAATAGCTCAGCCTTCGGTTGCCATTACTGATAAGTAGAGGATGGATTTTTCGGGTTAAAAATATCATTCGGAGGGTAAATATCTGGTTTTATTGTTTTCCTTTTCATTCGGGTTAAAATCAGGTATAAGTAAGTTACAGATTTTTCGAGGTTTTAAAAAAAGTTCAATCTCGAGTAATTCTCGGGTTTTATTATTTTTTAATTCGGACAAAATGATTTTTAAATAAAAATCTTGTTTAAAAATTTAAAAGTTTTATCAACAATCAAAACTTTTTACTATACATTAAGTATGGTTGAGAATGTAATATCTAGTGTTAAACGCCTCCAGGTGGAGAGGAACACCTCGCAGGCTGCACAAACATCTTTCTTCCTGTTCAACTTCTTTTGAAAACACACCCGATATTAGTGAAATAATTTTTCTTTTGTAGTGTTTTCAACTAACAGTCACTCGGGTTCTTTTTTCCTTATTCTATCGAAAATCTAACAGCTACTAGCTAAGACGCATCCTTGACTATTACCCGTCCCTCCGTCCTACCTTTTATCTCCTGAACAGTTTGTCATAGAAAAATACTGTAAACGCCATTTTTTTCTGACAACTAGGAGATCCCCGGAAAACTATTTTCGTTTACGAAAGTGTCCCGGATTTTCCCATAAGTTTACACGAGATTTTCGATTTTTCAAGGTTTTCTTTCATTCATCAAAATACGTAAATATAGACCAATTTTCTCTATTTTAACTTTATTCAACGGCTAAAACTATAAAATATCTTATTGTTGCGATTATTTGACGTTACGCGAAAGAATATTTCAGAAATACGCATTTTTTCGACATTTTATGGCTTTCTCGTACTCTTCCCGGTTGTTGCCTCCAGTTGAATTAGCGTCTATTATTCCTTGAAATAGACGAAAGAATTGCGTTATTCGCTTCGCGCTTTTTATGAAGCATCGAATTATAGTTGTAGCAACGTCAAACTTAATAGATAGCAACGTTAATAATTGCAGATTATTATTATTCAGTAAACTGCGTATGGACTGTGGGCATTTTTAACGATTGACCAAAAGAAGTCTTTCTTTATTTCAGTACTGGAATGTTACTTTTTTCGTAAGGAGAAACAATTAAAATTGCACATATAAAATTATAAAAACAAACATGAAATTGCAAATGTCAGTTGTCTAATTTTATAAGGAGAAATGGGATATTATTACTTTTAAACATGCAGATTTATGACTGACTTCACTAAAGCTTTTGCGGATACAACCAGTATTCTTAATTCTATCTCATCTAGGGCTAGTTTACTTATCTGCGTAATAAGGCATTGGCGGAGGTAGATTTTAAAACGGAGATTCGGAATGTACCGAGATGTTGTTTTTGTTGGAGTGAAAAATTTAGCTATAACTGCATTATTTTCAGCAAATCTTTGCTGTATTTCTGTGAAACATCTATGTAGTCGTTTTATCGACAATTTATTTGAAGACGAGACTGTAAACGTGAAGTTTCAAACTGTGGTGTGACCATTGCGTTGCGAGGGTGGCAACTGCCCCTATTATGGGACACAGTTGATGGACATCGCGGGTGTTAAAACGCCTATGGTTAGGACACTGTGAGCTAGAACCTTTATGGGCATGGGTTCTCAACCATTTCGCCTTAACCCTTTCAGCCACAAATTTTTATTTATTATTAAAAATTTTAATTTTTACAATCGCACGCACGCACACACACACACAAATATATATTTACACACACACACACACACACACACACACACACACACACACACACACACACACACACACACACACACACACACACACACACACACACACACACACACACACACACACACACACACACACACACACACACACACACACACACACACACACACACACACACTTTGGACGTCGACCCGATCGGACGCTTGTCTCCGCTCTCTGTGTTTGACTCCCGTTTACTGTGTGGTTTTCTGCGGATTTTCATCCGGTTTTTGGGTGGTGAGGTAGTGTTAGTGGTTGTTGTTATTGTTGCAAAGTTTCTTGTTGTTGCTATTGTTGTTACTCCTGTTATTGCTGTTTTGTTGTTTCTCTCGCTCCGCGAGTTCGTTGGGGCGATCGTCCTTTGTTTTTCTCCGACCGCTCGCTGACTACCTGCCGGGCGATAAGAGGTTCTCCGCCGGGTCGTCCTTTCCTACGGCGGCGTTCGGTGGTCGCCCGACTATGAGCGAGTCGGTGGGGGGGTGGCCACGCCACCTCTCTTCCGCAGGTGTTGGTTCCCTACCCGCCTTCGGGCCGGCGCCGGGATTCCGGCGCTCATACTCTGATCTGCTTTCGTCGCCGATTTCGCGCGATTCACCGCTTCCTAGCCTGATCGACCGATCGCCGCTCCCTTCATACCTCCACCGCTCTCACGACTCTGTTTTCGTCATTAAACGCCGGAATGGCCACCTCACCGTAAACTCGCTGGAAAGTTCCAGTGCATCTCCTGTTCGTGCTCTTCGATCTTCGCCCGCGCCTTTACAGTGCTCTCCTTCATCTTGCGACCTTGCCTCGGGCTCTCTCCTTACGCCTGCCTCTCCCCCACGCGGGGATGGACCCTTCCTATCCTCCGGCCACGCGCCGGCTAGCTCTTCGAGCCTTCTTCCCTCACCTTCCCCGCCGCCGCAGACGCGACCCTCCTCGTTGTCCCCCACTCCGAACCCGCCCTCGAACCCTCCTACCGCCCCTGCCACGCAAGTCAGCTACGCGCGTGCCGCGGGAGGAGCCGGGATCGCCAAGGCGCACGCTTCCGACTCCGCACCGTCAAATGCCGCCCCTAAAAACGTCCTCGTTTTCAGCAGGAGGAAGGTGACACCCTTATCGTCTGGCCCTACCAAGGAGAAGGCAATCATCTTCCCCGCGCTGCCGGACACGCCCATCACTGAATACATCTTCGCGATCGGGGATATCTTAGGCGGTGGCGCCTTCATCACCCACGGGACGCGCCTCTCCAACAACCGGATCTGCATATATTTAGACACCGAGGGGAGGGTCGAGAGCTTCATGCACGAGCATGGAGGTATCTCCCTCAACGGGCGTTATGTCCCCGCCAGGCGGATGACCACGAAGGTTGAGAGGTTGGTCATCTCCAACATACCGCCGGAGTTCCCTAACAGCGAGCTAATAGATATTTTGAGCGAGGCAATGCGGGTGGTGAGTCCGGTCCAATACCTCACGCTTGGAATCCGGCGAGAAGGGTACGGCCACATCGGGGGCTGGAGAAGGTCAGTGCACGTCGTCAGACGAGAAGGCGTTTCCATCCCCGACTCGGTCGTCGTGGACATCGCCAACCTCCCCCATCGCATCTACCTGCAATTTGACGACGCGAAGTGCTTTAAATGCCGGGAAGAGGGGCACATCTCCAAGGACTGCCCCCACTCGGCAGCAGCTGCGAGGACGACGGAAGATAAGGTCGAGAGCACCCCACCTCCTCCGCCCCTACCTGCCTGCGCCCTCTTACCCACCCCTTCTCCTCTGGTCACCCCTACCCCCTCTCCTGCCACCCACCCCCTCCCCTCCCCGAAACCCTTGGCGTCCGACCCCGAACCCAGTCCTGCCTCTTCCCCTCCCACTTCCGACGTCGCCCATTCCTTTTCCCCATCCAGCGCCGCCCCTACTCTTCAACAAACTCTAGCGGGAAGGAATGCGAGCGCCCCATCCCACTCGACCTCTGCCTCCGCTCACGGCCCGCCTGTTCTTCCCGTCCCATCTTCCACCTCGGACGTCGCCATTTCCGCGACAGCCGCCGCGTCGGGCGAGGCGACTATTGCCGCCCCCACCGTCGCCAGCAGATCCACGTCCAAGCGGAAAATCGCCGGCAGCGCCGAGAGGCGATCCCCTCAACGGAAGCGCGCCTCCGAAGCGTCCAAACCCGATGAGGGAATGCAACAAATCGCCGAGATTTGTGGGGCTAAGCCCTCCTTCGTCAAGGTGCCGCTCGAGTCGTTAACGCACTTTCTGCAAGACGCCAAGGGCCACAATGACCCTGTGGGTCTCGCCTCCTCTCATTTTAGCGACGTCGCTCCACTCCGGGACACGCTAGAATTCCTGAGTTCAGAGAAGGCGCTCAAACAGGGCGCGCTAAAAATGCGAGTCAAAAGACTCGTTAAAGCCTTAGACCGGCAGGATCCGTAACCCCATCGCCGATTTTTATCTTTTCATCCTTCTCTCTCTCTCTTTCTAAATATATATATATATATATATATTTATCTATTTCATTGCTCGCCTTCTGTTTGTCGTTTTTCTCTATTTGTCATGGTCAGAGGGAGACAAGAATGGACTTTCTTGTCCCTGAATGTTTGCTCCGTCCGCAGTGGGGCTAAGTGGGCTCAACTCACGGCTTTCTTGCGACGTTGGTCGCCGGATATAGTCTTCCTCCAGGAGACTAATTCGACGGCGGCCCCTTTTCCAAACCTCCCGGAGTACCGCATGCACTTCAATGGCCCTCGGACTCCCAGAACTGGCACGGCGGTGTTTTTCAAACACTCCCTCCGAGCGGTGGTAACGCACGACGTCGTCACCTTCGACGGCCACGTCCAGGAAATCGACCTGAGGTTTGAAGATCTTCCCGGTGCAGTACTCCGGCTGGTGTGTTTCTACGGACCGCACGACGAACCGGTGGCGGTCGAGGCCACGGAGGCCCTCGAGTTGTCCATAGCGCACCGCATGCGCGACGCAGATGATACGTGTGTGGTGCTCGCGGGTGACTTCAACGTCGCGCTTGATCCCGCCCGAGATAGGTCCTCGGGTGTGGAACGTCATCCTCGCTTCGCCTCTGCCCTAGGGGACTTAGTGGAGCGTCACCGGCTGGTGGACGTTTGGAGCGAGATGCACCCCCACCGTCCTGGACACACTTTTTACGGACGCGGGCCTGGAGAACCCAGCGCGAGACTGGACAGATTCTATCTGTCCAGCTCCAAGCTACCGGCAGTCGCGGACATCCACCTGTTGCGGTCCTTCTCCGACCACAAGGCAGTCGTGATGCGTCTCGCGCTTGCAGACAACGCGCCACGCACTTCACCCTGGCGCTTTGACAACGGGCTGCTCGATTCGGAGGATTACGTCGCCCACACCAAATCCCTCATCACCTCCTTCCTTGAGGACTCCCTAGGCGATCCGTCTCTGCGGTGGGAAAAACTCAAGGACGACCTAAAATCTCACGCCATCATGTACCGGCGTGTCCTTCGCCGGGCTTTGTCGACCGAGGTCGGGGTGGATTGGTACAGGGTGGAAGGGGAGAAAATTCTGCAGCGGCTCGGGTGGGACCAACTGGCCGCCAACGACAGGCCCGCAGCGGCGCATCTAGTGCGTTGGGCGGGTAGATGCCGGCCTAGGCAGCTCAAGGACATTGCTGACGAGGGTACGTTGCTGACGGAACCGAGCGCCATCCGTGCGGCCGTCTTGCGCCACTTCTCCGCGATCTACGCCGACGTCGGCGGGACTGAGGACGACCCCGAGGACCGGAGGGAGTTGGGTGAGCTCCTTAGGCTGTCGGAACCGGAGCAGCTCTTCCTCGATTCGCCGCTGACAGCCCACGACTACTCCGAGGCCTTGCGGCGACTGAGTCGCAAAAAATCCCCTGGTCTCGATGGCCTCACCACCGAGTTTTACTCGACCTTCTGGGGGCTTCTCCGGATTCCTTTCCAGGAGATGGTCGAGGACAGCTTCTCCAAGGGGCGATTGCCGCTTTCGACCTCGACGGCGGTGATTGCCTTGATCGACAAGGGAGGCGATGCCCGATCGATTGCGAACTGGAGGCCCATTTCCCTGCTCAACACGGACTACAAGATCCTGGCTAAGGCGCTTTCCGCGAGGTTCTCTTCGGTAATAGCTTCCGTGATCTCTCCGGAACAAGGCTACTGCGTCCCCGAGCGGACCATCTTCGACAACATCGCTCTTGTGAGGGACACCATCCGGCTGGAGAACGAGAGGAATTCCCCCTCGGCATTGCTCTCCCTCGATCAGCGGAACGCCTTCGACAGGGTCTTGCACGGGCACCTGTTTCGCACCTTGCAGGACATGGGGTTTGGCAGCACCGTCATCGGGTGGATACGAACCATTTATTCTGGGGCGAGGGGCTTGGTTCGGGTCGCCGACTCTCTCTGTGGCCCCATCCCCTTTTTGCGAGGGATACGGCAAGGTTGCCCCTTGTCTGGACAGCTCTACTCCATCTCCATCGAGCCCTTGCTTTCCCTGCTGAGGAGAAACCTGCGAGGGATTCCCCTCCCCCCGCCAGCCGAGACCGCCCTCACCGTCAGCGCCTACGCCGACGACGTCTGCGTCTTCCTAGGAGAGGAGGAGGACTTCGCCCGGCTCTCTCGCTCCTTCGAGCGGTACGCGCTCCTGTCCGGTGCTCTCCTGAACGCCGCCAAGAGCAGAGGCCTATGGATGGGGAGATGGAGGGCCCGTCCGGATGCACCGTTGGGCTTCAATTGGTCGAGTGATGGCGTCAAATGCCTCGGCGTTTGGCTCGACAACGACCCGCAAAGGGAGAGGGACGCGAACAACGCTGCGCTTACCCAGAAGATCACGACGGGCCTGACCAAGTGGACACCGAGGGTGGCACCGATGTCCTTGAGGGGCCGCGTCCTCGCGGTCAACAGATTCATCGCCCCGCGTATATGGCACATCTTGCAGGTGTACACCCCACCTAGCGCTTTCCTGCACGGTCTGCAGAGCAGGCTGGTGGCCTTTGTCTGGAATGGGGGCAGGCACTGGACCGGCACAGCCACCGTCTCCGCGCCACTTGCCGCGGGAGGGTTGGGCATGGTGGACATCGCCCAGAAGATGCAGGCCTTAAGGTTCCTTCTCGCGCAACGTCTCCTCTTCGGTCCCCCGGACAATCCCTGGAGGATCCTCGCAGCCGACCGCCTGGCTGGCTACGGGAGGGAGGGTGATGCCCTTCGAGTCTTCTACAATCCGGCCCCATTCCGGAGGACCAATAACCTCGGGGCGTTCTACAACTCGGTAGTTCAGGCGTGGAAGACCATCAAACCTAGGGTGTCGGCGGACAGGGACGGGCGGCCTTTCCCGACCGGATGGCCCCCGCCGGAACCGCTCCCGGAATTCACCATATACAGCCAAAAATTTAACGCCAACAAGGGCCTGCCTTTGGCCAAACGATCCGTCTACGGGGAATATCTGTACGCGACGACGCGAGACACGTGGCCTATGAAGGGCGCGTATACCGGCTGCGCCATTAATTGGCTGGGAGTTAGGGACCATCCCTCCCTCGGTCGCGATGCCGATGTAGCGTGGAGGCTCGCCCACGGGAGATTGGCCGACGCGAACTTCCTCGATCGCAGCGGGACAAGGCCAGGTGAAGAGTGCCCTTGGTGCCAAGGGGAGACGGGGGACGCGTGGCATCTCTTTTTCGCCTGCTGCAAGGTCAGGGGGGTCTGGCAGACAACGGCTCGTCTACTGAAATCATTGACCGGTGAGAGTAGGGTGACCGCGGAAACCCTCTTCAGCGGGATGGCGACCAGGACGAGGGGTTTGAGAAATGAGTTCCGCCTGGCGAACTATCTCCTGACCCTGACAAAAGGCGCGATCTACAGGGAGTTTACGCTGTTCTTCCGCGACAAAAAGGAGACGGTGGACTACTTATTGGAATTCAAATCGGCCCTCAGAAAGAGACTCACGACGGAGTGGCGCCAGAGCAAGGTGGAAGGCAAGGAGGCGACCTTCCTCCGCTTTTGGTGCATGAAAAGCCTGCTCTGCGCAATCGAAGATGGGTCATTGGTATTGAACGCGGATACGTTTGACGCGAATTAACTTCTGCCCGTCGAGCCCTTCGGCAGGTAACGGGCGGGGATCACGCTCCAAGATTGCGGTTGCAGCCCCTTTGGCGGAGCGCCCCCGACCGGGACTGTCCGGGGCCGACGTGGCTGTGACTGATCAAAATTAGGCACGGTGCTGACTGAGTGTGGGACATAAAACTGAAAATGATGATGAATAATAAATAAGGTGAAGACGTGAGAATTCCCCCATACCGTGCCAATAATAATAATAATAATAATAATAATAATAATAATAATAATAACACACACACACACACACACACACACACACACACACACACACACACACACACACACACACACACACACACACACACACACACACACACACACACACACACACACACACACACACACACACACACACACACACACACACACACACACACACACACACACACACACACACACACACACACACACACACACACACACACACACACACACACACACACACACACACACACACACACACACACACACACACACACACACACACACACACACACACACACACACACACACACACACACACACACACACACACACACACACACACACACACACACACACACACACACACACACACACACACACACACACACACACACACACACACACACACACACACACACACACACACACACACACACACACACACACACACACACACACACACACACACACACACACACACACACACACACACACACACACACACACACACACACACACACACACACACACACACACACACACACACACACACACACACACACACACACACACACACACACACACACACACACACACACACACACACACACACACACACACACACACACACACACACACACACACACACACACACACACACACACACACACACACACACACACACACACACACACACACACACACACACACACACACACACACACACACACACACACACACACACACACACACACACACACACACACACACACACACACACACACACACACACACACACACACACACACACACACACACACACACACACACACACACACACACACACACACACACACACACACACACACACACACACACACACACACACACACACACACACACACACACACACACACACACACACACACACACACACACACACACACACACACACACACACACACACACACACACACACACACACACACACACACACACACACACACACACACACACACACACACACACACACACACACACACACACACACACACACACACACACACACACACACACACACACACACACACACACACACACACACACACACACACACACACACACACACACACACACACACACACACACACACACACACACACACACACACACACACACACACACACACACACACACACACACACACACACACACACACACACACACACACACACACACACACACACACACACACACACACACACACACACACACACACACACACACACACACACACACACACACACACACACACACACACACACACACACACACACACACACACACACACACACACACACACACACACACACACACACACACACACACACACACACACACACACACACACACACACACACACACACACACACACACACACACACACACACACACACACACACACACACACACACACACACACACACACACACACACACACACACACACACACACACACACACACACACACACACACACACACACACACACACACACACACACACACACACACACACACACACACACACACACACACACACACACACACACACACACACACACACACACTTTGGACGTCGACCCGATCGGACGCTTGTCTCCGCTCTCTGTGTTTGACTCCCGTTTACTGTGTGGTTTTCTGCGGATTTTCATCCGGTTTTTGGGTGGTGAGGTAGTGTTAGTGGTTGTTGTTATTGTTGCAAAGTTTCTTGTTGTTGCTATTGTTGTTACTCCTGTTATTGCTGTTTTGTTGTTTCTCTCGCTCCGCGAGTTCGTTGGGGCGATCGTCCTTTGTTTTTCTCCGACCGCTCGCTGACTACCTGCCGGGCGATAAGAGGTTCTCCGCCGGGTCGTCCTTTCCTACGGCGGCGTTCGGTGGTCGCCCGACTATGAGCGAGTCGGTGGGGGGGTGGCCACGCCACCTCTCTTCCGCAGGTGTTGGTTCCCTACCCGCCTTCGGGCCGGCGCCGGGATTCCGGCGCTCATACTCTGATCTGCTTTCGTCGCCGATTTCGCGCGATTCACCGCTTCCTAGCCTGATCGACCGATCGCCGCTCCCTTCATACCTCCACCGCTCTCACGACTCTGTTTTCGTCATTAAACGCCGGAATGGCCACCTCACCGTAAACTCGCTGGAAAGTTCCAGTGCATCTCCTGTTCGTGCTCTTCGATCTTCGCCCGCGCCTTTACAGTGCTCTCCTTCATCTTGCGACCTTGCCTCGGGCTCTCTCCTTACGCCTGCCTCTCCCCCACGCGGGGATGGACCCTTCCTATCCTCCGGCCACGCGCCGGCTAGCTCTTCGAGCCTTCTTCCCTCACCTTCCCCGCCGCCGCAGACGCGACCCTCCTCGTTGTCCCCCACTCCGAACCCGCCCTCGAACCCTCCTACCGCCCCTGCCACGCAAGTCAGCTACGCGCGTGCCGCGGGAGGAGCCGGGATCGCCAAGGCGCACGCTTCCGACTCCGCACCGTCAAATGCCGCCCCTAAAAACGTCCTCGTTTTCAGCAGGAGGAAGGTGACACCCTTATCGTCTGGCCCTACCAAGGAGAAGGCAATCATCTTCCCCGCGCTGCCGGACACGCCCATCACTGAATACATCTTCGCGATCGGGGATATCTTAGGCGGTGGCGCCTTCATCACCCACGGGACGCGCCTCTCCAACAACCGGATCTGCATATATTTAGACACCGAGGGGAGGGTCGAGAGCTTCATGCACGAGCATGGAGGTATCTCCCTCAACGGGCGTTATGTCCCCGCCAGGCGGATGACCACGAAGGTTGAGAGGTTGGTCATCTCCAACATACCGCCGGAGTTCCCTAACAGCGAGCTAATAGATATTTTGAGCGAGGCAATGCGGGTGGTGAGTCCGGTCCAATACCTCACGCTTGGAATCCGGCGAGAAGGGTACGGCCACATCGGGGGCTGGAGAAGGTCAGTGCACGTCGTCAGACGAGAAGGCGTTTCCATCCCCGACTCGGTCGTCGTGGACATCGCCAACCTCCCCCATCGCATCTACCTGCAATTTGACGACGCGAAGTGCTTTAAATGCCGGGAAGAGGGGCACATCTCCAAGGACTGCCCCCACTCGGCAGCAGCTGCGAGGACGACGGAAGATAAGGTCGAGAGCACCCCACCTCCTCCGCCCCTACCTGCCTGCGCCCTCTTACCCACCCCTTCTCCTCTGGTCACCCCTACCCCCTCTCCTGCCACCCACCCCCTCCCCTCCCCGAAACCCTTGGCGTCCGACCCCGAACCCAGTCCTGCCTCTTCCCCTCCCACTTCCGACGTCGCCCATTCCTTTTCCCCATCCAGCGCCGCCCCTACTCTTCAACAAACTCTAGCGGGAAGGAATGCGAGCGCCCCATCCCACTCGACCTCTGCCTCCGCTCACGGCCCGCCTGTTCTTCCCGTCCCATCTTCCACCTCGGACGTCGCCATTTCCGCGACAGCCGCCGCGTCGGGCGAGGCGACTATTGCCGCCCCCACCGTCGCCAGCAGATCCACGTCCAAGCGGAAAATCGCCGGCAGCGCCGAGAGGCGATCCCCTCAACGGAAGCGCGCCTCCGAAGCGTCCAAACCCGATGAGGGAATGCAACAAATCGCCGAGATTTGTGGGGCTAAGCCCTCCTTCGTCAAGGTGCCGCTCGAGTCGTTAACGCACTTTCTGCAAGACGCCAAGGGCCACAATGACCCTGTGGGTCTCGCCTCCTCTCATTTTAGCGACGTCGCTCCACTCCGGGACACGCTAGAATTCCTGAGTTCAGAGAAGGCGCTCAAACAGGGCGCGCTAAAAATGCGAGTCAAAAGACTCGTTAAAGCCTTAGACCGGCAGGATCCGTAACCCCATCGCCGATTTTTATCTTTTCATCCTTCTCTCTCTCTCTTTCTAAATATATATATATATATATATATATATATATATATATATATATATATATATATATATATATATATATATATATATATATATATATATATTTATCTATTTCATTGCTCGCCTTCTGTTTGTCGTTTTTCTCTATTTGTCATGGTCAGAGGGAGACAAGAATGGACTTTCTTGTCCCTGAATGTTTGCTCCGTCCGCAGTGGGGCTAAGTGGGCTCAACTCACGGCTTTCTTGCGACGTTGGTCGCCGGATATAGTCTTCCTCCAGGAGACTAATTCGACGGCGGCCCCTTTTCCAAACCTCCCGGAGTACCGCATGCACTTCAATGGCCCTCGGACTCCCAGAACTGGCACGGCGGTGTTTTTCAAACACTCCCTCCGAGCGGTGGTAACGCACGACGTCGTCACCTTCGACGGCCACGTCCAGGAAATCGACCTGAGGTTTGAAGATCTTCCCGGTGCAGTACTCCGGCTGGTGTGTTTCTACGGACCGCACGACGAACCGGTGGCGGTCGAGGCCACGGAGGCCCTCGAGTTGTCCATAGCGCACCGCATGCGCGACGCAGATGATACGTGTGTGGTGCTCGCGGGTGACTTCAACGTCGCGCTTGATCCCGCCCGAGATAGGTCCTCGGGTGTGGAACGTCATCCTCGCTTCGCCTCTGCCCTAGGGGACTTAGTGGAGCGTCACCGGCTGGTGGACGTTTGGAGCGAGATGCACCCCCACCGTCCTGGACACACTTTTTACGGACGCGGGCCTGGAGAACCCAGCGCGAGACTGGACAGATTCTATCTGTCCAGCTCCAAGCTACCGGCAGTCGCGGACATCCACCTGTTGCGGTCCTTCTCCGACCACAAGGCAGTCGTGATGCGTCTCGCGCTTGCAGACAACGCGCCACGCACTTCACCCTGGCGCTTTGACAACGGGCTGCTCGATTCGGAGGATTACGTCGCCCACACCAAATCCCTCATCACCTCCTTCCTTGAGGACTCCCTAGGCGATCCGTCTCTGCGGTGGGAAAAACTCAAGGACGACCTAAAATCTCACGCCATCATGTACCGGCGTGTCCTTCGCCGGGCTTTGTCGACCGAGGTCGGGGTGGATTGGTACAGGGTGGAAGGGGAGAAAATTCTGCAGCGGCTCGGGTGGGACCAACTGGCCGCCAACGACAGGCCCGCAGCGGCGCATCTAGTGCGTTGGGCGGGTAGATGCCGGCCTATTCTGCAGCGGCTCGGGTGGGACCAACTGGCCGCCAACGACAGGCCCGCAGCGGCGCATCTAGTGCGTTGGGCGGGTAGATGCCGGCCTAGGCAGCTCAAGGACATTGCTGACGAGGGTACGTTGCTGACGGAACCGAGCGCCATCCGTGCGGCCGTCTTGCGCCACTTCTCCGCGATCTACGCCGACGTCGGCGGGACTGAGGACGACCCCGAGGACCGGAGGGAGTTGGGTGAGCTCCTTAGGCTGTCGGAACCGGAGCAGCTCTTCCTCGATTCGCCGCTGACAGCCCACGACTACTCCGAGGCCTTGCGGCGACTGAGTCGCAAAAAATCCCCTGGTCTCGATGGCCTCACCACCGAGTTTTACTCGACCTTCTGGGGGCTTCTCCGGATTCCTTTCCAGGAGATGGTCGAGGACAGCTTCTCCAAGGGGCGATTGCCGCTTTCGACCTCGACGGCGGTGATTGCCTTGATCGACAAGGGAGGCGATGCCCGATCGATTGCGAACTGGAGGCCCATTTCCCTGCTCAACACGGACTACAAGATCCTGGCTAAGGCGCTTTCCGCGAGGTTCTCTTCGGTAATAGCTTCCGTGATCTCTCCGGAACAAGGCTACTGCGTCCCCGAGCGGACCATCTTCGACAACATCGCTCTTGTGAGGGACACCATCCGGCTGGAGAACGAGAGGAATTCCCCCTCGGCATTGCTCTCCCTCGATCAGCGGAACGCCTTCGACAGGGTCTTGCACGGGCACCTGTTTCGCACCTTGCAGGACATGGGGTTTGGCAGCACCGTCATCGGGTGGATACGAACCATTTATTCTGGGGCGAGGGGCTTGGTTCGGGTCGCCGACTCTCTCTGTGGCCCCATCCCCTTTTTGCGAGGGATACGGCAAGGTTGCCCCTTGTCTGGACAGCTCTACTCCATCTCCATCGAGCCCTTGCTTTCCCTGCTGAGGAGAAACCTGCGAGGGATTCCCCTCCCCCCGCCAGCCGAGACCGCCCTCACCGTCAGCGCCTACGCCGACGACGTCTGCGTCTTCCTAGGAGAGGAGGAGGACTTCGCCCGGCTCTCTCGCTCCTTCGAGCGGTACGCGCTCCTGTCCGGTGCTCTCCTGAACGCCGCCAAGAGCAGAGGCCTATGGATGGGGAGATGGAGGGCCCGTCCGGATGCACCGTTGGGCTTCAATTGGTCGAGTGATGGCGTCAAATGCCTCGGCGTTTGGCTCGACAACGACCCGCAAAGGGAGAGGGACGCGAACAACGCTGCGCTTACCCAGAAGATCACGACGGGCCTGACCAAGTGGACACCGAGGGTGGCACCGATGTCCTTGAGGGGCCGCGTCCTCGCGGTCAACAGATTCATCGCCCCGCGTATATGGCACATCTTGCAGGTGTACACCCCACCTAGCGCTTTCCTGCACGGTCTGCAGAGCAGGCTGGTGGCCTTTGTCTGGAATGGGGGCAGGCACTGGACCGGCACAGCCACCGTCTCCGCGCCACTTGCCGCGGGAGGGTTGGGCATGGTGGACATCGCCCAGAAGATGCAGGCCTTAAGGTTCCTTCTCGCGCAACGTCTCCTCTTCGGTCCCCCGGACAATCCCTGGAGGATCCTCGCAGCCGACCGCCTGGCTGGCTACGGGAGGGAGGGTGATGCCCTTCGAGTCTTCTACAATCCGGCCCCATTCCGGAGGACCAATAACCTCGGGGCGTTCTACAACTCGGTAGTTCAGGCGTGGAAGACCATCAAACCTAGGGTGTCGGCGGACAGGGACGGGCGGCCTTTCCCGACCGGATGGCCCCCGCCGGAACCGCTCCCGGAATTCACCATATACAGCCAAAAATTTAACGCCAACAAGGGCCTGCCTTTGGCCAAACGATCCGTCTACGGGGAATATCTGTACGCGACGACGCGAGACACGTGGCCTATGAAGGGCGCGTATACCGGCTGCGCCATTAATTGGCTGGGAGTTAGGGACCATCCCTCCCTCGGTCGCGATGCCGATGTAGCGTGGAGGCTCGCCCACGGGAGATTGGCCGACGCGAACTTCCTCGATCGCAGCGGGACAAGGCCAGGTGAAGAGTGCCCTTGGTGCCAAGGGGAGACGGGGGACGCGTGGCATCTCTTTTTCGCCTGCTGCAAGGTCAGGGGGGTCTGGCAGACAACGGCTCGTCTACTGAAATCATTGACCGGTGAGAGTAGGGTGACCGCGGAAACCCTCTTCAGCGGGATGGCGACCAGGACGAGGGGTTTGAGAAATGAGTTCCGCCTGGCGAACTATCTCCTGACCCTGACAAAAGGCGCGATCTACAGGGAGTTTACGCTGTTCTTCCGCGACAAAAAGGAGACGGTGGACTACTTATTGGAATTCAAATCGGCCCTCAGAAAGAGACTCACGACGGAGTGGCGCCAGAGCAAGGTGGAAGGCAAGGAGGCGACCTTCCTCCGCTTTTGGTGCATGAAAAGCCTGCTCTGCGCAATCGAAGATGGGTCATTGGTATTGAACGCGGATACGTTTGACGCGAATTAACTTCTGCCCGTCGAGCCCTTCGGCAGGTAACGGGCGGGGATCACGCTCCAAGATTGCGGTTGCAGCCCCTTTGGCGGAGCGCCCCCGACCGGGACTGTCCGGGGCCGACGTGGCTGTGACTGATCAAAATTAGGCACGGTGCTGACTGAGTGTGGGACATAAAACTGAAAATGATGATGAATAATAAATAAGGTGAAGACGTGAGAATTCCCCCATACCGTGCCAATAATAATAATAATAATAATAATAATAACACACACACACACACACACACACACACACACACACACACACACACACACACACACACACACACACACACACACACACACACACACACACACACACACACACACACACACACACACACACACACACACACACACACACACACACACACACACACACACACACACACACACACACACACACACACACACACACACACACACACACACACACACACACACACACACACACACACACACACACACACACACACACACACACACACACACACACACACACACACACACACACACACACACACACACACACACACACACACACACACACACACACACACACACACACACACACACACACACACACACACACACACACACACACACACACACACACACACACACACACACACACACACACACACACACACACACACACACACACACACACACACACACACACACACACACACACACACACACACACACACACACACACACACACACACACACACACACACACACACACACACACACACACACACACACACACACACACACACACACACACACACACACACACACACACACACACACACACACACACACACACACACACACACACACACACACACACACACACACACACACACACACACACACACACACACACACACACACACACACACACACACACACACACACACACACACACACACACACACACACACACACACACACACACACACACACACACACACACACACACACACACACACACACACACACACACACACACACACACACACACACACACACACACACACACACACACACACACACACACACACACACACACACACACACACACACACACACACACACACACACACACACACACACACACACACACACACACACACACACACACACACACACACACACACACACACACACACACACACACACACACACACACACACACACACACACACACACACACACACACACACACACACACACACACACACACACACACACACACACACACACACACACACACACACACACACACACACACACACACACACACACACACACACACACACACACACACACACACACACACACACACACACACACACACACACACACACACACACACACACACACACACACACACACACACACACACACACACACACACACACACACACACACACACACACACACACACACACACACACACACACACACACACACACACACACACACACACACACACACACACACACACACACACACACACACACACACACACACACACACACACACACACACACACACACACACACACACACACACACACACACACACACACACACACACACACACACACACACACACACACACACACACACACACACACACACACACACACACACACACACACACACACACACACACACACACACACACACACACACACACACACACACACACACACACACACACACACACACACACACACACACACACACACACACACACACACACACACACACACACACACACACACACACACACACACACACACACACACACACACACACACACACACACACACACACACACACACACACACACACACACACACACACACACACACACACACACACACACACACACACACACACACACACACACACACACGTGTGTGTGTGTGTATCATTATATATAGACGTTTCTTACAGAGGAGGAGGAGGAGGATATAACATACATATAAGAGGATACTTCCAGATGTGCTGGAGATTCGAAATTTTTTTCTTAGGTAGGATTTTGTGCAAAACCGACTACAAACAACGAAAATCTTGAAAAAGTGCAACATTGCGGCCGTTAAAAATTCGCAATTGTTTAAACAAAATTTCAAGGCTTAGGCATTTTCGAATGTGCTACGGAGCTGACATTTTTTTAGAGGTAGGATTTGTAAAAAAACGAAATTGGGATTATAGAAATTTCGATATTTTAATTTGTTTGGCAGTTAAAAATTCTTCGAGTTTAAACAAATAGATAATTGTTTAGGTACTAAGTGATGAGCTAGGAAGCTGAAATTTTCAAGTTATTTACATAGTAGTGCATATGCACAAATAAACATTTGAATCTCTCCATAATATATTGCAGCGGCCGTTAAAAATGATTACAATTTAAACAATTAGAAAAATATTATTTTACTTATAGAAGTGCTACAACTTTAAAATTTGGCAGAAATGTAGCATTTGTAACTCATAATGGAGAAAGTATAAAATTCATAAAATTGCAAAGGTTGGGGATTGTATAAATCTATTATTTTTACATGTGGGAAAAACGAAAATCGTAGCGGAGGTGAAATATTTAGAATTAAAAAAATATTTGTAATGATGAAATATCTGTCTGGAAAATGAATGTTTTTTCAAGGTGAGATGACATGCTTGCAGAATGCAATCACCTTCTACTAGTATATATATATATATATATATATATATATATATATATATAAATAGGATACTAAATCGAATATTTTTACTTAAAAATATTTTTTAATCTTATATTTTTCATTAAAATATTACATGGTGTCATATGGAACCATATGTTTTCAAATTGATAATAAGAAAAATATTCTGCAAAATATATTTATAATATATTTATGCAATAATATGAGTATAAATACAACTTACCTTTTTATTTAATCAAATTTATGATAAAAGACTGAAAATCTCGAACAAAATACTTGATGAAATACAAGGTCTCCTTAAACATTTATTCACCATGTGCATCCAACTGATATAACTTTTTCCCCCGCCAGATGTATCCGAAACCGAAAATCTTGATACGAAACAAATGAATAAAGATTCGCCTTAATACTACATTAATTAATTAATGGACAGAAATATAGAATTTTACATAAAAAGCTTTTAAACATTGTGGTGCCATATGGCACCACTGGGACTGAAAGGGTTAACCAGTCACCGTCCAGAATATAATATAGCCACGTGCTTCTATCAGTCACATTTCTGTAGTTGAAGTTTATTATAATTTTCCAGCCCATAACAATTTTTCTATTAAATGCTGGAAGTATTTGACCAAAATTTGAAATTAAAACGTTCTAAAAACAGGAAATCTGCCATAATCGTGAAGAAATAAGTATTTATAAAGTGCAATGTGTCTCGAAATCGTCCGATAATAAATTAGATGTCACGATGGCCTCCGATTAGTTTTTCTTAGATTTTAAATTCAATATTTCTTTAGTCTTGATTGATATTAGAGTGACATTTTCTTCTTCAGGTATGTGCAATGTGTACACAAAACGAAGATTCCTCGATCACTATAAGGGGCATCAGAAGTATTCTACAGAAACTTTCAGGAATGGGTCTTTTGGGTACAGAAGTTTTGTGAGTACTCAACTTTGCTTTAAATTTATATTTTTTCGTAAATTTCATTAATATTTTCATCGCTCGGATTGTATGAAAGGTCACGCAGTGGACATGCCGTAAAAATGACATTCATTTATAATTGAGACAAGACGTAAGTCTTAGTTATTCTGTGAAAATATCAAACGAAAATAAGTTCTGATATTAATAAATTGGTTGGTTAGTATAGTATTTAAAAACGCAAATCAGTAAAAAAATCTGATGTGGCCTCCACATGACTTTCTCTATACCTGTAAAATACCTAAAAATTCCTAATAGGTTACATAAAAATAAATGTTTTAAGAAACTTCGAGAACATTTGAGACTACAAAGAACAGAAATAAACTCAAATCATAGCATAGGACCGTCACTAAGACGTAACTAAGCGACAATTTTTAACAATAGTCGTCGGTAGGTGGCGTGGTGGTGGCAGCTAAAAATATATCTATTTCCGTTGAAATCTCGAAATAGATTTTTTTCATTAAATCAATACTTTTCCCTATACTACGTATGGGGAAAGTAAAAATAGAAAAAATCGGTCTACCGGAAATGGGTGTTTACTCTTGTCACATCAGTTTAAAAAAATATTTGATTAATGTAAAAAGGTATTATAATAAGAGTTGTAGGAAATTCAATTTTCTACAACCTTTGCTTGAAACATTTCCTCCTATAATGGATTGTTTAAGAGATATCTTTAAAACTAATATTTTAGCTGCCGGCGACTATTGTAAACATTTTACGCTTAGCTACGTCATAGTAACGCTCCTTTTTATTTTCTTAATTGTTGGAGCTTCCTGGCCATATCCAGTATCAGAAGGCTATTTAACCTATTTGGAATTTTTCGAAATATTACAGGTATGGAGAAAGTCATGTGGTGGCCACATCAGATTTTTTTCATTACGTGCAGATCGAATTATGAATTGAAATTACAGATTGCTCTTTTCATTGAAATAATCTTATCTGTAAATCAAGTTGTTTAAAAAATTAGCATTGATGATTTATTCCGATCTTTTTTTTACGAATACTATATTCTTTTCTTAAACGTAAGGTCTCCAGCCAAGAAATGATTTTATCAAACCATGTGGAATTTTAAAATTTTGATTCATCTGCTCATGTATTACAACTACATATATGTTTACAGTTTTGATTGTTAGATAAAAACTTGCAAAACAGCTGTTAGTGAGCGTGCCCTGTAATCTGCTCGACCAAGACCTACATTTTTTTCCGCTTTTATTTTTCGACAAGATTCAGGGAAATAATTCGGGATTCGCGATCTTTCCACGCTCAGAGAGCTCAAAACGTACAAAAAACGAGGGAAAATTACTAAGGTTGTGGAGTGCATTTCACGAACAATGTGGACGCACGGGAAGAAACGTTTTTATTGCATCGAGCAGTGCCTCCCACTGTGCGCTGATGTGCAGCAGCTCATTGTTAGGAGCGAGAAGCGTCGTTGTGTGAATTAAACCAACGATTGGGAATGTTGATGGGTCGTCAGGACAATGAACTTTCCTCTAATGAATTAATAATGTTATACAAAACAAACGAATCCGTCCAAGCGTTGTGATACCGGCATGTAAAATATATACGACCTTGTTTCAAGGGGGTGGTGAGGCGGAATTCTTTGGAAGGGCCTATAAAAAATGTCGGGAGGTGCTGCCGTGCACCACCGGCTCTTAACCGGCGCGTCGCGAAGTGCCGGGAGATGTATCGCCGAAACTTTTAATAAAGGCTTTTAAAAAATTAAGCAGATTTTGATAAGCACAGCTGTTGTCTTTCTCTCTCGTCATTTTAACGACAATAAATACAGCGTTTAGGATTAAACTCTACATTATTACACACCACTACTCCTTTTTAATTTCTCCATATACGAAGTATATAGAAAGTATTGTTTTCATGAAAAAAATCGAATTCGAGATTTCAACGGAAACACATGTTCTAAGGTCTCCTGAACACGTTTTGACTATTTTCTCTATGATGTCTGTGTGTCTGTCAGTCTGTATGTGATAGATTTTTGTGGGCGCTCTAACTCAAAAACTATTAATCAGATCAACATTTAACATTTTTATAAAAGTTAAAAGATCTGATTAGTTTTTGGTAAAAATCGATCGACCGGAAGTGGGTGTTTACTCTTGTCACTTATCCGTTATTTTGAAATATTTGCTTTAATATTTGATAAATGTAAAAATGTATTGGAATAAAAGTTGTAGGGAATTTTATTTTCTACAACATTTGTTTGATATATTTTTCCATATAATACATTGTTTAAGAGATATCTTATATTTTTAGCTGCCACCACCACGCCACCTACCGACGACTATTGTTAACAATTGACGCTTAGTTACGTCTTAGTAACGCTCCTTTTTCTGTTTTTAATTGTCAACCGGAAGTAAATATTGACAACGATCCCAGAGCTAACAACGTGTAATTTGCCATATAAATATGGAGAAAGTCATGTGTTGCCCACATCAGTTTATTTTAGTTCGGCGGATTGCAATGTGCGGTGTGTCGCACGCGTGAGCATCGATCGTCATTTGTGTCGCGAAGGAGAAAAAAGTCAACGGCGGCGGTGCCGTTGTCTATATGGGATGCAATATTCAATCCTTTAACAGCCAATCGTATCGAGGTTTCGGCGCTCGTTTCATTCGATTTCCTGCCATCGCTTGTTTCTCGAAAACAGTTCGGAACCATATTTTCTTAAATCGGCTGAATCTACGTAGGCATCCTTAGTAAGTCGAAATAAATTGCGTCATTCTCGATCTACTTTTATTTTTGTAAATTTTAATATTTTGTTCCGTTTGAACCTCACAAATTCTAGCTTATTTTAATATTTAAGCAGCAAATAGGTTGAGCGTATCTACCAGTGTAAAATTGGAAATTGGGAAATCTCCCTTATAGATTTTCTAATCATATATCCTCGAGGTTTTTCAAAGGGAAACTTAATTTCCACCCAACCTTATCTAGACTCCGCAGATCACTTCGTAACTAAAATTGAAATAGGACAATAGTTTCATATTATAACGTAAGTAATTGACCACGACGCGTAGCATATCCTATTTATTAGGAACTGTCGCAGTTAGCATGTACTGCATCGACAAATTATGGGCCTCCCGAAACAAAATATTCGACAGATAAACGCAAATCCTTAATATGCTACGTGGAGTACGTTGTCCTGATTAGCGTGAACTCGCAAATCGCCAATCGGAATTAATTTATTATTACTTTTTATGAAAGTTTTTGTTATTTCCAAGTCGTCGATCAATAATTAAAATGCGATATTTTAAAATTACTATTCTTGGGTTATTTCGTATTGATAGATGAATTTGTCTGAAACTAAAAAAATAGAAGAATCGGTGTTTATTTTACACATGCCATTAAAACGCTCAAATCACAGACCCGTTGCCTCGTGACGAAAGTATTTTAATTTATTTTTAGCATTCGGCTCTACCTTTCCAAAATCATTTCTCTCGTTTATCTCTGTCACCAGCGCCGACCTCATTTCAAGCTCCTCGCCAAAGCCATTGTTGCGAAAATAAATGAAACACCAAATTCGCCGTTAATATTATGCTTAATAGGCGTTTCCACGCACTTCGATGTGGATGATGTCCTACATAACGATGAATGGATTAAGTTTTATCTATTTATATCTCCTTCGATTCGTTTCATGCTTCAGATGTTTCTCGTAATGCTTTCCGCGCTAGGCGGGAGCTCTTACTCGTGAAACTAACCTCTCGTTTTCGAATCGTGCACAAGGTTAGTTTGGAATAACTAATCGATGTAGACATTAAAACGTGTGTTATTCCGTTACAATTGCGTTGGTTAGAAAAAATAAGATAAATCTCTAAGCCTGCAGTATTTGAAAATTTCAGATGAACAAATGGAACACACAAAAAGTTATTAAGCATCTAGGGAGATGCCCGTTGAAATTCAACGGGAAATTTTTTAAAATGAAGTTTCGTGAATGGATGCGACGCGAAGCTATTATCCAAGTCAATGGTACCCAATTACAAGAAACCGGCAACAGTGCGAATCACTAAGAATAAGTCAAATCCTCGCTTTAAAAAGTGATCTGTTGATCGATTCGACGCGTATTAAAAATCGATGGCAGGAAAACAAAAAATATATATCCATCTTTTATCGAGTCATTCGCATTTTTATAGCGTGACAGAGGGAGGGACAAAAGGACAGAAGTGGCCTTTTATAGATTTCAGGTACTTCCCAAATAATACCCTTTATTCTAATTTATTTCTCATTTACTATTGAAATGATATTTTTTTACAATATTTTTACCTCACGCTATTAAAAAGGCAATTTCCTGCTGATAAATAGAAATGGTTTTTATGTTAATGACACTGATATTTCTCAGACTTCGAAAATAGAATACTTTTGACGGTGGCAATTAGCTAGCTTTGCGTTAATTTACTACTTTGTTTTGACGCGAATCAATCATCCGCTTTATTCGCGAGGAAAATAATTAACATTTCAACACGTTTGAAATTGTCTCCCGAAGAGATCAAGGCCAATGGCATTTCTAATCGGCGAGCATTTGATACACCTGAGGATTTATTTTAATTCTTCACGCAGGTCACGCGTATATCCTTTTGCATCTTCGAGCGCAAAGACGTGATATTCTCGAGGTCATGGGTCACACCACGAAAAGAATGGAGGAAATGACATGGTGGCTCCTCGTGTTCTTCTTGCGTAACTCTCGTCCTGTTTTGCAAAGCCATAATTTGACGTCTGTGAGGAGGGGAGGAAACGAACGGATCGGTGCAGCTTTTAAAAACTTCCACTCACCAGGATTAGCAGTCACCAACCGCGTTTTATTGAAGTTGTACGAGCAAAAAGCTTTGACCCCCATGGCTTCTTCGAGATTTTTTTCTCGACCGATTTTTCTTCATCTTGACCTCATAAAACATGGATCAATTTTTTTATCGTCCATGATATTCAACTGCAACTGCGCTTGTGAAGTCTCTCTGTAAGTTAGCCAAGTCGATAAACTGCTTTGTGTTTTTATGCGTTCTTTGTGAATTTCATTTCGGTCGATTTTTATCTATATGGACTTCGCCTTTATACTATAAGGGCCTTAATGGACTTTGAAGTGTGTTTCGTTAATGATTCGCGTTCAGTACATGCGTTTGCAAGGTGGACATTTCCAATAGCTGGCCTTTTGTTTAATGTGAGGATTTCCGTGTTTCAACCGTAAATTATAGCAGTTATTATATTATAATTATTGATATACGAATTTATTTCGTTCTCGTCATCTACTTTTTTTTATCTCACTGCTAAGAGTTTACGAGAAATTTCTAGAATATAGATTCAGGGGTCGGCAACCTTTTCTGCACGGCGGGCCACATTTGCAGTTGTAAATGCTTCGGAGGGCCGCATTGGGAGTCAGGAAAGCCTCGGCGGGCCGGATGAGCGAATAAATCAGAAGTTTTCTAGAGATTCTGTGATTTCATATGAACGAAATCAAGTCTACGTAATATACTAGCGTTAAAACTTCACCCGAAAAGGCTTTGAGACCATTATTTTACTCAAAAAATATAAAATTGCCCATGAGAAATTTTCCTGTTCACTTTTTCATTACAGCTTTGCGGGCCGCATAAAGCGTTCTTGAGGGCCGCACGTGGCCCGCGGGCCGTAGGTTGCCGACCCCTGATATAGATAGTAAAAACGCATTTGGAAACTCTCAATATGGAATATACCTTTTCGCTGTTGTTTTAAACTGAGTGGATTGCATTCTTGTGCTTGCAAAATTTGAGAAACCGTAAAAAATTATTTATATTATAAAAAGACTGACCCTAAATTTCGATATTAACGGAAATGTACATACAATTATTTTTAAGCAACGGTATTATTAAAATTTCCCCTTAATAATAAAATTGCTCATCTTATCGAACGTAATATTACACTGATTTTCTCAAACTACAAATTTAACTTACTAGAATGTAACTAAATATAATATATAAATAAATTAATGTAATAATTTTATTATTTATGAATTATGTCTAATTATTTGCGATAGTGCGAATAAATTATATGGAAGACCTATAGGAAAAATCATCGCAGAATTAACAGTAAACCATTTGCCACTTAGGGTTACTATATTGTTAAAATGTGTACACATTTGGTTTCCTCTAATATTTTACGGCCATTGGAATTACATCTATCATTTATTTGATGCATTTTTTAAAGCTGAGATTCATAATTTATTTTTTCATAATTTTAAAGTTTTAGAAATGCATTGTTAAAAAAAGAGTATTAAGAATGTTGTTATTAGCTAGCAATTACTTGATGGTCTTTGTTTTTTGTCTTTGTCTAACCATATTGCAGGGAATATAATAGCGATATGCTTTTTGTCAACTTTATCCTTGTGGTTGAACTCTTAAGTGCGGTAGTTCAAATTTTAAAATATCCAAATTTATTTTAATTCGGTAATGAGGCCAGGCTCAACTCGGTGGAATTTACTCATAATGAAAAAAGAACTTTGTTATTTCCACAAATTTTTAATTTAAAAACGATGGTGCTGCGATCGTAGTGAAACCGGTCGTTTTTAAATTAAAAATTTGTGTAAAAAACAAAGTTCTTTTTTCATTATTTTAATTCAATTAAAATAATGTCTGCACCTAAAATTTTATAAATCTATGCAGCCAGAAAGCTGGATGGGGAATCAACGAATTTTATCTGCGCACATTTTGAAAAATTATATGTTTTAGAGTTTCAAAAACATTGGAGTGAATGTCAACGCAACAGAAAAATAAGTATATATTTTAGTTCGCAACTAAAGAAAGATTCTCCATGAAAATGGAAAACGAAAATTTCCTTATTTAAAAAATATGATTTCCTAATTTTGAATTCGGTTTCTATAAGCTTCATACAATTGATTGATGCATACGATCTAATGGGTCACCTTTTACGCATTTTTGTTGATCATTCAGTCGAATATTTGATGATTTGTACTTTTGATCTGTTTAATTCTGGAACGCATTGTAGGAAGATGTCAGCCCGGAGAGTTTCGTCATTATGTCACATGAGATGACAAACTGTAGAAACATCCAAGTAAAGATGCTCCACTTACAATGGGTAACAATAGAAATAGCAAAGGGATAGTATAAATTACGCAGTCTATTCCAGTCAATGGAGGTCTTATTTTTCCATAAACAACCCAATAACACAGGGGACTCATACTCAATTTTATCGGAGTCTAATTATTTAATTTTGTAGTGATGTCACGAAAATGAACCTAAATAATTTTGGAAACAGGACAGTAATTGTAGCGTATTTAATAAAATATATGTAATCTAGAGCAGTGGTTCTCAAGCAGATACGTCAGGCGACCCCTCCGTCCAGATGTTTGGTCGCCGCGACCTCCCGAGAATATTCGGGAAGAAAAAAAACACCCCAGTTTTCTCCATACAGGGGGGAGGATGACGATGATATTGAAATTAATAATATAAGAGAGTTTTTTATTCTGTGCCCTTTATATATACATGGTTAGCGCTATAAATTATTTTATTTACAACTATATATGTGTATAAAACATTCAGATAGTATTTGGTGTATAGTTTAATTTTTAAGTACTGATCACTACTGAGATATAATTTCTTGTTTGTTTTTATTACATAAAAATAACTCGTTAAAAAGGTTTTAGTACGTTGATAGGCTACCTATAGAATTTTATTTCTTTTTGAACAAAACATTTCGATAAATTAAAATCTGCGGGAATCTTTAAACCAGAATAAAATTACTTACCTTAGCGAAGAGTGCTTGCGATCCCCCTAAAATCCCCTCGCGACTCTCTCAAGAGGTCGCGACCCACCGTTTGGGAAACACTGATCTAGAGCACAGTTCGAGAATATTTAACATTCTTATAGCGTTTCTTATGGCACTATGATTCCATTCTCGCCTTTTAAATGCTGTCTTCCTACTTCTATGGAATCAAAATAATGGTAAGGCCACATTCCTTTAATTGCCGTGTCACATGCGGCCGCGTATTTGATAGCATGATGCGACTAATTTTTCTTGCCCTATTTGCAGTCTCCCATATCCTGCATCCATTCATGCATTTAATTGTAATGAGATGAAGCGGAGCGAGTTAATCCACATTTCAAATTAGAAGATTTATTTGCAATGGTAAATATATCAATGTGAAATAGATACGGCTCGAAAGAAATCGTACAGCGGAACAAGAACGGTAAAATGTTGGAATGGTTTTATTTATTTTTTATGAGGCCATTTGATCAGTTTCGTTAGAAAAACCCCAGATATGGAACGGCTTGCCGAGATCGCACAGTTTTACGTAGTGCGTTTGTAAGGGGACAGCAGCTACTGGGGTAGCGGAGCCTCGGCGGTCTGCTGCGGTCTTTCAGTAGCGATCGCAACGCTGAACGGGTGGAGTTGGAACTACGTCAACCCTTGCGTTACGTTTAGGCTCTTTTTTCGAAAGATGCGTAAGAGGGAATTCAATTGGCGTGAAATACATTTAAAATGGCTAGCGTATTATCTATATAGAGTATCAATAACATTATAACTTTAAATTATTGTAAATTCTCTTAAAAATAAATAAATATAGAGATTAGAAGAATAAGTGAAAGAAACAAGCGCGCCCTCGTTGATGCGTATGTAAATACCGGCAGCGTGCTAGTACACTAGTAGTAGTAGTAAAAGTACAATCCTTTGCTTAATTTATTACGCTAATTCTGTTTTTATTGGTGGTATGTTATATTAAAAAAGAATACTAAGACCATTTTATTTGCGAAAAGTATGAAAAAGTTGAGAGTGTTTGCGGAGATATACGATATGATTGTTTTATCTCTGACTTTGAGAAGGCCGAGAGGCTCCTAAATCCAGCCCGAAATCCTACACTGCGCATTACCGGATGATTTATGTTCGTCAATGACGAAGGAAAATGCGTGGGAATAGGGGGAGAACCCTTGAAGTACAAGTATCAAATATTGTGGTCGCATAGCGAGGACCAAAGTATAAGGCAGGAAGGTGTATATTAGAGGGTCTCAAATTAAAATTTCACGAGGGCCGATATATATGATTTTGTCATATCGCAAGCCGCGTGTCACAATAACGGGCCGAAATATTTTGTTGAAACATGACGTTCGCGACGCTGGATAACACCGGTTGTATTTGCATATTAGCCATATTATACAAAATGGATGCTATGTTAATAAATAGGACGTGCAATCTATTGAAATTAATATAAAGGTTGTAAACCGAATCATATCAAGACAAATTGCACTCAGTAAACTACGGTTACGTTTTAGTTTTGAAATATAGACATAAGAGAAACATTTTTCCACTCCTAACACTTCCAATACGGAGTATGTTTATAATATGTATTATACTCCGAATTGTTCATGGTAGAAAGAATTTACTACACGCCAAAAAAGTACATTTCGAATGCTGTTTCGAAATTATAAGAAAAAGACATAACTGATGAATAGCATCAATTCACCACATGTTCGTGGTCAGTTCGCCGAATTTGATTGGCGGCGAACACATTGGGCATTCCTGCTATAGGAAATCAAATGAAGAGTTTAAAGGTTCCAACAAAAACCCTTAAATATATATACTTTTTTAAGCGATTTATTCTTGAAGCAATAAAAATTCGAAGAAATTTTTCCCCGTGAAATAACGAAAAATAAAAATAATCAAAACATTACAAAATTACATTTCACTCAACCCTGTCCTCATCTAAAGGATTATAGGGCGTTCCACCGATAGCATACAATGCCAAAAATTTGTTACCTTGTTAGCCATTGATGTTATGTCACACATATAACAGGAAGTTGGCAATGTGTAAAATGTTCCAACAACACCATAAGTTACAAAAAAGTCAAGATGCATTTTGAATAAGACGAACGCAAATTTACGGCTCTGGCATAATTAAAATGCCTTCCGCCGCAAATGTATTAAACATACCACTAATAATTGTGTATACTTGAGTAAAAACTTAAATTATCGGAGATTCCGGAATAATAGACGTATTTATTACATCGTTTCCAATCCCTATAACACTCCATGATCGTCCTTCATCCTATCCTCCATTCTTCCAGTTGTATCAAAAGGATGAAAAGGTCCCATTTTCTTAACTGGCGGGCCGTGTGTTTGTATAAATCTACATTATTTGAATAGAAAGACTAGCTGCAATGTATGTCTAGGGGAGATGATCAATTGAGTGGAAGTGATAAACAACTGATAATAATCGAGTGAACTTGACTTAAAAATCGGTACAAAATACACTGTACAACCTTTCTCATATACTATGTAAGCATCTGGTCTCATTACACTTTCCTATCTGGAAGAAACTCCTACTGCTACAAAAACGACAGAATCGCGGAAAATGCCTTCTGCACGTAAATGGTATTAATATGTTGATTACGTAATGTTCGTGAAAATCAAGCTTAATAAATAGTTATATTACGTAACATAACTATCAATTATTATGTGGACTGGCGCTGAAGCATTATTGCTTGACAAATATTGTTGAGGGAAATGTTGAGAGCTGGGTGGTAGCTGCGCGGAAAATCGCTGGACGCTATGTAGCTATTTTTTGAGCAACATGACTTATTTAGTATTATTTACGACACCAAACTCTATAAGTGAATGAACATGAATCAAAATCGTTGGAGCCATTTTTGAATAAATGGACATTTTGTGATAATCGGCATGAATAAACTACCCTTTAGTTGCGCTATATCATTCATCTCTTCACAATTTCTATTCTGGATAATGTTATGCCTAAATGCGAAATATCGTTTGACTTAGTTGAACCGTATGGGTGTCAGGGCCTCGCACAGACAGACAGATATATATATGGCAAAAACCACTTTTTTGGGCTCTTGGACACCTAAAACGTGTATTTCAGTCAAAATCTCGAAGTCGATTTTTTCGTGATTACGATACTTGCTCTATATGCTACATATGTAAGAAAGTAAAATTGGTTGCTGGCAAGTGTAGCTTTCATTATATTGCGCGGTAGACGTAATTGCGCGTGTTCTGCTTCCTCTGTAGGCGAGCTTTTTTATGGGGTCGGTGACTCCCATGGCTCATTGGGCGTGTTTTGGCGCTTCAAAGAGGGAGGAAGATAATGGACAGCTTTAGAAGGAGGTTCTGGGAAAGGGAGAAATTCGGAAAGGGTTAGGAATAATGGGCCGATGTCACGGCAACAGGCCATAATGCGAGATTTCGATCTTACCACTCTGCATATTACTTGCTACATATCCGACCAATGTACCGTGTTGTTTTTGAACCATTTAAATAGCAAGATCACTGCGTCATTTTTTTCAAAAACTACTGCATTCGATTTTCATACCAGAAAGATAAAATTTTAGTGAATATATCGATAGTTGATGAAGTAGGGATTTGTGACATCATATAAAAGGTTGTTTTTAATACTACGGCCAAATCCCAAGCCATCGATTTATTCTATTTACTATTACATGCAATTTATTTTTTAAAACGTAAATAAAATAAAATATATTATTTTAAATTTCCATGAATAATTCTTGTCGATTGCTTAAAGTACGAGGAACTTATATTTTTTGGTCCGAATAAAAATTTTGCGAACTGAAAGCGACTTGTCCTAAAATTCATTACAATATGAAATCATTTTAACTTCATTTATTCCTGATATAATATGTTTATCCGTCCAAATGTCACCCATCAAATTGAATGTTCCATTGACATAGACATTGTAAAATTTTTATAAACTCGAAGATTTCATAAATGCAACCCATGTACCAGAGACTACCGTACCTTGGAGGTTTTGCAATATCATTTAAAATAAATATGCGAAGTTCTATGCAAATATAGTAAAGCGAATGTAGTTTTGATAATTTACCTCAGATTTTATGCTGATTTTCAATAGTTTAATTTGTGTGAGAACTCGGCAATAAATAATCAGCAAGGGTCGATGGTTTTATGTGCTGTTTTGATTTATTTATCAAATACCTGTAGCTAAGCGAATTTTTTTAATACTTGAAGAATATAAACAATAGATATTAAGGGATCTGTATTTTTTATGCATGAAATTATTTGGAAGTCTAGGTTTTCAACTGTATGGTAGAATTTCAGAGTTTGAAAACAATTGGAATTGATCCAATAATTATCGGATATAGAATCATGTTATCATAGTGCGTAATATACTCATCAGGTTAATTTGTCAATCTGAACTTATAATCTATTATAATAATACACAGTTTTTTTCTGTCCGGAGAATACAGTAGTGCTGTCTATCAGCGCTCTACCAGAACTAAATCTTCTATTATTGAAGTGAAATTATAGATTATCATTTGTTTACCTTAGCAACAAAGTTATTAAATATAATAGATATCTTGTACAACATATTAAAATTGCTTCGTAAGATATTTTGTACAATGTAATAAAAGTGCTTTGTAAAAATTCTTGAAATGCCAAGACGACCAAGAAGTGTATCTAACGAACGTGAAAATGATAAAAGGAGAAAAAGGGAATCAAGAGAAAATGAATCGGCTGAAGAAAGAGTTCTACATCTAGAACAGGAAAAACCTTCGTTTACAACACTCTTATGCATATTATACGAGGCAAAGGAGATGTAGTTTTGCCATGTGCTTCAACTGGTATAGCCTCTACCCTTCTCACTAGAGGTCGGGCAGCACATTCTCTCTTTAAAATTTCAGTACCAGTTAATGAATCTTCAACATGCAAATTGAAAGCAAATGAAGCGCCAATGATGCCGACATATTGCTTCCTGACGGTAGATCGTTTGCTTAAAGACTAAATGGATAACGATATTATATTCGGAGGGAAAGTTGTTTTGATGAGAGGTGACTTTTGACAGCTCCTACCAGTTATTCCTAGAGCTCGAGAGGGCATATTATAGAAAGTTGAATTAACAAAAACAGTATATGGCCAAAATTAAAGATATTAAAACTGACAGAAAACACGAGAGCGGCACGCAACGATAAAGTGTTTGCAGATTGGCTTCTTAAACTAGGGGATGGAAAACTGGGAGATTCGATTGCATTCCCCGAAAATAGTTTCTCCGAAGAGTGAAATTGTGTTGATTTCTTATTTGGCGAAAGCATTGATTCACAAGATACAACTTGTTATTCGAAAGCTATTCTTTGTGCCAAAAACGAAATTTCACTAGAACTGAACAGTAGATGATAGTACCCAGTTCAAGGCAGGTTCTCCCCTGAAGATGCCCACTTAGTGGGCGAAATGCATAGGGCTTATCCTATAATTTTTGGCTGAAAGAGTTTTCCACCACTGATCACTAGAACTGAACGTAAAAGTTTTAGTGTTTATTCCTCGAATAGCATTGACCCCATCAGACGTAAACCTGCGTTTTCAACTCAGAAGAAAACAGTTCCCAATTTAGCTTTTATACTCTATGACTATAAACAAGTAACAAGGCCAAACATTTGATGAAATTTGTATGTATATTCCTAAGCCTCTTAGTAAGAAGTTTTGATTCTGTTCAAGTCTTTGGTGAGAGATTAATTTAAAACCCTGTATTTAAAGAAGTATTGATGGAATAAAGTTTTAATTTAATCGAAAATGTTTTGCAGGTTTCAGATAGTACGTATATATTTAAATAAATGTAATTATATACATATTAAATATTTCAAAATATATTGTGAATTAGTTTCCTGATTTTAGAGACAAAAGTGCTAGCGTCTATATTGGCTATATTTAGAAGGAATATGCGAATTACATGCAAAGTAATCAGAAACAGGGAACGATAAATAATGGAGCTGGACTCTTCTGTGAAACAAAAATTTGAACTGATCTTCAGTTATGCTTATCAAAGGATTAAATAGACGATTCGTTTTAGTATTAGCCTTTATTAAAAAAATATTTTATATAGTTATTTTTTGCATTGTGCTTAAGCCCTCAAGAAATATATGTTTTTATGCTTAAAACTCTTTCTGAAGAATACCAATGCTATATAATTGGAATTATGTCGTTCATCTTGTCGTCCTCCGTAAAGATTGATAAGATTTCGATAAGCACACTTCTAATTTATTCTTTTTCTCGCTTATGACAATTTAATAAGATAACAAAATCTGATTTTCATTCTCACAGTAAACTTATCTTCAACGAACATGCACGTGCCCAGAAATGTATCTCGGGGAAAGTCTGAGGACGAAAACCAATTTCCAGCAATTGATTAAATGAAAGTCCTATTAAAATAATATAAAATTTTATAACGTTTTTAGTCCTCATAACTCAATGCAGCAAGTGGCAGCGTATCAAGAGGCAACGTAGCAAGTGTTTACCCTGGTTATCGCAGATTCCACAAATGTCTATAGACCAGAGGGGGGTCTGCCCCCCCTCCCCCTCGGTACGTCATTGTCAACGAGCCGTTATATAAACAAGACGTATTACAAGGTCAAGTTCTTGATATTAACCGTAGCATATTTTATTATTGCCATTGATCGTTTATAATTTTTTGATAAATATAATTAGGTTTATTTTTTAATAAAATTCTTATTTAGTTTTGTAAATTTTAATTTCAACAAATAATTTTAGTTGTTTTTAAGCAGTTAAAATAGTTTATAAATGAACTTATTTTATAAAATCGCATCAGTAGAATGTCCATTTCGTGCATTACTACCTTTAATTTTAGGTTTATATATACTAATATTGTCTCTGTGTTGTACTGTAAGTTCCTGCCAAGCTAGATTTGTTCTTAGTTTTCATGGCCAGTAGTGGTGAACATCCTGTTTGAATCGCGTAGGACACAAGTTACACCACAAATTTAACTATATGTTTTCATCCGATCTACATAAAATAAGAATTTAAGGCAATATTTTGGAACTTGAAGTAATGATATGTATATAGGTCAAACATCTATGTATGTGATTAAGGTGAAAAATGTCCATTTGTAAAAATATATTTATTTATTTAGTTAACATTGCATGGGGACCATAATCCTGATGGCATGGAAGTATTACAAAATATATAAAGCAACATCACGCATACACACATTGCATAAATTATTAAATATAAATATGAATGGAAATAAATATGAGATAGATCAAGGATATATAATTGTATATTTCATGGTTTCCACAAAATTCTTCTTTGATAATTTTTCAATGAGAGCAGGTACTTCTAAATGAGGAAGAGCATTGCATTAATTAAAAAAGTTAAAAAATAAAAATTCACAAATGAATTATGAAGCTCGCTTTGTATCTTTTAACACCTTCACTCACAACCAAAAGCGGTTCGAAATTTCCTTTACCCAAATGACCTGCCGGTTGATTAAAAATTATGATTAAAACCTTGAACGTTGTGATAGGAACAAAGCTCCACCCTAGAAAGTTGTTTCGAATCATTTGGGTTGAATGCAGTCCTAACCGACAGACAGACAGACTGATTGACATACAGACAGACGGCATGGCGAAAACAACTTTTATGGAATCAGGGACACCTAAAACGTGCATTTCCATCAAAATCTCGAAGTCGAATTTTTTCACGATCACAATACTTTATATAGTACGTATATGAGAGAGTAAAAATCCGAGGAAGATTAAATATTCAAGCGAGAAATTATTTCTTGAAATTTAGCGATGTTAATTGTGTAATAACAGTTAGACTTCTTCTTCTCGCTCATTTTGCAGAGAAAGTCCTTGGATTCATCAATCTTGCTTTAAAGTACATTTGTCGTTTTATCCAACGCAACTTTCAAGTCATTCGCCGCGTAGGCAGAATGTATCCAGATAATATTAGAAGCCGCATTGCGGATCCGAGCCAAGACGTCACAGCGTTTCCGCTTGTAGTACGCGTATCTCTAGAGATACTAATCCACCGTTTCCTGGCAAATGCTATAGCGGTTTAATATTCACGAAAAGAAATTATTTTGCGCGCTTCCTTTAAATTCATTGCTCGCTCTCAATGCGTTGTTTGTCACGCATATCATCTCACGTAACTGTTATTCAGTTATTGGTCTTTGGCTGCGTTTCTGTATGAGTTGCAATTTCGCATATACGAGGAAAAACACCAACACTCGAAGCGAAACTATGTTTTCGCTAATTTCCCGTCCGTATTTTTCTCCAAACGTCTTCGACCGCTTGGAGCACTACCTTCACCTTCACAAATAGGGTGCGCCGTTTCGCAATTATGTGTGGCGAAGTCTTAAAATGTTTTTCAGTACCTTTAGGTTCACATTTTAATCGAACTATTTTGCATCTTTTCGCGTTCATCCTATTCTCGTTCGGTTAATCCTTCAAACCGATGTATTTTCAATAGATGATGCTGGTAACTGTGGATTAGATGAAGTTTGGATTTTTTTTATTCGTCCTTTATATGAGGTGTCTATATAATTCTAAATAATATATTTTAAACGAGTCCATGAGTTTATTTTTCGGAATGAACATATTGTTTTATGTGTGTATAGGTTTACCCTTTTATACACAAATACTAAAACTTATCATCGGTCGTCGTATTCTACTGTACATGTATGTGAATGCGTATGTATGTATGTATGTATATATATATATATATATATATATACAGAGCCTTTGGAAGCACGGATAAATAATTCCTATATATATATATATATATATATATATATATATATAGGAATTATTTATCCGTGCTTCCAAAGGCTCTGTAAGGAATAGTACCCGAATATCGTCCCCCATTTATAAAAAACTAAATCTAGAAAAAAATATGTGAGAAATGAGTTATATTTGGTGTCTAGTTCAGTTTGTTTACATATTTTAAGGACAAAATATATGAAATTTATCGTCAATAATACAATAAGCACATAAATTCAAAAACTGGTAAGTGTACCATATTAGGAAACTGGTGTCCTAATACCGTTCCCCTATACAAATATATGTAAAATTTCAAAATCAAAAGTAAACTGTAAAAGAAAAAGAAAATAACTGTTTTATTCTTAAAAACAATTACAGTTAATTTTGTTAATTAAGCGATACGACATATAAGAAACGGAAGAATAAGAAAGAACTAAATATTCTATTAACTTGACTAAAAAATGAAAAATATAAAACAAAAACTAACCATCTAAAAATGGAAACAAATAAATGTTGCCCAATTGTCTCCCAGTACAGTCCTCGTGTATCCACCTTCGACATTTTGTGTATTGCACTCATCTTTCTCCACACTTGTCATCAGAAAATAATTTATCCTCGTCATCACTGTCTTCATCATCTGTGATCACTAGAATCGGTTCCTCTTCATCCACTGATGAACTCGATGAGACTACCTTCGTTTTCTTTTACTTTTCTCCGCACCTTGTTTTTCCCCTTTGTTTCCCTGTTTACCAAATTTTAAACTTCGTATTGCAGTAGGTTTTTTCTGGGATTTCTTTTGATGCTCTGAAATTAATTTCGCTTTAAAAGGAGACCCTGTAATCAGAGCTGCTGAACCACGACGAGCTGAATGACCTGCAGCCACGTCACAACGTTTTTAACCGCGGAACAGGAAGAGCATCGGAAGGCGACACAAAAGAAGAATCAGAAGACGTGTTTACATCGTCGTCAGTGAGAGATTCTTATATGAATTCAAGATCATCAAACATATGCTTGTTGACCGGATAAATCCCAGTCTCATCTACATTAAAGTCTACTAGGATTGAACTGGATTTTTTCCAACTCATTTTCATAAATTTAAAAAAAGAATACACATTATCTTTTGTGAACCTCTTGATTCGAGTTGAAGAGATAGATTGAGGATTTCGGAAGGATAATTCAGGATGCCTGCGTAAAAAGTTCCGTAACCACTTCTTTCCTGCGCAGCTCTTTTCAGCAAAGAAAGGATGACACAACTTGCTTTTTAAAGCCAGTTGAAACGCCATACGCTTAATATCACGTGTTGTCAAACCGAAGACATTTTTCACCATTTCGAGTCAGTAATTCACCAACTGGGTCTCTAATTCTATGGACAGAACAGGTTTTCTTCCCAAATATACAGAAATTAAATCTTTTGGGGGTATTTCCCCGTTACGAGCGTAATATTTTCGAGTTGCCCTCGGTACACCAAATTGTTTTGAAGCTTTCTTTAAACCCATCTCCTTTTTTCGCACTGCATTCGATGCTTTAATCATAGCATATTTGTCCCATTGTTTTCGTTTCTTTTTCCCGATTTCCAGCGGAATCTGAAATTAAAATTCAGAAAAAATAATGGGGTGCCTAATGCCGTCCCCTGGGTGATATTGGGAACACCTTAGGGGACGATATTTAGATCCTATATCCTATATATCCTATATTCAACATGGCGTCACGTCGAAAAGAAACAACATGCACTATGAATCTGTAAATGCACATTTCAATAGTTTTAAAATTGCGCAAGCCCTACATATCACCTTCAAAGTTTTTGAATTATCGCAATTTAGAAGAACTTAAATAGTTCTTCACAGCGCAACAGACAATTGATCTGTCCACTTGGAATAAGTTATGTGCTTTACCAGTAAAGTGCAGCACACAGCAGAGCCACAATGCGGGGGGACGATATTAGGAGAGGGGACGATATCCGGTTCCTTTCCCTTATATTCCATCACCATTTTGATTGTTCACCTCAGCACTTGTATTATTCTGCACGAAAAGTAGCATCCACTAATTGTTTTTTTTTAGGGTCGCACGAAGCAAAATTAGAAGAAAAGTTTTGAGAGAGAGAGAGAGAGAGCGGGGGAGGGAGGGGGGGAGAGGGGGAGGGAGAGATAGAGAGAGAGAGAGAGAGAGACAAATGAAGCGTTAATATTTTTAATTTGGCGAACTGGAAAAGTAAAATGCCAGTTGGCGACAGTTTCTATGTCACATCACGAGTGAGATGTGCGAATTCGCGGAACTCCCGTTTTAAGGCGAAAATCAATATAACTTGGATTTTCCCCGGATCCGTAATTGGTTTTCAAACATGAATCAGCGAGGTACACTCGCGACTTTCATCAAGTGGATGGTATCAGTAACTTCTACGGCCATAAAACTCAATCGTTTTATGGCTTTAAGTGTTATCTACATCAGACACGCCTAAACTCATCAATTTTGTTAAGACAAGCATATTTGTATATTGTCAGGAAGAGGTATCATTAGATACCGTTTATGAAATTTAAACATATTCTTATAGTGCGTGTACTCAATGCACTTTTAATATAGGCGTGCGACACATTACGCAATAAAAAAATTCTCAAAACTAGCTCTTTGAAATGTACACGGCCCAACCGATTATTTGAAGCGTCTTACGTGGCTTGCACAGTGGAATATAAAGCTTTCTGTGGCCCTTTAAGTAAAAATTTTGGTGACTACTCATGTACATCATTCATTCATGGTGTTTTATTAAAAGCGATGATACTCGTGGCAGTAAAAGAGGAAGTAAATTATCAAACATTTGATGTTAAATTCAATTTTAATATTAGTAGTGTTTGGATAAGAATGTCGGGTATTAGTTTTTGCGCATTAAAAACCATTTTAGCTGAAATGTATGTTGGTTCTTATATATTTAAAAAGGCAATTATTTCAGTCTTTAACGCGTTCTATGTACGAGTTCACAGGCTAGCAACGGTTTGCGGACAACTTGTTGAGAGCAATTAAAGCAGTTAAAATACAGATAACAAATCTCAGCACATTTATATTGCCATAAAACTAAACCATAAGTGGATGTCTATCACGAGGTATCAATCCTTAGGAATAATTCGAATTAATAATTTAATAATATAAATTAATTAATTACTGAGGGCAGATGCAAGGAAGATGATCATCCTTGAACACGCCTTTCATTTTATAAATGAATCCTCCACTTGGCGCCAGAGACTTGTTCCTTCGGGCAGAAATAAACCCTGATAATTGGAGGGATATAACGTAATTGATTTTTGAGAAAGAAGGAGGCGAGTGTGGGGGGCGAGTGTGGGAGGAGAGTGTGGGAGGCGAGTGTGGGAAGCGATATATAATGGTAGGAGGATACTAATGTTTAGGCACTTCCAGATGAGCTGGAGATTCGAAATTTTTTTCTTAGGTAGGATTTTGTGCAAAACCGACCACAAAAAACGAAAATCTTTAAAAAGTGCAACAATGCGGCCGCTAAAAATTCCCAATTGTTTAAACAAATTTTCAAGGTTTATGTATTTTCAAATGTGCTACGGAGCTGAAATTTTTTTAGAGGTAGGATTTGTAAAAAAAAACGAAATAGGGATTATAGAAATTTTGATATTTTTATTTGTTTGGCAGTTAAAAATTCTTAAAGTTTAAATAAATTGGTAGATGCTTAGACACTACACCGCAAGTTAGGGAGCTGAAAATTTTAAATTATTTAGAGGTTAGCCTATGTAAACGAATAAAGATTTCAATTTATCCATAAAATTGTTATTTTGGCCGTTAAAATTATTTAAATTTAAACAATTTGATAAATGTTATTTCACTTCTAATTGTGCTATAAATTTAAAACTTTGCAGAAATGTGTGGCATTATTAACCCAATGTGGGAAAAGTATAACATTGCTAAAATTGCAAAAATTAGCAATTTTTTACTTCATTATTATTCCATAAGGAAAAACGAAAATCGGTCCCGAGGAGAAATCTTTTGGATTGAAGAAATATTTCCCATGATGAAATATCTCTCTGAAAAATTAATGTTTTTTCAAGGTGAGATGAAATGCTTGCAGTATGCAAGCACCTTCTGCTAGTATGGTATATCTTCCTCTGTAAGAAACGTCGATATATGATACGGGAATAAAACCTTGAAGCAGGGTCTTACCCAATTCTTTAAAAAAAAACAGACGATATAACCTATTCATTTGAAAAAAACAGAGGGTATACGGCGTATACCATCGTATACCCTACACTACAGCCCTGGATAGGGGCATCAACCCTTTCTCCTTACCTTTTGGTAAGATTCTGGATCCACCCCGTGTATTACTATTACGACACGGAGCGTGTTTCATTCGCAAGTAATGCATTATTAAACATCAAGAGGTCTCTTTTACACCGCGCTGTTTTCGTTTTCTTAATGTTATCACCTGTCATCCCAGGCCCTCTCAGTACTTTTCCTCGAGTTCACTATCTATTGACTTATAAGTCTGAGATACTGTTTGTGTTAGCGTTTATTGTTTTCCCCTATTCCGCATTGCTTTCTTTCCGCCAGTCGCGCATGATATATGACAGAATGCTTTTGTTTATCGTTTGTGATGACGTAAGTTGTTATTCCAACTACAGAATTCGTGCATACGTGCTTACTTACCACACCATCCCTAACAACTGTAACGTCCCACAAAGAAACCATCGACTGTGTTTTTTGCCCGAGTGACGGTTTGTGCGCATGGTTGAGAAAAGATCTTTGATAATACGCTGTCCTTTTCAAGTGTGGTCGTTCAATTAGGCGATTCGCGCAAATTTCCGAGAAAGGACGACCGGCGCAGAGGAGCGATGGACCAGGAAGACGTGCTTTTTGTTCCCGAAAAGAAAACGGGAAGACTAGAACCTGCTGTGCATTGTGCTCAAAATATATTTGCAAAGAGGGTACGGTTACTTTATGCGTCGGCTGTTTCGAAGAGATCTGTTTTTACTTCTCTATTTTATAGTTGATGTTTTTTTTGTTTTTGGACCAGCTATTCGTTTCACTACCTCTTGAATAGCGGTCGTAGATTTTCTCAATTTATAGTTGATGTTCAGTTTTTATTTAAAGCTTATTTTCATTTAACTCACGACGCAGTATTCTTTTCCTTGTAAAGCTTTGCTTTCATTTACCCACAGAATAATTTTGGTATATTAATTAACAAGTCCAAAGCAGGACTAGTGCAGGCTGGTTTTACAAAGTTGACGTCGAGAATTGATTACTTATATTTACAGGAAATGCTTCAGTATGAGTTAGTCATTCCAAGGAATTCTCATACTATAAATACCATTTGTTATTCATAGTTTATCAGTGATAGAGAAAAATGAAAAAACAAATTAATAAGAGCATTATCAAGTTTAAAATACTAAAATCAATGTCAAAATCTCTTTCTGACATTGTTTCGCATACCTATATTTTTTAAATAAACAAATTTAATAAATGTTACTGTTTATACGCTAATATGTATGGATCGACTGTCCTTTACTGAAGGGTAGTCGAGCGGAAAAGAAAATAACCCATTTGTTCACTCGTCAATTCTCAAGCCGAGTTCGGCAATAATCGTCTGCATAGCAACGATTCGATAAAATGCGATTTAAAACGAAAAAACGCTAATTTTTAGTAGACGTTCAAGAAAATACGATCAATTATCAAAATTCAGTGATAAGAATTAGAATCTATATTCTTTTTTCCTTAGAACAGTACAAACCTCGCTCCGGTATCAAAATTTTAAGATATTTTAATGTATTAAAGAAAACATCTCTGCACGATGGATATAAGATTTCCTATGTAAAACAAATAGGAAAAAAAGTTGCTGGAATCGAACCGGAGGCTTCAATCTTCGCCAAATAAAATATAACCCCGAGGTGGGCCCTGGTAGCACGAGGCTCATACCAAGTTTCATGAAAATCGGTCCATTGGTTCAAAAGGTGTTAGTAGGGGGCACCCACACATGCACACAGACAGGACCATTTCATAAGGCTATGTTACCTTTGGAAACCAGCCTAAAAACTATGGTATGAACTAAATTTGTTTTGAAATTAAAGAAAAAATTATATAACACTTGGTAATTTTGATATTTTGCCTGATTTTCCAACGAGGTCAAAATGACCGCGCGCGACCTCTTTTCGTTACAAAATACTGCGCGTTCTAAGGGCTAACATTAACACGAGTATATCATAATTATAAATAGGTGCTTCTTACATATATATATATATATATATATATATATATATATATCATAAACAACCTAAGGTACTTCTAGAAGTGCTACAGATCTGAAATTTGGCATGAATATAGGTCATTGGTTAGAACCTCTGGAAAAAAATCCGAAATTTCAGAAAAAGTTTTATTTAAGGGGTGTTATTGACCCCAATGTCCGATTTTAAAAACCCATAAGAAAAACATTGAAAACTGTTCAGAGCTATATAAAATTGCTTTTTTAAATTAAGTCGGGACATGCACCATACTATGGAAAAAAGAATGAAGCTTATTTTTCTTGGAGATAGAATTCAAATCCATGCTGAATTTGCGTAAAAATTCGATTTTAATCAAAATTACGAAATTTTTTTCGATTTTCAACATCGAAAAAAATTAACTACCATAGCAACGACTACAATGCCTTTCAATGGGAATTGGTTATCCATACTTCAACAGCATTGATTTAATGCTTAGACTGCATTATAATCTGTTTGATTTCAGCCAACTACGTTTACATATGATGACGTAATAATTTTAAATTAATTTTTTTATCCGAATACGAACTAAAAGCCACAGGTGATGTCACCATAATCCTAACAGAAAAATATCCTAATTTTTACATCTTAGCGTGATGTAAAGGCTATTTTATTAATGACGGTTATAGCTATTGCTGAATCAGGGCGATCTAAGCCATGAAACCGAAAATTCGAAAACTTGAACGCGAACCGATTGCCAGAGAATTTAGAAATTCTGGATAGAAACCTTAACTTCGTGAAAAATGAAAATTATTGTCTTATTTATATATTATTATGACATTGATTTTAAATTACGACGTAAACTTATGATGACGTCATTATACTAGCACACGAAATTTAGTAAAACGTGAAAATTATTTTAAAGTCGTTTCGTAGTTTTTTGAGAAATTTTAACTCTTTCCAATTATTAAATATAATGGCGTCCTGCCTATTTTGCGATTTTTAAAATCCAAAGACGTGCTAAAGACACGGATGATGATGCCATAATCTTAACACAAAATATCCTAATTTTTCCATGATTTTAGTATATAGTGTATTTTCTTAATGATGATTTTTCTTATTGTTCATGCAGAGCAATCTGATTGTGAGTCACGAAACGTGATGTACGAAAACTTGGACACTAGGCGATTTCCAGAGAATTTGGAAATTACGGATAGTTGACTTAATTTCACGGAAAATTATAAATATTCTGCTATAACTCATGGAATTTATTGTCTAATACCATTAGTCTCCACATGGCTGAAGTGCAGTTGCCCTGGAGATCACGTCGGTTTATTTACGAGTTTAGATCTTGGTGTATGGTGATTTTTTAAGCGCACCGACAACTCGTTTAACAAAACTCGGAGTAAAACGAATATCACCGAACATTATTAAACGGATCTGTAACTATTATAACCTAATCGCAATTACAAGTATCTCCTCCCGCTGTGTTTCAAATAAGTAGAAATTAGTGGAATTTTTGTACATCTTTTTGGTGCTATACTATCATTGTCCACTACTATCATTTATCATGTTTGAATATTTCCTATCATTCCTACTTCAACGAAGATAATGAATCTCATTTCATGTAAAATCTGCCTTATTTCTTCCCTGTGTACTTTTATTCTCTTCTTTCTTTAATTTAGAGAAACGAGAAAGCGTTTTCCACCAATACAGTTGTATTCACCATGTTAATCAAATCCTCTTTGAAGTCTTTAATTGGGTTACCTGACTATTTTAAAGAGAAATTTCTCCTACGTATTTCGCTGTTGTCCAACTAACCTACTATGTCGTACTGCTCTAATTGAACCACTTCCCTATTATCTATAAAATTATTACCACGTCATGCTCGAGTTAATATTTCTTGGAGTCTTAATCTTTAATTTTTCGGAATAATTAAAATCAGGTGGATCGTTTCGTATTTGCAGCTCTCCTTCCTAATAAAATTTATGCATTAAATAAATTCAAGGAAGTTTTTTTCCTTATCCAATTACCTTGTAAGACGATCCATTAAAATTCCTCGTATTGGGGATGGTATGATTGACGTTATGTTTAAGTTTACAGTTTGGTCGTGATGAGAGATAAAATTGAATAAAAACGGATCATACATAGACATACGCTGCCTTATCAACACATTGCAGATTGAAATACAAAAGGAAGCTAGATCCGCCCAAGCAACAACTTAATTTAGTACATACGATTTACTAAAAAGAAAAAACAAGCTAAAAATCTCTCTCTCTCTCTCTCTATATATATATATATATATATATATATATATAATTCCGTCAAAATAATACGTCATGGTAGATTTTTCAAATTTAAATGTCCATATTAATATTTTTTACTTAATTATGAGAATAGTTTATTATAACTACCGTCATTCAATAAGATACTTCATTCCACTCAACAATTTATAGTAATATTTCCACTTGTTCTGTAGAGAAAAACAAGTATAAAATAGTTAATAGTGTAAACGTGCTAATGAAACGAGAGCTTGAGAAACTAACGAAGCTAAGAAATTCCAGGTAACTCTTAAATAGAAAACGACGAAGAAATAAAAAAAATCATTTCGTGCGGATATTGTCTTTAGAGCGATAAGTAAACCGAGGGCTTTACTCGGAAATCCGTGGTAATTACTCGTTCTCGGCCTGTGTGAGAACGTGTGTTCTTCAGGTCGATATGTTCTACGAATCGCGGAGACTTTCGCCGAAACCAGGTACTCGTTAGAAGTTCGCTCAGCGGAGAGAAATACTGATTTTTTCCGTGCGACAGAGGATGAGGCAACAACGACGTTCATCGACACGAATGCACGAAGAACAAGTGATCGAGTTTAAAGTGATGGGTTTGCTGTATGTACCTCTTAAAATACTCGGTAAGGAGTTAGGTAAATCAACTGGCTTACAGTTGTGGGCTCGAATTCTAACCTCCGACCGGAAATTTTATTGTTATTTTATCCTTGAGTGTTATTCCGTACTTAAGAATTACTAGAGACAAGTGATACATATATTTATCACCAAGTACCAGAGATTAAAATTATTTGTACACGACTTACTACCCTAAGCATTAAAACTTAGTTCATAAGCCGCGAATTAATAATTTAAAACTGTGGTCAGTGTGTCATTTGTCTCTAGTCCTTATTTTTGATAAATTAGGAAGTCTGCCTTAAACTACGCAGCTAGTAGCAAATGAAAAAACAATCAATCACAAGAAGAATGCTTGTCACAACGTTGTCGCGTTCATCTCATTAAAATATTACCATAGGTATGTGCTTTAGATAAGGGTTTCACGACCCCCTAAACGCAGTGGTTCCCAACCTGGGTGCCGCGGCACGCTGGGGCGACACAACTGATTTTTAGGGGTGCCGCGATAAAATTAGTTTTGTAAATAAATCGACGATTTGGAAGTGTTTAAAGGTTACTAGGGCATTAATGTTTTCTCTAATAAATTGATTATAGTGTGGTATCAACAAATGAATATGTCCAAACGTTGTAATACTTGTTTGTGAAAATACAAAAACCTTATTCGAAGGCTGAGGTTCCGCGAAAGTCTGTTTATCTTTGAAAGGGTGCCGCGCGTACAAAAAGGTTGGGAACCACTGCTCTAAATGGTGACGAAGGCCACGTTATTTTCTAGGATCCCGAGCAAAAACTTTTGCTATTAGCTATGTTGCAATACAGTTAGAAAGAAAAGAAATTTGCATTCTTGGAGCTTGCGGGCGAGATTATAAGAGATTGTAATAGCACCGTCAGAATGCTCAAGAGCACAGAGATGCTTTCTAACGCTAGATCGGAAATACTTGCAGTAGATTTTGGTTATCTATGATATCTAGGTGTCGGTACCGCATTAGTTGTAAACAAGTACTATTCGAAATTTGCTATTGCTTGGAAAGTATTTGTTCACACTTATAGTTTTCTTGGGGTGAGGTTGAAAATTGACCTCGGAAGTGATAATTGGAGAACAAGGAGCTGTTCATATTTTCCGTCAACTCTCATCGCGTTTTTCCGCGAAAAGAAACTAGTGTCATCGATTGAATAAACAAAATGCGTGTCCCTTTTTTCGACGTGCGTTTTAAATGTTCTGGAAAAGGCCGAAAAAATGTTGTAAATGTGGTGCAGAAAAAATGAAGCGACTGCTAACACGCTGTTGGTTTAGCGAAGAAGTGCGAGGTAATAATTATTTGTGTTAGGTGGGGTTGGCGATTATCATATAATACTGCTATAAAACACCTTCGGAGGATTTCGGAATACTGTATAAATGTCCATGGAGATATCATCAAAGACTTTAAAGTCAGCCTCGGACGCTAGTCTCTGAGCCGTGGAGTTTGTCGCAGAGTAAAATTTGAATAAACGAATAACATTGTTAAAGTTCATTTTTGTAAGGGTTCATCCGTTCGGAAATCGCCTAGTCCCTTAAATAATGGTGTGTGTGTATTTTTGGCTAATCAACCTCTTGGATTGTTAAATAATGGTCTTAGGGATCTGAACTACGGCAGATAATTCTTTCTATCCTTTGCGTCTGAAAAGGTGAAACATTCGAAGTGTAAAACGATAAAACTTGAAAGGATGCAAAATATATTTTCACGGGCAAGTTTAAGTTTATGTATCTTTTTTGAACAGTTCGGTATTATTGTTTATTTGTAATTTGGAAGGTGAGGAAGATGTTAAAATGCGAATAACGGTCGTCAACACGGCGAGTTATCTCGCGAGAAATATTCTATGGAGTCCATTGCCACATTCATGCTGGCACCTCAAACTTGCCGGAAATTTATAAAATTTACATCTTTAAATTTCGCTCTTTAAGGAATTGATATTCATCTAATGACGCAATTGAGCTTTATAAAGCTGTCAATAGTCCTAAATCTTTGTACTCATTTTCTATTCACCTGATATTCGAACTGGTTGCTAGTTGCTGTGGATGTTGCGGCTGATATTAAACTCGCGACCAATTAATGAATTTGTCCTTAATATATAAATCCGAAAAACTCGCTAAAATTTTCTCCTACCTCGTGCGAAATAATTGTGGACGTAAAACCACGTATTCATCCGTTGCGAAACTGCGTGCAGAATAGGTGTGCGCGTTCCGCGGCTTAGCGTTTCCACCGCCAGGGGGTAGACGCGTCGGGCGTGCGCTCACGAGTTAAGATAGTAGCGTGCTTGCCGGAGGAGGGTGGTGGAGGAGGCGAGGAGGAGGAAAGGGGAGGGGAAGAGGGGGAGGGGAGGAGGAGTGAGCCGTCGTGGAGGAGGTGGAGTAAAAGTAAGTGCGGCGGGTTGGAAAGTGAAACGCTCGATCGAGTGAAAGATGCCGACGGGTCCTGGCAGTTTCTACGCTCAGTGAGTGTCGCTTAAAGCCGCTTTTGAGGTCGGTCTTTGCCGCTGCGCGATTCCTCCAGGAGGCGGCGATTACCAAGGGGCGATAGTCTTTCGTCCTCCTCCGTCTCTATAACCTCTCTCGTTCCTTCTCCGGGAAGTCACTGGTGCACGCCACGGCCCTTCGTCTTACCCGGCCGGACAGACTCACCGCACCGTGGTGCTGTTTGCCAGCATCCCGTCTACATAGTGAAGCAAGGACGTGGGGCTTGGTGCCACCGGCAGCATCGTAGGTGAGCACCGCATAAGCATGTGCGAGAAAGGAAAGGCTCTCTCGCATGTCTCGTCAACGATGTCGCAAACACCTCGTTTGTGATTCCGCCGTTTAAATTTGAAAAAAAAAATATATTTTTTTGCAAGCGCCGTTAGAGTTCTTTGATAAAAAGTCTACGCTACGCGTAATCTTTCGGTGAAACACCGCTAAAAACGCGATAGCAGCCATAAAGAATTCAATTGGAAGTTTTTCTATAATATTATCTCAATTTTTTCATACAAAGCGGTCTCTAGGAACTCGGAAATTCAGTTAAAATGGTATCTTCTTGCCTACCTCAACGTCCGAGATAAGAAAGGCTTCTCTTCCAATATTTACATAGTTGACGTTAACCTTTGCGATGGTTCCGTGCATGCTGGGCCGGCCCGACCCATGAGCGAGCCGGGCTCCCAAGTATTGGGTGCGCTAACCAGAACATCTGTCTATGCATTAATTACAAATGAATGTGTTGTATATTTTTTTCGCAGAACAGGCAGGAATCTAGTTGAAACTAATTTTCCTTTTCATTATCAATTATTTCACAGAGCAATGAATACATGAACGAGTTCTTTTAAAAATATCTGAACAAAATTTACGGAAGTGGCGCTGGAGCGGTTTCTCGCCCGGGGCTCCAAAATACTTCGGGTCGACCCTGAGTGCATGAGAGCATATATTTGCTTTTTAAAGAGCAGTCGTAGCAATTCTTGGTGAACAATCTCCATTTATTTGTATTCATTTAGAAATGATTTACGGTACTCGAAAAATAATTAACCTAAAAACTTTAATCTATTCATATATTCTTATATTTATTCATAACATCTTATTTTCCCTTGATTTTCGGGGTCGTTAAGAAGTTCAACTGTGTGATTGGCTGGCAGTTTTCATTACGTCCCTTCGTTTTAGTTCCATTTTCGAAGATGACGTCACGAATTCGTGACATTCTGGGATTTCCGTGATTCTAGAAGGAAAGGCTCAGATTCCCCTTCGGTTTTTAATACACCAATACTAATCACTATGGTAAACGTGCTACATACTCGAAACGGGGAGTGCGAATCCCGTGGAGCGGAGGACGTGCCCGTGTTACCCACGCCCTATTCTTTCCTACTCGGAAAACTCGCGGCATGCAAATGTATACGGGATCACGTTGGCCTCCTTAAAAATAGCGGTGTTAATCCCGTAGGCGATAGTGCCGCAGTCGGGATAGGTTTCCCCGAAATCCCGATGTGTCCCTCAGGCACGCCAGAAAGTGGTAAACCCGAGAGGGATTTCCTCCTTCCCACTCCGAACCTCGCATGCCACGGATGGCGGTGACTCAAACCCTATAAACCCACTCTCTCTTTCTCGCTCCGAAACAGATTATCCACCTCCTTCCGCCTACGCGAAAACAGCTTCGCCTTTCCGATTCTTCCATTCATCGCCTTCCTTCCATTCCCTCTGATTAAATGTTATGCGGCACTTTGGGGGGGGGGGGGGATTCAGTTCGCTCCGTAAGGTCGATTATCTATCGATCGAAATTTTGTTCTTTTATTTCTTTTTTCTAATTTCCTAATGATTTCGCTTTCCTTTTCACTTTTTTCCTGTCCTCCCTCACTGCGTTTTTGTCGCTTTTTTCGTTCTTTACTTTTTCTTCCTGCTGGATTGATACCTGGACCGATTCGCCTATTTGTACGCCCGTCTTATCTATTGAATTATTTGATTTTTGAACGAGGCCAACATTCTCACGCCTTGCTCTATTTTTCTTTGGAATTATTATATCTTCAATGTATCAGTTATTTAAAATTTATTTAAACTTTACTTCCTAGTTTCTGTTTGAGCCTCAAATCTATTTCCTAAAAATAAAGAGTTATTTCAAAATTTAAAAAACTATTCTTGAAAAATTTCTCCTCTAAAAATATTTAAAAATTCTTTCATCCCTCAGAGTTTAATGAATAAATCTTTTAGGAATTTTAATTTTACTAATAAGTAAATTTTAACCTCGCGCTTAAAGCGTTCAAAATTATGAATCAGTAAAATAAAAAAAGAAACGAATGGCTGAAAATCGATGACGGTGTTGATTGTTGCAATTTCAAATCAAAATAGAGCCATTAAAATCTTTAAACTGTATTTGGAACTTCAAGGTTTTTTTATTTTTTAGCACGAGATAAAATGTTTGTTTATCACATTTTATTCGGACCCTCTTCCTCTTTCGATATCGTCATCACCAAACAACTCGCCTTTATCGCTTTCCTCATTATTATCTTTACTATTATATTACCGCAGATAATGTAACCAACCTATTTCCTTAGCTTGTTGGTTTTTACTGTCATTCTACGACAGGATGATCGTCTTCTTTATCTCGTAAAACAAGCTATCTCTTGCTCCCCACAGTTTATTTCGTTTGATCTCAGCTGTTTTAACGAAAGCCTTATCCTGATACCAATTTATGAATATATATACGATGCAAAAAAGATCTCAATGTCTAGAGGAAAAAGAACTTTCGCTTGGAATTATTAATTTGTAATTTTCCTCACGCCTATGATTCACCTTTCGTTGCAAATTTTTAATGAAACTTTTTACTCTCTTAACCTCAACCACTTCTCAAGATTTTTCTCATCCTCCAACCAGTACGTTGGTTTTACTTACTTAGAAACATTATTTCTCTTCAGTTGCAATTTAATCTTTTGCAAAATATCGATTTTCCTCTTTTCACATTACTTCCTACCGTTATACTTTATTCAATTTTTTATTCCTAATTATCCTTCTAATTATTTATTACCTTTTTCCTTTTCTCTATAACCCTTTATCCTCTCCACATTTCCTCTTTTTTCGCTTCCGCCCTCTTCCTTTATTTCTCCTGCCTCTCTCCTCTTTCGCTCCATTCCTCTCTCTTTTCCTTTCTTTTTCCCTTCGTTCCCATTTCCGCCTTCTTTTACTTTTCTCTCTCTCTCCTCATTCCATTTCACCTACACCTCTTGCCCATTTCTCCCTCGAGGCAATTCCCACCTCCTTTCCCTCCTGTCAAACGAAACATTTTTTTTGGGGAAAATAAAAGTATGGAGGAAATGTGACGTTTTTCAGATAAAAACAAAAATTAAAACAACACGCAGTTTTAACAACACTTCGGCTTATTCCGCATAACACTATAAAATGACGATCGGTGATGATGGTGATCATTCATCGAAACCGACCGTTGTCTTATAGCGTCCATGTGGAATAAGCCGAAGTGTTATTAAAACTGCGTGTTGTTTTAATATTTGTTTTTATTTAAACAACGCCGCATTTCCTCCACATTGTGTATTTCCACGAAGCTTCGGCCTCTTCTATTAATTTTATTGAAAGGAAAAGTCTTGCGTGGACTGATTCACTCGGGCAGGAAACGGGTCGAGCGACTGTTCGGACATACTTCGGGCACAAAGTAGGCAATTACGCGGGTAGGTTGGCGAAGGGTTAGATCGCAAAGGGGAGGGCGAGGAGACTTATGGATGGAAGGAGAGGAATGAGGGAGGGAGGTTTCGGGGAGAGGACTGCATTAGAGGCGGCGGCTTAGAAAATCCTTTCCCATCGGTGGAGTGGATTCCAATTACGACTTATAGGGACGGCGTTAATGGATCATTAACTCTTTCAATTAAAATTTTAAACGGTCGCTCGTCTTTTTGCGACGGAATTCCGAGCGCGCATTGAGCCTCGGCGGAGTTACTCCGAACTCGAATATTTCTTTGTTTGATTATTTGTATTGCGGACCAAATGTTACGCGCGCGTCGGCGGAAAAAAAGATGGAACTCGGGAGGAAAAAAATTGGATTAAAAATAATAGTATCGCCCGTGGTTGGCGATGGACTGACTAGTTTCCAGCAATACTGCCCGGAGAAATTTTTGAAAGTGGAATGGAAAGCATTATCTTGAAAATGATAGAATAGGGTTATGGAAAAATAATAATCAATAATGTCTATAGAGAAATGGTTAATGTTAAGTCACAAGAGACCTGACTTTCTTCGGTGACAGTATTTTTAGGGAGTCTTCAAGATAGCTGTAGAAAGTTTTTTCGCTCTCATTTGGAATTATACGTAGATTTTGGGAACTTACCATGCTAGGAAAGTCCAATATTATGCGTCTGTATTTGTTACATTAAACAAAAATCAAATTTAGAATCTGCAATAAATAACTGTTATCATATAATTTCATAGTATTAGTTTATTTATAAGCAGTAGGTGACAAGATGATATAATTTACTAAATGAAAAGTAATTAATTCTGTATTGCAAGAGTATCGGTGCTCTGATGCTTTGCAAATATCAAAATCACGTGTGATAGTAGATTAATGTCTATCCAATTAAACAATAAGGCGTTTTGGACGTAAACTTCGAGCGACGGTGGATTCCTGAGTTCTCTGTGCGTGAAGCGCCTTGACACGATTACCCACTGTACTTTTTTTAACAGTTGACGGAAACGCACGAGGTTTTCGTCGACCGCCCTCGCTCCTCCGTTCCAAACATTCCACTCTCGAAACAAAAGCAGAAGAAGAAGAAAAGAAAAACGACACCAGAAAACCGTTCCAAATTTGATCGTCTTCTTACGCTTCGAGAAAAAAGAAAGGTCGAAAGGACCTTCAGGTAGTTTTTGACGCTCCCCCATCTCTTATCCATCTCCACTCTCTTTGGCATCCTCCCAAAAAATACTTTCTCCTCTCCTGGCCAAATCTGCCCCCCCTCCCTTCCGCTCTTCTCAACCCCTTCCACTCACGGTGGATTCGCGTCAGAATTCTTCTCCGCGGTGTCCTCGCGACCCTCCCCCTCCCTCTATGTTTCACCCCTTAGCACATTCTCCCTCCTGTCTCCTTCCCAAATTAGTTTCCCCCCTCCCTCTTCCTTCCACACTGGTCACAACAACAAGATAAGCAGCCGGAAGTGACGATTCTGGAAGTAGGGGGCTGGCGGAAGGATTGGGTTGAGAGCCAAGGCGGACAAGAGAAATAAGGATCCAACTTATTCCCAGCGAACTTGATTAAAGCATGTACAATAATTGGCAGGAGGCAAAAGAATTTAGACACAACCTATTATTTGGAAGGACATCCATGAGTAAAATGTATCAAAGGTATTGATTTTTCCTTAAGAGTAATAAAACCTCATATTTCCATAATAAATTTAAATTTTAAATTTCACGAGGTTTATGAATAACTAATTTTCCATATACATATTCCGTCTGGTTAAGAATAAAACAGTTTTGATGTGCCGAAAATATTGAAAGCGATTAACATAAAGCCCTAATTATAACTCATATTTTGCTTTATTTAAATTTGAAGGAATAATCGATTTTAGCTTTTTTATTGGGTTTAAAGTTATGATAATTTTATATGTTTTGGAGAACGAGTTTGCATATATTTATACATGCATTCAAACTTAAGCAGATATTTTTAGGATCCGTTATACGAAGAATACGAAACTAATAACTAATTGATTTTGTTCGACGAAAACACCACGCAATGTAAAAATTGTCTAACTTAACAGAATTATACTCAAGGAATTTTTAAATGCATGCGGTGGCATATTTTGAGGTGCTACTTCAAATTCATCGTTTTCCAAATTTTATTATTTCACTACGTAGGCTGATGCGCAATACCTTCGACACCCTTCAATTAATTTGTATTATAATATTCACCGCTTAAAAAATAAATTACGCTAACCATATTAATACTACTAGCAGCCCGTTGCAGCTATGCTTGCAATTAACTTGTATTAATCTTACCTCCTCATTCTAATGATACCCGCGCAAAATTTTGTTAAGTCAGTCAAAAGCCTGCTCGTTAAAAAATTACCCTTTTTACAGAATTGTATTAAGAGTAATGCCGTCGTCACAATGTCAAACAGATACTCAATGTTAGTCTTATATCACGGTATATTCAAAGGGAAACATTTTAAAATTCTACCTTACCTTATTTCCAACGATTATCACTGCACACTTCATTAAATATGAACTCACAAACAATCACATTTCCTCAAGTATCGAACTTAAATATGTATAATATAATGATTTTACTCGCGAAAAAGATAATATTTCAGTATTGAAATAAAGAAGAAGTTTCTTTTAGTCAATCGTTTAAAACGCTCTCAGTCCACACGCAGTTTACTGAATAATAATAATCTGCAATTATTTATCTTGCAATCTATTACGCTTGACGTTGCTACAACAATAATTTCGACGCTTCATAAAAAGCGCGAAGCGAATAACGCAATTCTTTCGTCTATTTGAAGGCATAATAGACTCTAATTTAATAGGAGGCAACATTTTTAACATTTTCCTGCATATCTGCAGGTCGAGACGTTTACTTTGATTCATCACACGTTAATGTGTTAATCATTTTTTACGCTATTAAGATATATAATCATCATCATAGGTGGTCTGTCCGTAGGCAGGTCCGTGATTATTCATGGTTAAACCTGGTTCTCCATATACTCCTATTTTCCGCTGTCCTCTTCATATCTTGATAACTCTCTTTCCCTTTCAAATCGTCTATCAGCTGAAACCTTTTCCTACCTCTTTCCCTTTTCCCATCTAGTTTTCCTTCTAACACGTCTTTAACCATACTCTCTCTCCTCAGGTAATGTCCAACCCAGTTAGCCTTCCTCTTTCTGATAATCTGTATAATCATTCGCTTCTCTCCTATTCTTCGTAGCACTTCATCGTTTTTCATCCTATCTGTCCATTTTATCTTCAGCATTCTCCTCCAAGTCCACATTTCAAAGCTTTCCAAGTATTTGATGTCATTTTTCCTTAACGTCCATGTTTCTGCCCCATACAATGCTATACTCCATACGTAGCATTTTATCAACTTCTTGCGGATATCTTCCCTTATATTCCCTGTAAGTAGTTGTTTCTTTCTCCTGAAAGCCGCTTTTGCTTTTCCTATTCTAGTTTTGATCTCATCCGTACATTTTGCCTCTCATGTTATGATACTTCCAAGGTATTTATATTCTGAAACTTGTTCTAATGGCTTTCCCCCAATAGTTATGTTCAGATTCTCTTCTTTACCCGATATTCGAATGACCTTGGATTTTTCTGTATTTATTTTCATACCGTATTTTCTTCCTGTTATCACTAGTCTATTTATCATTTTTTGTAGCTCCTCTTCCTTTCTTGCTAGAAGTATTTGATCATCCGCGTATTTTACTGTTCTTATAATCCTTCCTCCACTTTTGAAATCTCCTGTGCCTTCTAACGCTTCTTGCATTAGACTTTCTCCATATATATTGAATAGGGTAGCCGATAGGCAGCAGCCCTGTCTAACTCCTCTACCGATATTTACTCCGCAGGTGTCCGCGTTTTCCAACCTGACCTTTACAACTTGATTCACATATAGATTCCTGATCAGTCTCCTGTCTTTCCAATCTACACCTATATCCTTTAATACCTTCATCAACATTACCCAATTTACTCTATCAAAGGCCTTCTGCCAGTCTACGAAACATGCGCAGATATCTTGACTGTATTCTATTGCCCTTTCTGATATGATTCTAACTACTCCTATAGCATCTCTAGTTCCTCGTCCTTTACTGTAACCGAATTGATCTTCCCCTAGTATTTCTTCTGCCTTTTTCTCCAGCCTTTTATTAAGAATCCTCGTGATGATCTTCGATGTGTGTGACAGAAGGCTTATCGTTCTGTAATCTTTACACTGCATTGCCTTTGGCTTCTTCTTTAGAGGGATCATTGTTACTTCTAGGAAATCCCGAGGCCACTCTCCCGTGGCGTAAATCTTATTAATTAATTTCGTGATCGCTTTTAGTCCTTCTGATCCCATGACCGGTATTCCATCGCTGCCGTGGCTTTCTCTTTCTTTAGTTCCACTATCGCTTTTTCTACTTCGCTCTCCATAATACTTGGTCCTAAGTTGACTTCTTCAATGTTTTCCTCATCTTCCAGTTCTATTTTTGTTGATCCTGCCTGCTTACTATATAGTTCCTTAATGTATTCTTCCCATACCTGTGCAACATCCTTTGTTTCTGAGACTATGTCCCCATCCGTATTCATAATTCCTTTACCACGAATTCCATTAGACTTCTTATCTACTGATTCCAGGGCTCTAGTGTACATCATATCGTACCGTCCTAACTTCTCCATTTGTTCTATTTCATCACATTTTTCTTTTATCCAATTTTCTCTAGCTTTATCTGTTAGCCTTCGCAATTCATTGTTTATACGTCTATAGTTGGCTCTACCTTCTTCACTGTTAACGTTTTTCCATTTTCATCTCTCATCCATTTTCTCCAGCATTTCCTTAGTGATCCACGGTTTTCTGATTTTCTTCTCTTGTTTTCCAATCTCTTTATCCAAGGTATTCTTGATACTGTTTTTAATTTCTTCCCATTCTATACCCACGGTCTTTGGTTGGTTTTTCCAAATTTCTTAGGCGATCTTCCAACTTCATGCTGACTACATCCTGCCATTCTTTCAGTTTTTCTAGTTCCCAAGTCTGTCTTTCTCTTCTCGTTTTTCTTATTTGTTTGAGCTTTGTACTCGTTTAATTTCTCAATTCGTGGGTTTGGTCGGAGGAAATAATTACCAAATACTAATTCAAATATATTAAAACATAGTCAAAGTTTTTGCATCACGTTAAATATTTCTTAACATGATTTGCGATAAAAAGATTGCGGAATTTTTATATTGCGCTATAATTTTGCAAGATAATTAGTCATATATATTCGCAACCATTAGTCGTGAATGCGCTTACATGTACCATTGCCTTTTAAATTCTGGGCTCGTATGCTGAAAGGGTGGAGTCCCCCTCGTGGCCATAGGACAAGTATAATCATTGGCCTAGGACATGTGTATTGATAAGAATCGCTGGTATTTATGTATTCATTAATTAGATATTTTAAAGATTATAGACATAAACATCTGAGTATGTTACTGTCTCCGTGTGAATGCTCCAGTTAAAAAATTACACTTTTCAAAGAAAATATTCACATCCCTATACGAATTAATAAGATTTAGTTATAAATCTAGCCCAAAAATCGCATAATCAACAGGAAAGATTGTTATTAAAAAGTAAAAAGAACTTCTCTTAGTTTCCGATGTTCCTTAAGGTTGTTTGCAATAACTTATTTCCTATATACATAACAATCAGTTCAAAATTAATGTCTTTAAACTAATAAAAAATAATAAAACTTTTAAAAGTTTATCTGTAAACTTTCACACAATGCATGTTTTGAGCGAAAGAATTCATGTTACCTCTTTATTAAATGAGAACACATTTACAGAAAAAAATATTATCAACTGCAATATAACAATAAAATTAATTCATATGTTAAAGAGAAGCACAATTAGTTGAAAAGATAAAAAAATAAACATGTTTTGAAATTTTAAAACCATCGAACTAACTAATATTTTTGGTTTGCCTTTGAACTTAATTGAAACTATATTTTCACTTTTATTGCATTGGATTCGTTTGCTTAGTTTACACAAAAATTTAGCATTCAGAATTCCTTAGAAGAATTTTACCTGTAGAATTAATAGTTGTTACCCGTTTAACAATCAACCTAGGAAAACCTCACAACCGAATTTTCTCGAGTTGTTTGGCATACATTTTCAGTAGCATTATTAGTTCAGTATTTTTCCAATTTGCGAATACAATAGGATTTAAATATGATAAAGATCTTAAATTAATGCCGCGTTTCAGCCTCGTAGCGCCATCCTAAAGCAGAAATATATCTATTAAGACTCATATAAGGGATTTACCCAACGTAAAAATCGTAGCATTAGTAATAAAACAAATGACGCTCAATTAAACACCTTCGACGATTTTATAAGCCCCTCTCGAGTCACGATCCAAACAAAAACAGGACGCAAAAGTCTCGATTGTGTCGAGAATTCCCGTCGTCGCGTTAATTCAATGAAGATATCGATAAAAAGCGATCAGAAGAGTTTCCTTGGTAACAGCTAAGAGGCAGATCCCAACTTTTCTTATCCCCTTTAATTCTTTCCCAACCCATCCAATGACATCTCTGACAGCATTCTCAGCATCTCGTCCGCGGACATGCGCGTGCGTGTGTGTGCGCGCGTACACCTGTTCGTTCGAGAATATTCCTTTCTTACCTCAGAGAGCGGAGGATATGTCAGGAGAGAGAAGAAGGAAAAGGAGGGAAGTCAGGCTGCGGATTCCAAACTGCACGGGATGACGTCAACCTTGCGGCTCGCTTGGACGAACACACGCACGAACGCATACATCATGGGGATACGCACGCACGCAACACGCGCACACACACACACAGTGGAGTGGAGACGAGAGTGAGATGGGGTGGGAGGGGAGAAAAGGAAAAGGGACATGCATGCAGTGAAAAATATGTTCCATCTCTTATTAATGTCACGTAATGACATCCAACCATACACCTCTTTACACTCCGAGCCAATTCCCACGGTCAACAATGAAATGGTTTCGCGAGAAATTCACGACGAGAAAAAATGAGGTAAAAAAGCCACTAAGTGAGAAAATGGTGGGCAGAGAGGAGCGTTGAAATGCGAGCAAGATATTCGTCTCTTTTAAGAGGAATGAGTCGAAAAAAAAAACAAGATGGAAAAGTAGACTCCATAAATGGAATACACAGAGATTTCAAAGGCGTTCTAATGGGAAATACGTATGAAATGCTATCGAAAGATTGGGCGATTCTCGAATTTTTATCCTCGAAACTATAGTCTCGGGGACTATCTTGTAGTAAAAGTTGTTCTCTATACAAATAAACTTTTTAACCTGTTCCTCACAAATCATATATGAGAATGGGAGAGAAATATATGGATTTTTAATTGTTGTTTGCTTAGAGAACCGTCTTCGCGATCGATGTAAACAAAACATGCGATGTTTTTCGCGGGATTTTTTAGAATTTCTATCTCCGAAACTATAACCCGTAAGTATGTGGTCTCTGGGCCATCTTGTAGTAAATGTTGGGTACTACTGGGTTATCCCGGACCCCTATTAAAAATGCTATAATATTTTCATTGCACCCTAGTATCCGAATCCAACCCCCAACCACTTTAACCCAGCCCGGGAGGAGGAAAATGGAACGAATCCAACACCCAACCACTTAACCCAACCCGGAAGGAGGAGGAAAATAGAACGAATCCAACCCCCAGCAACTTAACTTGGATTCGGGTACTAGAAAATTTAATGAAATTATTATAGGATTTTGAATAGAGGTTCGGGATAACCCAGTAGTACCAAACGTTGTTCTTTATCCGAATAATTTTTTTAATCTATACCTTACAGATCATATAAGAACTAGGGTGATAAAAGTTTGATGTTTCATTGTTGCTTGACACATGCCATTTAACGAGATACGAGTAGAAGTTTATTAAAGTAATTATGTAAAGTGGAAGTTCTAATTGACGGATTCAGTTGAAAATCACATTTGAGCGATAAATTTTAATAAAGATCACTCATACCTAATTAGATTAAAATTCGTCCAGCGGTTTAGGAGATGAAAGTTACGACAGACGGACGGACGGACCAGACGTGCCCATAAGGCGTTCCGATATTACCGCTTCGCCTAACAACCAATTCTGATGAGATGAGTGGGTGTGCGGAAGAAAGGGAGAAGAGGAAGAAGAAGAGGAGGGAAGATGAGGCGGAAAAGATCAGACTTTATATGTGTGTGCGGGGGTGTGTGTGTGTGTGTGTGTATATATATATATATATATATATATATATATATATATATATATATATATATATATATATATATATACACACACACACACACACACACACACACACACACACACACACACATTATAAAAGATGCTTGCATTCTGCAAACATTTCAGATCAATTTTTTTATTTTAGATAATAGTATTTTTTAAATTCAAATTTTGTACCTCTGCAGCGATTTTTAATTCTTTCCCTTATGGAACAATATTGGAGTCAAAGCAATCCCTAAAATTTGAAATTTTAAGAATACTATGCTTTTTCCATTGTTGGGTACTTATGGCACACATTTCTGCCAAATTTTAATATTGTAGCACATCCAAAAGTGCAATAATATTTATCTCTAATTGTTTAAATTAAAAAAAATTAAAGGCCGCAATAAAAAATTAATGGAGATTTTCAAATGTTAATGTGCGCTATTATACCAAGCTCTAAATAACTGAAAAATGTCAACTCCCTAGCTCACCCTCACCGCGTCACGGTTACATGGTCGACCTTAAATTATGTTTTAGTAATAATTAAATATCTGAGCAAAATTTCTGTGGCGAAGACGAGATCGATCAGAAAAGATTTTTCTTAATAACTGAGAGAAAATTATTTACTCCTTACGATAGAGACAACGGTGTGAAGAACAAAAATAAGCAGAATTGGTGGCCAAGCTATAACACTGCTTCTCTCCAGTACATACATTCAATCATAGAATTTTTATATCCTTGGAGAGTTTAACCAGGCCAGGAACCCAGCCGGATACTCGGGTAATCCATTTTTTAAAGCGTTAGAGAATTAATTGCGAGTATAGTTACACATGCTCTTACATATACGTGCACATATCTTAAATCAAGATAATTACAGCTTGAAAGAGTAGGCTAATGCCGGCACCGGGTTTCCCTCCTCCCTTGTGGGTGTGTTTGGTTTGTAAGGAGCTGTGGCTATAATAATCCAAGAGGTTGATTAGTCAGAAATACAAACAAACAAACACAGCTTTATTAGAGAATGCTATCATATCTGTGATACTTATCATTTTAATACTTACAAAATATCTTGGTTATCTGAGCTCTTCTTACCCTAAGTACTTCAATAGGGAGGGGAGTGAGGCAGGGATGTCCTATTTCACCAGCGATATTTAATATTTATGCAGAAACAATAACAGAAGAAGCGTTGATGGAAGAGAAAGGATTTAAGATAGGAGGTGAAAGTATTACCACCATTAAATATGCAGATGATCAGGGATTAATAGCAGAAGACGAGAAAGAGCTTCAGAGGATGACAGACAGACTAGTGGAGGTTGGCCAACAATATGGAATGAAGATCAATGCTGAAAAAACGAAAGTCATGGTGGTTTCAAAGGAACATAAAGAATTAAATATAATGGTAAATGGACAAAAATTGGAACAAATATGTAGTTTCAAATATCTTGGCAGTATTTTAGCGCTATATGGAAGTAGTACACTGGACATCAGAAGTAGGATTGCAATGGCAAAAGCAGCATTTACCGAGAAGAAGGAGCTTCTCACAAACAAGAAAATAAATTTAGAAACAAGGAAGAAATTAGCAAAATGCTACATATGGAGCATAGCTCTTTATGGTGCAGAGACGTGGACGATAAGGAGAAAGGAGGAAAAATATTTAGAAAGTTTTGAGATGTGGGTATGGAGGAGAATGATGAAAGTGAAATGGACAGAGGAAGAGAAATGAAGAAGTATTAGAAATGGTGGGAGAAGATAGGATGCTAATAAAAACAATCAGGAAAAGAAAAGCAAATTGGATAGGGCACATATTGAGAAGACAGTGTTTACAAAGGAAGATCTTAGAAGGAAAAATTAGTGGAAGAAGAGGAAGAGGGAGAAAAAGAATAGGAATATTAGATAATATAAAGCAGGGATATAATACTTATAGAGATATAAAAGAGGCTTCTAGGGAGAGAGAGAAATGGAGGCAGCGATTCAGTTAAAACCTGTCTTCAGAAGCATGATGAATGAATGAATGAATGAATATATATATATATATATATATATATATATATATATATATATATATATCCGGTACGAATTAAAGGTAGGGAAAATTAAATTCCTTTCTAATTAATTCTGACATGTTTTACCAATGCGTTTCACCCAGACAAACCATTCAGTTTTTTACCTACATGGCAACAAAGAATTTGATGACTTACGGCATAGGTTTTCGATGTTTTTTCTCTGCTGTCTAGCAAGGGAATATTTTGCGGTTCACCACTAATTTAAGTTGTAAAAATTTAAGCGTGCAATTGCTATATTTTTGCTTCACATATTAACTTGCGCCAATAAAAAGCGTTACATTACAATTTTAAATCAAGTTTTTTAACAATTATATTCCTAGCAACATTTTAATGCGAATGCTTCCTCTCAGTTCTTATACATATAGGACCACGTTGAATTTTTCGCGGAATTCCAAAGGGGCGCGGAATTTTCTTTCAAAAACCTGATTTACGGAACCTATTTTCGTCTGTTAAAAAATCTTTCTCTCATGAGATGACATAGATAGAGAAAAACATGCAAATATTGCCAACGTATATCCATAATGGTCGATCACGAATCGAGAGTTTGGTGTAGCGCTTGAAACTCCTTAACTGAGTTACTATATTATAGCCATAGGTGCAGACAATGTAGCCGTTTATTTTTTTTTATCTTATTACGAATTCTTCTCATCCGTCGCTTGTATTCAGAATTGCCAGTCCTTGGGCCGCTTCCGGCCCGTGAATCCTTTGTGTGTGGTCCGACACAAAATACAGAATGCGTCGAGTGCGCAGCGTGAACGAACTTACGTCTTCGCACTCGGCGTCATTTTCGTCAAAACAACATTTTAACCGCGCCGCAGTGGCCGTCGATCGATGGCTACTCTGGCCGAGGTCGTTCCAAAGGGAGACTTGATTTCTCCACAGCCAAAAAGGAACCTCGAAAGAAATACGGTACAAACATGCAATCCTATCTTGACTAATTTGCGGGTCAACCTATGTCCCTTGTAACGATTAATGGAAAATTTTACCTTAGTCATAGTTAGGCATTTCGATTTCCCATATGTGATTATTAATAAACAACATAATCCTAAATTTTTAAAATATTTAAATTTAAATAAATTTGCAGTCACGTTAACTTGGATAAATCCTAATATTTTGTATGTTTGAGATTTAACGTTTATGTTTCGGCATAAACGCTCTACAGAAGGAAATTATCGGCATCGATGTGTTTTTGCGTGCTGCGCAAAAAATGTTTCGGTAGTTATATTTAAGTTTTCGTTAAATCCGGTGCGTTGTGTAATCTATTAAGTGTATCATCTCAAATCATTAACTCATGCTTATAAAAAAGACAGCATCACAGAAATAAATTTTATAAATGTCTTTAAAAGCGAGATCGTATGTTTGTCTGTCCGCTAACTTCTCCTACACTGTTTGATCAATCTCCACCATGGTGGCTTCTATGGTCCCTAAAAGTAACGTGTAGGGGTCAAAATTTCCACCAGGTCTCTCACAAAAAAGTTATTTGAAATTATCATCTCTATTCGTTTAATAGAGGTTCATGCGCCATCTGTTGGCAGGTGTAACTTCCATTAGTTCCCTTATACTCTTGGTGCTCACGACGGTCACCGAACGCGCCAAAATTTTTATTGTTTTGTTATTCTCGAGCTATGGGGCAATGAGGCATTACTTTTTATCCGAAGTATCAGAGTTCGAGTTCAGGTGCGACTTTTCCTTCGTCTACGGGATTTGCGTGTGAAGCAGTCTTGGGAAATTCCCGAATTTTCCTCTCGGAATACATTTTTTAATTGGTACCTCACAGATCATACAAGACCCAGGGAGAGGAAAATCTTTTTTTATTGCGCTCACCAAAAAAATATTCCTGTCAACAGATGTAGAAAAATACATAATGCATGTTTGGTACTTTCTTGAATTTCTATCTCCGAATAGCAAATGTTGTACTGTCTCAGAATTAATTTTCTAATCGGTGCTTCATAGGTCAGTTAGTTTGTCATATATAAGTATATTAGATTTACCCGGGCAATGTTAGCTACTTAAGCTAGTGAGTATATAACTGAAATTTTATGTTGTAAAGACTATCATTTACATATTCGCTTTTGTAGCCTTCTAATGTCGGTACATCAGATTGTAAAAATTCGTACCTGGAAATCCCTGCATGTATAAACTCAGAGCGCATAATAATGAAATATATATATATAAATCATTAGTTAAACATGCGGAATATTAATTTTTCCTCTTCGTGTAGTAAACTCTTTTAACGGAGAAACCAAATGCATACAAGGTTTTTTTAGTTGGCACATGAGAAACTGACGAACTCAGTACGTGTATAAACGCCTAAAACCTATCAAATGAAAAACTTCGGAAAAAACAGCAAGGAATCCACAAAACCCACTTGCACCGCCAAAAACTTTCATTTGTTTAAAATTTGGATTCGTTTGCAGGTAGCGCGCTGAGCAGATCCGAATCACGTGAACCAGGGGGAAAAATCGAATCGTGTGCGTGTGTAAGCGCGCGCTTATGGGAAAACCGATAGGTGTACGTCTCCAGAGGCTGTGGATGTAGTCGAGTGCAGGCGGGACAATTCCCATGAGGGGAAGCGAGGTTGGGTGTTGACATACCTAGAGGAGAGCTCAGTCTGCATATTGATGTGTATCCTCCCTCCAAGGATGGGCGCAGCAATTGTTGAGTGTGGGTGTGGCGGGGCGAGGGGCAGGGGGAGGGGAGAGAGAGAGGAGGAGGGGGCGATAGGGGAATGAATAGGAGAGGAGTGGAAGGGTAGAGGTAGGTCTCGTTACCATGCCAACGTCAGGCTTTACGACGAGGAGACCGAAGAAAATGCAGTTATTCCGCGGATCTTTGGTCTAGTTTAATGCACTCCGTTGATATTGCTAAAATGGAATCGTGGCGTATTTCAACAGTTTCAACCAATTTTTTTAAGTTCGTGATCAATTAACAATTAATTTCTTATTCGAGAATCTGAATCATTGCCAGCAAGAAATTGTGATTCAGATTTAAGCGAAATTAAAAACAGAAGTCTCGAAGAATATCTTTGAGCTATGCTTTGCGGAATCATAATTGTCCGAGATTTGTGTAACAAGTTAAGAACACAAACAATTTTTAAAATTAAATTTGGCATTGTGAAATTATTTATAAATATTAAGCTGCTAACATTTTCACATCCCAGCTTTTGCACATTTCATTCGCATATATTTTTCCTGCCGATAAGCTTGCATGCCTGAGAAAAAATTAAAGTGAAATTCTCGATCTGAAAAAGATGCTCTGGACCTCTGTTAAAGCTATATTTCTAATTATCTGAATCACCTTTCTATGAATTGTTACCGATATCTATGCCAGCACGTAAAATATTTGACTGCAAGATTGTTAAAATAATACAGCATGAATTTGAATTTTATGAACCACATTTATCTATTTCTCCTTTTTATGAAACACCTACAACTCTTGGCTATTTTTCTATCGTAAAACACTTTTAAAATTCTACTTAACTGAATGTATCAACAGCATGTTTATCTCTATAATTATCTTTCGATAAAAAGGAGGAAAACCTCACATAGCGCGACAACTGCGTTCTTGGAAGCCGCTGCATTTTATGAAATCGTGTTTTCTCAGGAAAGCCTATGAAAGCAAGTATGGAAAGGTGTACTTCATGTAGGAGTTCACAAGAGTTTCCAAATGCGTTCTTTGAGACCGACAAATTTGAGTAAAACTGCCCAATACCAAAATCCTTCAAAATACGTCCTGCGGTTCCCGAGTTGAAACGTACGTTGTAAACTACCTGTAGGTCTCCATGTAAAGTGGTTGTAATTATTGTCCGATTTGAACCAAAATTGAAATCGGTCGACAAATTTTAGTGAAACTCCCCAATACCAAATTTCATCAAAATACGTTCCGAGGTTCCCGAGTTGAAACCGAGGTACGTTGTAAACTACATGTAGGTCTCCATGTAAAGTGGTCGTAATTATTGTCCGATTTGAACCAAAATTGGAATCGATCGACAAATTTTAGTGATACTCCCCAATACCAAATTTCATCAAAATACGTAACGAGGTTCCCGAGTTGAAACCGAGGTACGTTGTAAACTACATGTAGGTCTCCATGAAAGTGGTCGTAATTATTGTCCGATTTGTACCAAAATTGAAATCGGTCGACAAATTTTAGTGAAACTCCCCAATACCAAATTTCATCAAAATACGTTCCGAGGTTCCCGAGTTGAAACCGAGGTACGTTGTAAACTACATGTAGGTCTCCATGTAAAGTGGTCGTAATTATTGTCCGATTTGAACCAAAATTGGAATCGATCGACAAATTTTAGTGATACTCCCCAATACCAAATTTCATCAAAATACGTTACGAGGTTCCCGAGTTGAAACCGAGGTACGTTGTAAACTACATGTAGGTCTCCATGAAAGTGGTCGTAATTATTGTCCGATTTGTACCAAAATTGAAATCGGTCGACAAATTTTAGTGAAACTCCCCAATACCAAATTTCATCAAAATACGTTACGAGGTTCCCGAGTTGAAACCGAGGTACTTTGTAAACTACATGTAGGTCTCCATGAAAGTGGTCGTAATTATCGTCTGATTTTAACTAAAATTGAAATCGGTCGACAAATTTTAGTGAAACTCCCCAATACCAAATTTTATCAAAATACGTTCCGAGGTTCCCGAGTTGAAACCGAGGTACGTTGTAAACTACATGTAGGTCTCCATGAAAGTGGTCGTAATTATTGTCCGATTTGAACCAAAATTGAAATCGGTCGACAAATTTTAGTGAAACTCCCCAATACCAAATTTCATCAAAATACGTTCCGAGGTTCCCGAGTTGAAACTGAGGTACGTTGTAAACTACATGTAGGTCTCCATGTAAAGTGGTCATAATTATTGTCCGATTTGAACCAAAATTGAAATTGGTCGACAAATTTTAGTGAAACTCCCCAATACCAAATTTCATCAAAATACGTTACGAGGTTCCCGAGTTGAAACCGAGGTACGTTGTAAACTACATGTAGGTCTCCATGAAAGTGGTCGTAATTATCGTCTGATTTTAACTAAAATTGAAATCGGTCGACAAATTTTAGTGAAACTCCCCAATACCAAATTTTATCAAAATACGTTCCGAGGTTCCCGAGTTGAAACCGAGGTACGTTGTAAACTACATGTAGGTCTCCATGAAAGTGGTCGTAATTATTGTCCGATTTGAACCAAAATTGAAATCGGTCGACAAATTTTAGTGAAACTCCCCAATACCAAATTTCATCAAAATACGTTCCGAGGTTCCCGAGTTGAAACTGAGGTACGTTGTAAACTACATGTAGGTCTCCATGTAAAGTGGTCATAATTATTGTCCGATTTGAACCAAAATTGAAATTGGTCGACAAATCTTGCTAAAACTCCCCAATACCAAATTTCATCAAAATACGTTTAGCGGTTCCCGAGTTTAAACATGCGGACGGACGGAAACGACTTCATCTATATGAGTTCACATCGTGCAAAAAACGCATAAAAAGGAATTAAGGTCCTCAGGTTGTTCATGCATTAAAAAAATGATTTTCATCAAGCGATTGTGTATAAACCACGGATAATATGATATAAACTACTAATTATATGATAAAACTAATAATAAGGAAACAAGTGTATAAAAAGTCTTAACGTAAAAAAAAATTACCTTCAGTTTATTAAATGTCAATGGAAATCATTTAGCGCTTCGAACAAAATTCTACTTAACCAGTGGTTCTGGATCTGTAGGCGCCCCCTCCCCCAGGGCGGCGTATGAAGACTCCAGAGGAGCAAAGCATTTTGGACCAAAATCAGTTTTGCCTCAAATTTCTACCTCTCATATGTTTAATATTTTTTCATTTGTTGTATAACTATTTAGATGATATGTCTTGTACTGATGCATTCAAATGCTCTGCCAACTTTTCACCTACATAAGAGATGTAGGGCAGACGAATGGATTTATTATACGTAGAAATAATAGCTATATGAAAAACTACACATTATTTTAGGCAATGACAACTTATTGCCAACTGCTCAAAAAATGACTCTAGATCAGGGATCGGCAACCTACGGCCCGCGGGCCACATGCGGCCCCCGAGAGCACTTTATGCGGCCCGCGAAGCTGTGATTAAAAAGTGATCGCTGTAATTTTAATATAAACGATTTCATATTTTTTCATTAAAACCCTTTTCTGATGAAGTTTTAATGCTATTAGATTATTTGGTATTGATTTTCACTTTTATGAGACCACAAATTCTCTAGTTAACTTCTGATGTAAACACTCCTCCGGCCCGCCGAAGCTCTCGTGACTTCCAATGCGGCCCTCCGAAGCATTCACAATTACGAATGTGGCCCGCCATTCAGAAAAGGTTGCCGACCCCTGCCCTAGATTGCCAACTGTCAGGCGTCGAAATCAAAATGAAACATTAGAATTCAGTAAATAAACACACATTAGTCGAACTCAGCTCGTGCGCTTAGGTAAGCAGATCTATGCCATAAAAATTGGTTAATATTACTAATAACATTTTGATAAATACCCTTAAAAATAAAAGAAAAAATTCTGGGAGGAGGGAAGCGTGGGAGTTTTAAAAGATCAGAAGGGGAGCGCGCAGTGGCGGATTTAAGGAGGGTCGCACTTGTCGCGCGACAGGGCCGCCTTGAAGTAAGGGCCCCTGAAAAAATGTTCGTGTATATAGTAATCTCAGAAATATTAAATGTCTCAATTTAAAAGTTAATAGAACCTCTCTATAATTCTATAGAAAAACGATCGTTAAGAGGTGTCACAAAAGAGGATGGCCGTTAGGAGCGGTTTCACTATATATTTAGATTGCAGGGCCCCCGACTGCTTAGCGCCAGAGGCCCCCAAATGTTTAGCGCCAGAGATCCCAAGAGGCGTAAATCCGTCACTGGGAGCGCGAGACGGGAAAGGTTAAGAGCCACTATACTAAACAAAGTAAACTAAAGTTATTCTTAAAATATTTAATTCAAGTTTTTTTCAATATGGATTTCTGCGCTGTTACTGTTCCTTTGGACAGTTTTTTATCAATTAGTTATCGTGCAAAACTCAAAATATCCTTTTTCTTCTCTATGTACGATTTTTATACATCTTAATTAACAAAAAAAGTCAGAACAGTGCGGAATTGAACGAGAAGCAGTTTTAGAACAACCGTTGATATATTTTTCTATTATAAATAATTCTGGGTAGATTAAATATACTTGTTTTTCGCGTAATAATTCAAGATACATACTATACGCATTCATTCTATTCCTCGTGCCAGACTCAGTCGCTCATCAAGTCGCGGAATATTAAAGTTTTTTTCCAGATTGCTCGATGCAAACAGATATCTACGATTTGAAGATCGAAGATGTCGCATTCGTCAAACGCCGAATATCCATTTCAATCCGAATGTTCGTAGTTTTTTGTGCCTCCGCCGCATATTCGCTGGCAAATTGAAATTCGGAGGGTGGAAGATCGACGTCGCATATCGAACTGTTAATGCAATCCTCCAAAAAGAAGGGATCGTTCCGACAAAGGGTCTTATTTTTGGCGATGGATAGAGCGTCGCGGGTCAAATTTGGTAAGACGAATATGAACAACGATTGGGAGGGAGATGTTTGCGAAATGTCGAGCGGAGGAGTTTGAGAGAAGCGCGCGACTCCAAAATAAAATTTAAATCGAGGAATAGCGAATGCAGCCGCGGTATTCAAAGATGAAGCGAAATGCATTGAGATGCAGTCTGAATCGTTTTGGAGGGACCGTGGGAAGACGGACGAATTGGAGGATCGGTTCAGAATTTGACATCGCCGGGGAGGAAATATTCCTCCTTACATGGAGCTCTGTTTGAATTATGTCGCGTCCCTTGCGCGGATGACAGCCCGAGGACTGAGTATGTGAAATAACAGGTCATGGAGATGGGCACGACTCTCGTAGTTTATTTATGCATCGTCGACTTGAGCATTGCTTTCAATATTCCGAGCTGAACGGATCCCTCGGGCGGCGATGGGGAAAGAAACGAAGCCCTGCCTCCATGACGTGGACGGAATCAACGCGAGGACGTAATAAAACTCGGTTAGAATTTAATTCGTCGGATGCTAAGCGTATCAAATGAAAGGGTATTTTTCTACCATGCCTGTTTCGAATGGTGAGTAATGAGATACGATCGTAATAGATTTGTTCCTAACTTAAAGACAGATTTTAAAATTATAATATATTTCTTCGGATTTGAATGAATGCTTTATCTCTCTCGAGCTATCTTACTTGATTTAGAGCAGTGGCATTCAAAATGTGGTACCAATGCCCAAAGTGGTACCAGAAGGATCAAAAAGTGGCACCAGCAAAATCTTAGCATTATCTTAGTTACCCCATACACCACAAACCCTCATCTGCTTCAACTTTCACTTTCATTAAATTGCTACTTGGTAACTGGACAGAGTAGGTGTACATTTTTCACTTCGGCACGATGATTTTGATGGCATTTTTTCCGGACAATTTCATTTTTACGAAAAAATGTGGGGGCACCAAGTAGTTGATGAAAATTTCCAAACGGTACATGAAAAATATTTCGAATAGCACTGATTTAGAGCATCTAAAATAACTTGGTTCTTTTCTCCTCATTTTTCCTTCTACTTCCGGGGTAGATTACCGATCAAATTTGAAAATTCCATCAAAATTTCTTTATATAATGGTAGAAGTAGCTTGCGCCAAGAATTGAAATTTCACGCACCCCGATGGGCATTTAAGTGAATGTACAATTTGTCAACGTTTTGCTTTTCTTTTTCTTTATTCAGGCTGACTTTCTGTTTTCTTAAAACATGACGTTTTAATCCTAGAATAAGATTGATGGAAAATAATACATTTCCACTTCAATTTGAAATGGTTGTGTGGTTGTACGGTTGAAATACATCACTTAGTCAAAACCTGTTTTTTGTCGTAATGCAAACACTTTCTTCGAAGCTTATTTAATTATACGAGAAAATCAATTCCTTTGTTTATTCACCGTAATTTATTTATTCGCTGTTACATTTTGGATTGGTGATGATCAACAGTGTGGCTTTCCTTATTCATGGGCAGAAAGGACAGTATTTGCATAATATTTCTAGGTGAAGTGCATGCATCCTCGTAGGAAATCGTTTGCACATCATGAGCAAACAAGACACTCACTCTTGTTTGCTCCTTTCCAGCCCTCGTCCGATGGCGCTTTTGTTATTTAGCTTGAGGTCATTCGCCGAGAGGCCAACGCTACAAAAAACGTACACGAATACAAAACAAACACTTTGAAATTCTTAGATGTGCATTTGAAAGTTTCATTAAATCCATTTAGAAAAATCGTCGAATAAGATACCGATTTTCTCAGCGAAAATATCTCCTTTGCTAAAAAATTATATCCATTCGAATATGATTGTTAATTCTTTAAAGAGCTTTTGTTAAAATGAATCTCTTTACATATAATGTTAGCGGTGGAAAATTAAGAAGAATAACATTTTTTCTTGCAGGACAATTTAATCATCCGTTTCCTATTATTTGTGCATAGCGATTATTCTACCATAAATTTTCTTCTCTTGTTTACCAGGAATATGACGTAGGACATTCTATTGGGATTTGAAACAGCATTTGGCCTTTCACTGATGTCTCGAAAGACTTCCTGTTTTCACACTAGTCTAGTTATTCTTTATAAGATATGTTGCAAAAGAGGGCTATTCGAATCAGGATTCGGCAATTTTTAAACATTATAAGATGAAAAAGAAAGAATCACCGGTCTTGCCTTACGGCTGCCATTCAGTTGATAAATTCGTTAACTCCAATTGGGTTTTCCAACTTTTTTATAGTTATCGAGACTAGCGAATTTGCCACTATGACATTAGCGTGGAAAATAAATCTTTATTAAGAAATTTGTTTATAGTTCAATACTCTGTATCCGAGATGGCGGTAAACACCTAATAAAGATCCTGATTCTTCTAAAAAAAACACATTCAGGCTGACCACGTCCCTCCTCACGAACCTCAAAATTTTGTCATGCTATACGTTCTTTCCCGATGCACATTCTAAAAAAAAGAGAATCTCCTTTTCCAAAGACGGCGATGCCGTCGTTTCTTTAAACTGAATGATCCAGAAATGCAACGCGAGTCCTTTAAAGGGAATCGAACGAAAGCTGCCAACGAAATTGAGTGAAGAGAGAATATTCGGCGGTTGAATTATCTGTTGGTGGAATAAAGTGATTGGTTGTGCGAAGGAGGAAGGGAAGACGGAGAGAGGAGAGGAGGGGGGAGAGAAGAAGGTTTATGGCAGGTGTTTACAACCTTATTTTGGTGACGTACCTCTTAAAGCAGTTTTTAATGGTCGCGTACCCCTTGGATTAATTATTGCGTACCCATCAGTACATTTTAAAGTGATAATGAAGTGGATAACATTTGTATCAAGATAGATAACTCATGTTCATGACGTTCAAGTTCACAGCTTTGGCGTATTTTTTGTTTTATAATGGTATGATTAGTCGTAATATCGCAACTTTTGATCCTGAAGTCATGCGTCAAAGACGATATAAAAAGAAAATTATATTCTTTAGTACCCCTTCAAAATTCTTGATGTATCCCTAGTTCAGGGATCTGCAACCTGGTGCTCTTTAGCAGTGCACTTCTACGATGCTAAAAATCGTTCTTCCTAGTACCATTGCTTTCATTTGTTCTCCTGTATTCTTTCTAAACGTATGAAAGGACATTTAAAATAACTTTGGCGTTGGTTTGATTTTATTTATGATGATTCCAGCTTTTAAAAAAGCGTATTGTTACTCGCTGGGTGCTCAAGAATGTAACTTGGTGCCCGTCACATTGAAGAGGTTGCGGACCCCTGCCCCAGGGGTACGCGTACCCTCGGTTTTGAAGCCCTGGTTTATAGCGTTTTACGGCACGTTGATGTGCTTGAAGTCTTTTGTAACCGGGTTCATTGGCGGTCCAATCGCTCGGACGTGATCTTTCGGACTTTTATTTTTTTAACTGTAGCCGCATTACTTTTCGGTTTTTCGTGGTCACGAGTGAAGAATACGGAGAAACGATATGGAGAATAAGAAGAAATCGCGCGCGGGGATAGAGGATCGAAGGGAGAGGGGGGGGGGGGTAAAAGGGGAGGCTGCGGGCAGCCTTGAAATTTGGGGAGCAGCCGGAACAGTCGGAGTGGAAGTCGGAGGGAAGTGTGGAGGGGGAGGAGAGGGTTATAGGGGGTAGGAGGAGGAGGGAGAGGAGGAGGAAGGAGATGGACGTGAGGCATGATTCAGAGAAAGTCGGCTCGGTGCTTTTAGCGGTACGAGACAGGCTGAGGGACAGCATCTACCCCAAAACTTCTCCTCGCGGACACTTGTATTCCCGACTCGGATTGCTCGGTGAAAAAAATAAATAAATACGAGCTCGTTCGCTTTTCACTAAAACATTGCACGGGGAGTTGGTTGTTCCCTTTTCGTTCCGGGAAGTTGTCCGTATTTTCCCAGAAAGGGAATCTTCCGCCTCATCACCAGGTCTTCTGACGCGGTCGCAATACTAATGGGAGATTTCGCGAAAGGGCGAGGAGGTAGGGTCGAGGATCGGCTTTGTTAAGAAGTGGCTGGGGCCTTTAATTAAGGATATAATCAGGGAATCGGTGGGAGGTCGGCGTTACAATGTTGTTTGGCCAAATTAAGGAATCTTTCACTCGGCGGATCAATTAGAGAGCAACGTGGAGAAGATCCCCATATTTCGCGGAGTATTTCAATTTTTCTTTTTCTACTCTGTGATTGCTATTTTCGTTTACATACAAAAAGGTGATTTTCTAATCGGGAAAAACTGGATCATTAGGTCCGAAAACCGGATCGATTTTCCCGTTCCGTTTGAAATTTTCTTTATTTTTTTCGTCAAATTTAGCATTCTATTAGTTCCGAACATAAATCTTTTTCTTGTATTTTTCGCATCTTTGTCTGTTTCGAGAAGGTAATGAATTGTTATACGCGGGTAAATATACTTCGCATTATTGGTCAAAGTGAGTGCTTATTTTACGATTATTGTTACTTGCACGATCGATTTATTGATCCAGGTGATGCTGAGTTAGAATTGATTTCAGTCTTTGTATATCTGGCGCGGAACCCATTTCGGTCATTCATTTTTCCATAAGAAAAGCGAGAAAACTCGATGGCGTAACGTTTAAATTTTTTGGTTGCTCTAAAATTAAAATCTTAAAGGAAATAATGGAAACTATTGTGAAAATAACTTTTGAAATGTCTTGATGCCACTCGGATAACGAAGGAAACATTTGAAATAGGTACATACAAGTTGATTTTGGAGATTAATGGAATTTTGATAAAAATTATTTTTACCGTGGTTCAAGGTTGCCCAATTTTGTGTAATAATCCCATAACAGTTAAGTAAAATGTAGCGAATTACGTACTGTAGCAATAGGATAATCAACTGATTATCTAAATATTGTTATGAAATTGATCTGCTTCTTCTACATGATGATTATTTGAAAGTTACTTTTTGTGGATATTTTAGTAAGGTATTGATTTTAGTATGCGTATTATCGACGGTCTTATTTTATTCTTCTACTATTTACTGGTTAAGCGGATGGATTCCGTAAAATAATTCTCCGGTAAAAATAACTTATGCCGGAGAATTGAACTAGGTATGATGGTTCGATTGATCGGTTCGTTTTCAATACACTTTCATTGTTTTTACTTTCTCCATATACGTAGTATGAGAAAGTATTGTTTTCATGAAAAAAATCGAACTCGAAATTTCAACGGTAATACATGTTTTAAGGTTCCCTGAACACGTTCTGACTCGTTTTGCGATGATGTCTGTGTGTCTGTCGGTCTGTATGTGACAGATTTTTGTGGGCGCTCTAACTCAAAAACTATTAATTGGGTCAACGAAAAATTTTATATTTAGCATTCTTATAAAAGTTAGAAGATTTGATTAGTTTTTGGTAAAAATCAGTTGACCGAAAGTGGGTGTTTACTCTTGTCACTTATCCGTTATTTTGAAATATTTGCTTTAATATTTGGTAAATGTAAAAATGTATTGGAATAAAAGTTGTAAGGAATTTTATTTTCTACAACCTTTGCTTGATACATTTTTCCATATAATGCATTGTTTAAGAGATATCTTATATTTTTAGCTGCTACCACCACGACACCTACCGACGACTATTGTTAACAATTGACGCTTAGTTACGTCTTAGTAACTCTCCTTTTTCTTTTCTTAATTGCCAACCGGAAGTAAATATTGACAACGATCCCAGAACTAACAACACGTAATTTGCCATATAAATATGAAGAAAGTCATGTGTTGCCCACATCAGTTTATTTTATACTGTAATTTTCATAAGCAAATAATTAAATTATTTTTCTAACCGGGTTGTGAATATTATTTGAAAATCTTCTTCTGGAAGTCTTTAAAAGGTCTTCCTCTTTTCTTTCTAAAGTCGACGATTCGAGGAATGCTGGTGGTTAACGACCACATTTAATTTCTAAAAACGCACAAATTTCAATTATTTGTTTGATTTATGCGTGCGAGAAGACACGACTTCAAAGGATCCATCCCAAATATCTTTTATCTAAATTCATATCATGTATAGCTGCCTTAATATTAACTTGAAGGGACTTTACATTTCATCTCGAGGTCATTCTCTACGTTATCCAGTCAGTGATTTAGTGTCGTTGGCAACATTTCATTAGAGGAATTATTCGACCATCTTAAAGACTAGCTATAGAGTAGCTCTAGTAGCAATAAATTAATTTGAATGTATAATTTACCTCGTCGAATAAATTACGATTTCATACGTTTGAGGTACACAATTAAGGAGCATTTATCCGAAGATGAGACTGCTTCGCATAATAAAACAGCGCTGTGGATTTAGTAAAGATTCCACGCGATTACATGCTTTTAAAATAGCTAAGTTATCTGGTGACTACGCCATTCCATTATAGCGTAACTACCAAACGTCTTGTTTTGTGCGTTTCAGAATGCGAACATTTATCACATTTTATTAAACATCCACGCGAAGAATAACGCTCATGGGTGAGCGAATTTGATCCAGTAAATTATGTGCAATTATTTCTCGGCTCTGGCTTCAAGAAGGGAAAATGACGGGAAAAATAATCTCGTCACACGGCTCCTTTCTTATTCCCTAAAATTATCCGACGTTCATCTCCGGCGAGAGATGGTTTTTCGTCTTCTCCACCCAGCTTTACTGCTCTTGCACGTGGAACACTTTTCTCTCTCGCTAAACAATTTCGATGGAATGCTGCAGACTACGTTTGTCGACTCTTGAAGGCCACTCCACGCTCCACTTTCACGTTTTTTGAAGGAATTCATTTGGCATACAAGGAAGGAATTCCGAGTGATTTAATTTTTGCGCGATCTAACATCCCATTAACGTGCATAGTTTTCTTTTAAATCGCAAAAAAACCATTGTGAAATTTAAAAAAACCCTGATACAATGCATTTTCAGTAAATGGACATTTTATTCGTATTCAAAATCCAATTTCTTTAAGATGGATTTTGATTTCGAATCTATCATGTGATTAATTTGAAAGGCGCGATATATGAATCACAATTCAGCAAACGTAGGGAACAAATGTTGATACGTAAGATTTGTGTCAAAATTCCTAAGGAGAATATTACTGCGTGGCCAAGAAGCAGTTCTGTGAACCAGATGCGCATTGTAAATACAAACCAGAATGAACAACTTGTATAAAACAAAACAAGTAGGGATACGCACGGTTTTTCCCGTGGTACAGAAGTGCTTTTCGTCAAATTCGCCATAGTATAATCGAATACTAATATATTCGCTTTGTAATCAGAAAATTATTTTTCCTTATATTGTGGCAACCCTGCTTTTTAGGTCAGTTTTAAATATGTTCATTTCGTTTTGTCATTCTATACTCCACCTACAAACGAAATTTCTTTGAAATCCGTTCAGCCAATACTTTCGAAATTAATAGTTACAGACAAATTCTAACTTTGATATTGTGGTAGCCCTGTTTATTCGACCCGGTTTGAATACAATAATTTTGTTATTTATTTATATAAAGATTATATACATCATATTTGGTTAAAATCCATGCCATCAGTTCTCTAGAATTACGTGCAAAAGAAATATTATTTTACTTTTCTTTGTGGTAGCCGTGCTCCTTAGCTCAGCTTTAAACATCTTGATTTCATTATGGTATGTTGTATAAATCTTATATACAACACTTAATTGTAATCCGTCAGTCCAATTCCTTCCAACTCCATAATTAGTTAAAGAATTTTATTTGTAATTTTGGTACCCCTGTTTGGCTGATTCAGTTTAAATAAGCTATTATGGTTTTCTATATATGTTTACATTATAAATATTATAATTTGGTTCAAATTGATGCAGACATTTCAACACAAATATGTGTAAAAGAGTGTTTTTATTTCTTGTATTGTGGCAGCCCTGCTTTTTATATCTATAATAAACATCTTGATTTTGTTTTTTTATGTTACACGCCTCCTTTCTACAAAATGTCATTGAAATAGATTCAGCTAATTCCTTCCAAATTCATACATACCGAAAAGTTTAAATTTGTAATTGTGGCACTCCTACTCAGACGATCCGGTCCAAATATGCCATTTTGGTCATTATTTTCTGTGAGTATTCTAAGTACCAAATTTGGTTGAAATCGGTTGAGCCAATTCTTCCCTGATATATGCGTACGGACGGACGGACATCACGAAGATTGTAGTGCTTTTCAGCATGACGAAAAGCACTAAAAAGAATTATCGAGTTCGTCTTATGACTTATAAATAGCTCCGATAATATTAAAAAGATGAACCTTGTTATGGCTTTAGAGAATCCTAATTTGTCACATTGCTTAGGCCAATAAATAAGTACCTAAGAATCAAAACAAGAAGTCCAAACCAGGACTAATGCAGGCTGGTTTCCCAAAGTTGACCTCCCGAATTGATTACTTATATTGACGGGAAATGTTTCAGTATGTGTTAGTCATTCCAAGCAATTCTCATCGTAGTTCATAGTTTATCAATGACAGAGAAAAATTGGAAAACAAATTAATAGAGCATTATCACGTTTAAAATACTAAAAACAACGTCAAAATCTGTTTCTGACATATTTTGCATGTAGTTTTTTTTAAATAAACGACTTTAATAAATGTTACTGTTTATACGCTAATATGTCTGGATCATCTGTCTATTGCTGAAGAGTAGTCGAGCGGAAAAGAAATCAAGATGGAAAATTATACTCCATAAATGGAATGCATAGAGATTTCAAAGTCGTTCTTAATGGGAAATACGTATGAAACGCTATCGAAAGATTGGGCGATTCTCGAATTTTTATCCTCGAAACTATAGTCTCGGGGACTATCTTGTAGTAAAAGTTGTTCTCTATACAAATAAACTTTTTAATCTGTTCCTCACAAATCATATATGAGAATGGGAGAGAAATATATGGATTTTTAATTGTTGTTTGCTTAGAGAACCGTCTTCGCGATCGATGTAAACAAAATATGCGATGTTTTGCTCGGGATTGTCTCGAAGTTTTATCTCCGGATCCATAACTCGTAATTATGTGGTCTCGTAGACTATCTTGTAGTAAATGTTGTCCTCTAACCGAATACATTTTTTAAACTCTACCTCACAGATCGTATAAGAAAGTAGGATAGAAAAACATGGACTTTTTAATTGTTTGCTGTGAGAACCGCCTTAGAGATCGATGTAAACAAAATATGCGATGTTTTTCGCGGAATTTTCTCGAGTTTCTATCTCCGAAACTATAACTCATAAGTATGTGGTCTCGTGGACTTTCTTGTGGTAAAAGTTTTTCTCTATCCGATTAAATTTTTTAATCTATACTTTACAGATCATATAAGAGAGAGAGAGAGAGAAAAGTTTGGTATTTTATTGTTGCCATTTAACGAGGTACGAGTATATGTTTATTAAAGTAATTATGTAAAGTGGAAGTTCTAATTTACGAAGTCAGTTCAAAATCACAATTGGGCGATAAATTTTAATAACAATCACTCATACTTAATTTAATTAAAATTCGTCTAGCGGTTTAGGAGATAAAAGTTTAGACGGACGGACGGATCAGACGCGCCCATAAGACGTTCCGCTATTACCGCTTCGCTGGTAAAGAACTCCTAATAACCCACTTATTCACTCGTCTATGCTCAAGCCGAGTTCGGTAATAACCGTCTCCATGGCAACAATCCGATGAAATGCGATTTAAAAAGCAAAACCACTGTTTTAGTAGACATTCAAGAAAATACGATCAATTATCAAAATTCAGTTATATGAATTAGAATCTATATTCGTTTCCCCTTAGACTAGTACACACCTCGCTTCGATATCACAATTTTAAGATATTTTAATGTGTTTAAAGAAAACATCTCTGCACGATGGATTTGAGATTTCCCATGTAAAACAAATCGGGAAAAAAACGTTCCTGGAATCGAACCGGAGACTTCAATCTTCGCCAAATAAAATATAGCTTGGAGGTGGATCCTGGCAGCACGAACCTCATACCAAGTTTCATGAAAATCGGTCCATTGATACAAAAGTTGTTAGTTAGGGGACACACACACACACAGACAGGACCATTTCATAAGGCTATGTTTCCCTTGGAAACCAGCCTAACGAAAAATTCAACTTCTATGAGATTTTAATGTTAGATATGTTTTCACTTTGGAATACTTATTGATAAACTTCGAGACTTGAATATCATTATTAGCTGGGAAATGACCATTTAGCCCAATTATCCGTATTTGTAAAGATAAAATCATTCTATAACAAAAGTATTGTTAGAATAATCATACCACGAGGGAACTGTCTGGAATTTTACTATTTATTCGAATAATTTGTTTATGAATGGCATTAAGCAATTGCAGTCAAAGTTTTAAATGAAGATATTAAAGAATACACCTATATGGAATGAGGCATTTTATATCTTTCATTTTCTATTTCTCTCACTTTTTACTTGCTGTTGAAGAAGATTTAATAATTTCTACAGTCCATAGTTACAAAAAAATGTCGGTTATTTTTGTCTCATATTGTTGAAAAAGAACATTCTCCCTGTTGCTCATAATGGTTCAATGATTATTAAAAATCTAAAACATAGCCTTTTGTTTGTTCATTTTTCCATTAAAACATTATTACTATGCATGACATTCATAGAGCAGAAAAAATGGATTGCTTGAATTAATTTAAAATATTCAACTTAGAGACTTTTAACATTCAAGTTATACAATGTGCAATTGGAATTATCTATTTTATATATGATTTTGAAACTAGAGAAAAGTCTGCTATGACCGGGAATCGAACCCGAATGAAAATTGATCTGCTACGATAGTTTAGTGGTATGTGTATGTATATTCCCTAGTCAAAACCAATTAATTAATTAATTGGTAGGACCTGTCGCAAGACAGAACACGAATGAATGAACGAATATATATATATATATATATATATATATATATATATATATATATATAATATATATCAATATTTTGTATTCTAAAATTCTGTTCGATCAATATACAGTATCAGAGTTTTCTAAAATTTTAATTTTAAACATTTTATCGAGTGGCTGAAGATCAGTGGATTTAAATCATGATCGCACCCGAGCGCTTTTTTCTAATTTCCTACTAAAATCATGATGATCAGCTATTCTCATCGAGACTTCAAACATATTTCTAAAATCCACACGCAATGCGAATATCATGATCTGGCGATCACAGGCCGCATGAAAACTAAAAAAAACACAGTCGCAATTGTCTGCCATTTTAAAAGTATGGAATCATCGCGTGATGATTTATTTTCTTAAGTAACAAAGTCTCTTTTTAACCTTAGGCAGGTTGCAGCAGCAGACATTGCGGGATAATTTTTCCCTTTCGGCAATGTATCCAACTGTTAACCTCGCTTCGGATTGATTGCGGGGTTGGGTATGCTAATCGCTGGAACACCGCCTCTTTAATCTTTACCTCAATGCCAAAGAGGGCAAGCAATCACCTACAGCAGTGGCGGAGGCATTTGCATAAGCGGTTCTGTGCCCCTTAGAATTTGCCCTAGAGATGTTGTGGGGAAGATGGAGGAAAGAATGGGCGAATCAGAGCAGACTCACGCCCCATTCTACGGGGATTGCAGACGGAAAACATCTTATGATTCACATACTTGGAGGTTATCCCAGGAGTGGCAAAGAAAAAAAAGATGTAGAAGTTCTATCTCACTAGACCTCGCGCCGATGGTGAGTGCTAGATATTTAACGGAGTAGGTTAATCGAAAAATTTGGTAGCTCTAGTAACCGTAATGATGTTGGTAAAGGCAGAATCGTGTTTCTGTAACAAACCAGCCGTCAATCTCCGATATAAAGTTGTTAGATTCTGCTATCGGTGAATCACCACTGATGATGAAATGCAGAAATTTGCATCGCCATATGGTAACTATACGCATACGGCTTAATCACCGAATCCATCTTGTACTTTGCTCAAAAACTCCTAAAAGATGTGTACACAGGTGTTTTATGTTTTATATTAAAATTTACCATGATAACTGTTATCAATTCATTTTAGAAACGAATGAAGATTTTGTGAATTTTATTTTGTATGCAAAAAATGATGGAACGATTGGTGAACATCCTTTAGTCATAACAGAATGTGGTAATTTTTTTAGCCATGAAATATTCTACCTTTATTGCTTATAGTTTGGTAGGGGCACATTTTTTATATTCATTTTCAAACATGGGGTACGGCTCCCTTTAAAGTAATATCTTCGGATAGGGCCGAGATACCCTCCGGTGCGCCGCATTCTTTTTTATCGACGACATTCATTAAGTTTAAAACGATGGAAATTTGCGGAACTTACGTAGTATTACATAGATAGAAAAAATCTCAAATTAAGTTTACCTAAACGAAAAAAGTGCCCATCCCTTCTACGAACTTATTATAACGACCTCCGCGCGAACGTGTTAATTTCTTTAAGAGAGACGGAAAGATTCTTTAGGAATCTGGAGATAGTTACGCCTCGCCCCAACTGAAGACAGGGGAATTCCCGAAACATATTTAAAAAGCCCTCGTGTTGAAATATTTACCCTAGGTCGGCGATTAAAGTCTCTCTTTCATTACCTCTTCTTTTCGGCTTCCTTTCACTCCCCGAAAACGACGCCGAGAGGACACGAATCTCCACTTCCCCCATTGTCAGTCCAACGCTACACTCCTTGAGCTATCTCGTCGTTAATTACGCCCTCCCAAAAAACGATCGCTGCATTACCCACAGTGCACACCTCCTACATTCACCCCCTCTCGCGGTCGTTTCCGGAAAAATTCGCAGTCACGGTCATGTGAAGATCGTTCAGTGAAAACGGCGGTAGGACTGAAGGGAAGGGGGGGGGGAGGTGGGAACACGGGCAAAAAGGCGCAGGTTTGGTGGATTCCTCCTCCCGACTAACATACGCGGACCGAATGCCGTAGTATCTCCCAGAGTAATACACCAGAGGGAAGGAAGGGGATGTACGGAGAGGGACGTACGTGCCGGAGTAATCCAATGTTCTCATTTGCTCTCAGCGTGGCGTGCTTTAAAATAAGGGGGTGGGGGAGAGATGAAAGGAGCGGTTTGCGATAGTGCTTAAAAAGAGGAACTTGCGAACCTGCTCCTCTTCCATTGGTGGAGTGAGAGATGATTATCTCTCTCTTCCCTCCGCGCCCATCCGGCGGCGGCGGCACCCCCGCAGACGATCCCGCCACCGCGATGGGCCTCCCTCATTGACCAAAGGGCTGAGGAGGAAGGAACGGTGGCGACACCGCGCGGCGGAGGTGGTCCGTTCGTCTGGTTACTCTCTGTGGGATGAGGGCCCTGATGTGGGAGGGGCTTATTTGTACACAAGGACCGAAGTGTGCGGAGGGAGATCCTTAGTGGTGGTGTGAGCGGGAGGGAGGGTTAGAGAGAGAAAGAGAGAGAAAGAGAGAATGAAGTGGGGAAAAAGGATGAGAAGGGAAAAAAGGAAAAGGAGGTAAGCGAGGGAGAGAAAGGAAAAATGAAAGAGTGGGCGAGGGAAGATAGAGGAAGACAAAAGAAAAACAGGGGTAAGGGGGAGAATGGAAGGGGGTTAAAAGAGCGAGTGGAAGACAAAGAGATGGAAGGAGGGGAGAGAGGAGTAGGGGGAGAGAAAAGAGGGAGGGGAGATAATAGAGGGAGGGAGATAGGGGGGGGGAGAAGAGGGATAGGGAGAGGAGAGAGAAGAGGGAGAGGGGGGAGGGAGATAGGGGGAGGAAAGAGAAGAGGGTGGGAGATAGGGGGAGGAAAGTGAAGAGGGAGGGAGAGAGGGGAAAGGGTAGATGGAGATATAGGGGAGAGAGAAGAGGGAGAGGAATGGGGAAGAGAAGAGGGAGGGAGGAAAGGGGAAAGAGAATAGGGAGGGAGAGGAGAGAGATAAGAGAGAGGGGAGAGAGAAGAGAGAGGGAAGGGTAAAGAGAAGAGGGATGGAGAGAGAGTGAAGGGGAAAGAGGTGAGGGAGTGAGAAGAAAGAGATAAGAGAGGGAGATGGGAGAGAGAAGAGAGAGGGGATAGGGGAGAGAGAGAAGAGAGGGGAGAGAGATGAGGGAGAGAGATAGATAGATAAATGTCATTATTCTGGCGAAATTTAGATCATAAGGTCCACTCTTACATTTAACCCTTCGTCAATGATTGCAAATAAAAATCACAGAAAATTTAAGAAAATATTAAACCTCAAATAAAAATAACAAATGCTGTACATCTTTTTTTCAGCCGGGAAGGTAATACTTATATCCTACACACGAAAGAAGAAAAAATGTTTTCATATCATGAATGGAATACAATAGATCAATGAAATACTAAGTAGTTCCAATTACCATAATGTTAGAAGAAACAAATTACACATTTCGGCTACAAAGTAGGGATTTATATAGAATTTTAGAAGAAAGGGGAAGGGGGAAAATTGCGAGGAGGTAACAAAAGTTGAAATGTAGGAAGAGGAAGAGGGACGCCTACAGAATTTGAAAGAGAGAGAAATGGGAGTTGGATAAGACAGTTTATAAAAGTGGAAGAGGGAGAGTGATGCACGTCTTGCAAAATCTGAATGATATTCTTTTCATTTTGTCCTCTTCCGGTTCAAAAAAATAACCCGATTCCATTTGTGCATCCCGATGAACCGTTGCATGTCTTCGGGGAGCGTGACAATCCCTCCCTCTCTTAAGCGTCTCTCTCTCTCCCTCTCATTCCTCCACACTTTCTCCCCCTCTCTATCTTCCTTTCTCTACCTCTCTCTCTACCTCTCTCTGTCTCTCTCCCCCTCTCTTTCTACCTCTCTCTCTACCTCTCTATCTATCTCTCTCTATCTCTCTCCCCCTCTCTCTCTACCTCTCTCTCTCTCTCTCTATCTCTCTCTACCTCTC